>BLKM01010615.1:501246-765420 GCA_013340265.1 Coptotermes formosanus
GCTGTATAGGGAAATAATCGCTGTTTGTTCTGAGATCCACACAAAACACATAAACACACTGTGTGGGCAGAACGTAGAATTGTTGAATGTTGAACCCGGCGGTGCGTAAAGTAAGGCCTCAAAGTGACACCGGTCGTGCCGTATCGTAGTGCTGTAAACCAACAGACAACCGAAATGCAGACACAATTTACCAAACAGAATGCTGCGATGCGTCGTCATAAATGACCAAATATCGCGTGAGGTGTGTGCGGGGTTGGGGGGGGATGGGCAAGGGAGCTTCATCATTGTACACCTCACCACGTGGTTTCCACGTGTTATGTTGAAGATCCTCAAAACTCTTCCTATTCTCCTCCATCAACCCCCTAATCTTGACGTTAGTACAACAAGCAATATGTAACGTCCAGCACGATGGTGGTGCCGTGTACGGCGAAAATGCGAGTTGCTCGTCCCACTTACCTACTTGCGCGCAGCAGCCAGCCACAGAACTTTCACCATTCCCCAGAGATCACTCCTTTATGCTGGATCTGAAAAATGGTAATAAGGATTTTAGAAACCGTGCCGAGAAAAGCAAATCATAAACCTTGCAATATACCTAACTTCATACTGCAGGTGCACGTGCGTTAATGAAGGAAATGTACTACGGAACAGACTGCATGTGATTGGGGACGACGATAATCTACTGCAGGTGACTGGGTACGACGATAATCTACTGCAGCACAGACTGCAGGTGACTGGGGACGACGATAATTACTGCAGGCGACCGGGGACTATGATAATCTACTGCAGCACGGACTGCAGGTGACTGGGGACGACGATAATCTACTGCAGCACAGACTTTAGGTGACTGGGGACGATAATCTACTGCAGCACAGACTTTAGGTGACTGGGGACGACGATAATCTACTGCAGCACAGACTGCACGTGACTGGGGACGACTATAATCTACTGCAGGTGACTGGGGACGATGATAATCTACTGCAGCACAGACTGCAGGTGACTGGGGACGACGATAATCTACTGCAGCACAGGCTGCACGTGACTGGGGACGACGATAATCTACTGCAGCAGAGACTACAGGTGTTTGGGACTCCGATAATGTCCTGCAGCACAGACTGCAGGTGATTGGGGACTCCAAATAAATTGTGTCGGGTACAGGAGAGTGATTCATGTATTGTCTCACAACTAGTGGCGAGTTTAGGATGACAGGTGCCTTCAATTCAGCACATGCTTAACTCAGTTGTTATTATGAGATGGAACACCTGCCTTTGAAGAGCAGAGTTTCTTTTTTATGGACAAAGCAAATTTCTAAAATGAAATGCACTGGGGACAGACTCCGTGTGCAGTTTAATTTCCAGAACTGTTCAGCGGTTTCTGTTAAAACAGGCCGGCTTAACCCGCACCTTGCGGTTAATTGTTAATTCAATCTAGTGATATCACTAGGGTCCTCTGAACGGTTTTAATGGTATTTTTACACGACGTGTCAGAAGTTACGAGCAGTTTGTTGCGTTCACGTACCGTATTTATTGTCTACAAATTACTTCGCCGAGTGACACAGTAGTTTTCCCGTTTGTTATAAAGGCAGGGCATAATTACACTGGCCGGACGCCTGCCCCTGCTCCGGTGTATGGCAGGCACTGACAAGTGCTGCGGGGATGTCCTGTCTATGTGAGATGAGCGAACCGAGGCTTGGCTGACGCAAGTCCATCTGACTTAACGATGACTCAGGGTGGAAGCCTGACGTGCCTGCAGACAGCCAATGCTGCCGCTGCTACACCCGTCTCCAGGCACAACATGCCTCACTGAAACCAGACTCACAGATTAGTGGAAACTGGTTTTGCTTGGGAGGTGTATGATAACGATGGGCGAAAATGGGTAATTTGGATTCTGCTAATGCAAGTCGTATATTCACAGATCATGTCGCAGCATACACACTACCAAAACATTTGAGGTATAAAAGCATATCGCTTATTGATTACTTCAGTTTGACATTCTGATGTTACGACATCAAGTAGTGAAGTCCAGGTGAAGGTCCACACCCGGATCACTCCATTTATACGCATGCAGAGTTAAAAGAATCGTATTTTGACTCTACACACGCACGTTTGACATAATTCGTTGTACTTGTGTACCTTTGTGGACATCTCTCTGATGATGACCTTGTAAAGATCGAAACATGTAGGAGGTACATAGATGACAAATGATTATTCCTGATTGTGCAGTCTGTTGGATTAAATGCTGTATAATCAACGTATTGCACGGATATGGGCTCAGCTGGCCCAGGACCCAGGTACATGTTACTGAACCATCGTGCGGGTATGGAATGTCTTCGGTCATGAACAGTTCGTTTGTAAAGAACTGCACCAAGTGTTTGTTTTCATGTGCGATCGCGTTCCAGTACTTCTTTTCCCGCCGTAATGTATAAAGCGGTTTGTTGGCAACCAAATGACGTTTAATGGGGTATCTGCATTTATTGTGTAATGAAAGCTGCCGACCATTCAGTTGAACGGATCTTGTAAAACGTAGGACATCGCTATACCTCCGCTGGCCTGTTACTGACTCCTGTTACTCTGGAGATAGAGTAACTGCCACATACTGTGTTAATACTGAAATCCAAGTAACTGACAGCACTTACCCAATTTCTTGCTTACAGGTCTGCCCCATGTCCCCCTTATCAGTTTTTCAACTTCCCACGTTTTATTACCGTGTATAGTACGCACGAGATTTTTACAAACCATACAGCAATATGTAATGTGGAATCTTTCCTTCTTTATCTGTTCTGTTGGTAGATAACAATACAAGACATGATAAGTGTAGCGTACATGTTCCCAGGCCTGTCAGTGTTTGTGACTTCTCTCAGCAGAACGTAACGGTCCGTCAGTCCATTTTCATAAACACGAACAAATAATACTTCTCCCCAGCCCACAGCATACAGCCCATGTCACTGCAGTAATTGTGTGGTGATTTTAATGTTGCAGAGCCCTGCCATGATGGGGCTCCAAGTTACTGCGAGTAAACGCAAGTTGGAGGATGATGGTAAAGGACGACAGGCCCCACAGCCAGCCAAAGTAGGACGCACCGAAGAGACGGTACGGGAAGCTGTATTGGACGTAGCTCCGGCATCGGAGCTGGATGACTGGAGGGTTGACAGCACCAGCTCTGTCTTGGCCTCTTCTCTGCTGGGCAGTTCTGAGGCTGAACTCATCGAGGATGATGATGATGAGGATGAAGATGATGAGGATGATGAAGAGGAGGAGGAAGAAGATAAAGGAAAGTACTTGCCTGCAGGACGAGGTTATCATTGTGTTCGTTATAGTGGGGACACTACAGATGTAGGGTCTGTGTGCTATTCTCATCCAGTAGAACTTAAACCACTTGGCTATTATGGAACAGCTGAAGACCAAGGAGGATATTCTGGTAATTCTTCCTCGGCACAGTATGGCTCCAGGCAGCAACACTACCAGTCAAGGAGTGTTACACAGTACTGGGGACCCCAGGGTGCAAGTGATGGTGGAAATGGAGCAGAATACTATGGCCAGGATCCAAATTCCCAGCAGACGATTCGTTGTGATGAAAATGGGAAGTCATACCTGGATCTTGGTAGTTCAAGTGCAAGATATGTGAATGGTGCTAGTAGTAGTAATGCTAACAGTTTAAGTGCTAGTAATAGTGGTGCATCAAACTTAAAGTGCTCTGATGGCAGTCGGACTAACTGGTGTAGTCAGGGACCAAACACGGCATGCTATCGCCAGAGACGACTTGCGGTGCTCAACATCTCTATGTGCAAGCTGGGTAGGTACAGACAGTTTCCTGACCCCAGCCTCCATCGATCTGTGCTCATTTGCAATACCCTGAGGTACATCGAACGCGAGATGGAGCAGGAAGGATTTTTCTTCAACAATGCTACAGGTACGGTTCAGGCACCCGTGCCACCACCACCCACCCCAACACCTCATCCACCTGTGGATCCAGACCCCAGCTACCATCATCCCCAGTTTCCTGAAGTGCCTACTCCCAACATGAACTACCTTGCGCCTAGTGCTGCATACCGTTCTCTGAATCCCTGTCCTGAGCTTGTCCCTCAGTACGAGCAGAACTTGCGGGACCTTTCTACATCAGGACGGGCAACCCCATTTCCCACCCCTCTTCATCCAAACTATGAAACTGACTCAGGAGTAGGGGATGAAGAGTCAGGAAGAGGCATCAACTGGGGTTCTGTACTGAGCCTCTCAAGTCAGTCGGACCTAGACCCTCTCAACAACAATGAGCTGTATCCTTCGTCCCCATCTCATTCGTCAGCCTCATCATCGTCGTCGTCATCATTGCCTGGGCTAGGTTCAAGTGATTCCTCTGGCTCTCTTGGACTGCTGGGAGACATGGACCTAGGTCATGAGTTTGACGACTTTCTTCCCAGCTGGAAATTGACACCACTGAGTGCTGATGACATTCTCAAGTCCGTCCCGTCCTCTGAGTTTTCGGGACGGCAAGGGGAAGGAGAGTTGGACAGCATCATGCATGTGCTAGTTGGAACATAATGAGAAACGTCAGGGCAGGCAGCATGGACTTCACGTAAGTGATGTGGCTGAACTTGTTGCACTGTTGCCTGTCGTGCCTTCTCTGATCAGTGATGGTTGCATGTGATATGTCCAAGCAGGCGTTGGCTACCAACATCATCGAGGTTACCAGTTGGTTGTTTTATTGATCTTAATGTGCTCAGGTTGTGAAGGGCTGTCTGAAGGCGGAGGAAGTGCACGAATTGGGAATCCGACTTGACAGTCCAACGTCCTTTAGAGAAAACTTACAGTGGAAGTTATTACTTAGTCCCGTACCACTTGATGGATATTTCAAAACCCTGTCTGAAACTTCTACTTCACAATAGTGCTGCAGTGATTGCTTTGTATGAGCAGGACAAGTTAGCATTGAAAACAGCCACAGGAATTGCAATTTAGACTCTGTAATTTTAAGTAGTACCAACATGATGTATTAATGATTCACTGTTCTGTTATGTCGAATTCTCAGTAGGCCTACAAGAAATTACAGCACGCTGGTGCAGATTTATTTTTATGTAGTAACAAACTGTGTCAAGTTGCAGGTTCTCACAGTGGTGCTGCTGAAGATTCAAGTCTTATGGAATGTGACGACGTATCGTTGGGTCAGTGGTTCACAGCGTTTCAAAGGAAGATGGTGCCTTCACCTTCAGAGGTTAAGCAGAGCATGAAGAATTCTTTTTGGATCCTTTGAAACTTCAGGAAACACTCATCCTTCGACACAGCGTCACATCCCAGGGGACTTCAAACCTTAGTAACTGACTAGTTTTCCAAATAAGTGTTAAGTCCATATTTCATTGCTGATTGATTCGCATACTTTCTAGTTTCCATTGCAACATACTGCTCAAATCATTGCAAGCATGCTCAGTGACATTATTATTATTATTATTATTATTATTATTATTATTATTATTATTATTATTATTACAATTATTATTATTATTATTATTATTACATTGAATTTCTGAGGACTTAAACTGAACTTGTCTTATGTTGCCATGGATATTTTAAGCATTGTTGCCATAATCATTTCCCCCAGATAACTGCAGTCATTATCTTCTTCTTTCCTGTTGCTGTACATTTACAGTAGCATTTTTTAAAAGATCAAAGGATATATTTTTGAAGATACATAAACAAGATGCACTGAGAGATATCGCTATTGATTTTTCACATCATGCAAGTGATGTTTTATTGAAAGTGCACAGAAAGGCAACTTTATATCAAGTGCTCATGTAGATGTCGCTAGTATGTACCTACAAGGGTTTTTATTCCTCGCTGTGAAGTAGGCCTTGAGCCCACTGTGAGTGGTTTTGTGAGTGGCTCTGTGAAAACCCCATGTGACAAATCATGTCCATTTGTACATAGATCATGGAATATTTCATACTGTTCTAGAACACTGAACTGAGTTTATACCACGTTCGTCATTTACACAAGGCCCGAAGGCAGTCTTCAAATATTCACACTTCACTGCAAAGTATGACGTTCTCATGGCAGTTCTCATGGCAACTCCAGTGCTCTGGGTCATGATGCCACATAAGTGGATGACTTGCCCACATCTGGAAGACTCAACAGTTTGGATTTCAGCACAAAAAATAACAGGCAGTTCCAGACTTCAAAATTCTAGCTTCTTGCAGTTGTCCATTGTTCTTAATTAGGAAGTAAACTAGGTCCTTCGTGACGTAACACATACACTGAATTTGGGGGATGTGTATAGAGATCAGGCTAGCGTAATTACTTGGCACTGGATATCAGCCATGTTCAACAAATCACAGCTAAGATGCAGTGCTGATTTTATTTAAGTGTGTTACATAAACAGTGTCAGTTGCTAGGACAGGACAGTATTGGGATTACTGATGTAATCATTTGAGTCATTTCAAGCAACAGAAAATTGCAAGGTTTGAGGTTCTGCCAGGCAGTGCAACTGAGAATTCAAGCTTCTTGCTGTGCTACTGTGCCACTGGGCATGTCATTCCTGATATTTCACAGGAACGTGGTGCCTTCATGTCTGGTCAAGCAGTCCAAGAAGATTGCTTGACTCTCAAAGGTGAAGGTGTCATGATCCTTTGTGCTGCTGGGACCCACTCATCCAGCAACACAGTGTTGCATCCCATAAGATTTAAGTGTGTAACACTTCAGCATACTTGATTAAACCCAGTTGGCACAGTAACACAATTACTAGGCTTAGCATTACATACATTTTGCAATATGCAAAGTGGGTAACGTCTCTTAGCTACTTTAATTGGCGGCCTGCAGGAAATTCCACATTTCAGTTAGGAATGCTAAATGAAGCAAACTGTCCTATGGTTATCATTAGGTGTAGGATTACATTCAAAATGCATATGACTAATTAGGCACTTGCAGCTGCTACAGTATCTGACAATAACGAGTCTCTAAAAAGAAATACAAGATTTTTTGATGATGGTGAACAAAGTTCTAAGTTGTCTGTCACTGTAAAAGGCCCAGGTTCAATACCAGGCCAGTCCATGTGGGATTTGTGGTGGACAATGTGGCACTGGGACACACTTCTCCCAGTGCTTCAGTTTTCCCCAGTCAGGATCATTCCACTAATGTTCTGCACATTCACTCATTTTGCACTAATGCTATATAACCTGATCAATTAACACTGTCATCAAGTAACACGTAACACCACACAAATTTAAGTTTTAGGTGTTCTTACTGATGGGCACAAAATGATACTGTTTAGAAATTTCCAAATGGTATATTTAATATTATTCAATTTGTAAATAATAATAATAATAATAATAATAATAATAATATGATCTCGTTCTATAACTTACATTTTTGTAATGCCTTGTTAACATTGAGCATTACCATTTCTAGAAATAGTCGACGGTTTGCTGATAATTGGAATGGGACCTGGTATGTCAACCCTTCCTGTACTAGTTGACTGTGAGAGGTTAGGTGTGCGTCAGAAGAGGGGGATTGTGGTTCGTAAAACATGCTTTGGATTACTTTTGGGTTTTGGCCATGAAAGATAATTTCTTGCCATAACACACTAAATGCAGTTATTAGAACACCTGTAATGTGATATGCTACTTAGATTTTTTTTTTCAGTAATTTCTTCTTTCATATCAATAATATGCTCTGAGGGGTGACTGTCTGATAATTGTTTGAAGGATGCATTTGCAGCTATATTCTAAACAGTATGAAATATCCTTCATTAACTGAAGGTTCACCAGAGAAGGTAACAAGATTGCTGCCGTCTAAGCGAGATCTTGATTTGAACTCTGTATGTACCCCGACTGTGTGTCTGCTGAGCCTTCAGTGCAAATAATACTCACTATGTAGTGGGTAAGTGTAAAATAAACAAGAGGTATTCCTTTCTATTATGGTTTTGATAGCCTCAAGGACATTACTTAAAACTGATGCTTTGCCCCCCTGGATCTCCCACTGTAAATATATATCAGGGGAGTGTTATAATGTACATAGTAATTAAAAAATCATATATCTATATACATATATTTTGAAATCATTCAGGAGGAAGCTTCCCAGTAAATATAGTAATTATATAACAATATTAATATTTTGATTATCAAATAAAGTCTAGTCCGATATGTTCCGCTGAGGGTGGGCATTGTGGTTGATTCAGGAAAATAAGTTGTCATCAGTGCTTCAGGTGTCCTTTTGGCTGTCATTTTAGAGAGTATTAAATATTATATATAATTAATAAAATGTCACAATTTTACAGTAGCTGATCCTGTAGCTCAGGATACCATTATGAATGTTTCACTATGTGTCACCCACAAGCTGTGCTTCGCTGCGGACCAGTTCATTTCTTCAGTAAAATATTGATATTAATAATTGGCATGTACAAACACAATTCAAATGAAGATCATAAAGAAATTTTGCCAGCCAATCTAGTGCAGATGTTTCGGTACTGCTTTGTCATTTTTTGACATAGTTCCAGATCTACCACACACAGTACATGATTCTGACCCTTATGCTGATGACTGGCTGTGCCTACAGCTACACACAGTGGGGTCTCCATGCACAGTACATGCTTCTGACCCATACTGATGACTGGCTATGCCTACAGCTGCACACAGTAGTGTCCCCATACACAGTACATGCTTCTGACCCATGCTGAAGACTGGCTGTGCCTACAGCTGCACACAGTAGTGTCCCCATACACAGTACATGCTTCTGACCCATGCTGAAGACTGGCTGTGCCTACAGCTGCACACAGTAGTGTCCCCATACACAGTACATGCTTCTGACCCATGCTGAAGACTGGCTGTGCCTACAGCTGCACACAGTAGTGTCCCCATACACAGTACATGCTTCTGACCCATGCTGATGACTGGCTGTGCCTACAGCTGCACACAGTAGTGTTCCCATACACAGTACATGCTTCTGACCCATGCTGAAGACTTGCTGTGCCTACAGCTGCACACCGTGGGGTCTCCATACACAGTACATGCTTTTTACCTACGCTGATGCCTTGCCGTGTCTACAGCTGCGCACAGTAGTGTCCCCATACACAGTACACGCTTTTGACCCTTACTGATGGCTTACTGTGCCTACAGCTGCACACAGTAGTGTCTCCCCACACACACTACATGCTTCTGACCCATGCTGATGACTTGCTGTGCCTACAGCTGCACACAGTATGGTCTCCACACACAGTACATGCTTCTGACCCATGCTGATGACTTGCTGTGCCTACAGCTGCACACAGTATGGTCTCCACACACAGTACATGCTTCTGACCCATGCTGGTGACTTGCTGTGCCTACAGCTGCACACAGTAGTGTCTCCATACACAGTACATGCTTCTGACCCATGCTGATGACTTGCTGTGTCTACAGCTGCACACAGTATGGTGTCCATTTTTGCACACTTTTAAGGTTTTTACATGACCCACCCCATATATACAGTATATAAACTATTTCCATGAAACAGGAAGCAGTTCTTTACACATAGCTTCATTCTATACAATCTCCACATTTTTCAGCTTTCCCACAAACAGTCTCATTGTGTTCTCCACACTTTTTCCCATTTGCCACAAATACTCATTCTGTGTGATGTCCATGCTATTCCAATTTCACATGAACACCTTAATTCTGTGTGATTTCCACACTTATTCCCATTTCCCACAAACAGTTTAATTCTCTCTGATCTCCATGCTTTGTCCTATAAACAGCTGCATTCTGTGTGATCACTACACTCTTTCCCCTTTCCCACATTCATGCTTGTACACAATAACAGGCCCAAAAACTGTGCAGAATAATCATCCCACCTCTTGTATGTAAAATATTTAAATCACCAAAGTGATTGGTTGTGATATTCATTGGAGAAATGATGTGGTTAATGCAGCATTGCCAGTGCCCTCTTATGGACAATTTGAAAATTATTGTGCTGTGATATTATGTACAATTCTGTTACAGCTAACACTGGCTGCTAATGTTAGTTAATATGCTGGAAGTCTGTAACCACATAAGACAGAGCTATGAGGCATGCAGTAATTTACAGTCCACATCCAATTCATACTGTTAATTCTTTGTATGAAAAGGAAATATCTTGTATTATTATCACTGTCTGTGCTGAAACTGGTTATATCCCAAACTGAAATGCAATTTACTAGACCTGTACAGGGACATTGTTTTATCTGACAACTTGCATCACTCTTCACTCAGGACATTACTTGTGACATCAGCCAGCATTGTTTGCTGCTATTCCACTTTTTAATAAACTGGGGTCCACACACTGTAGTCAAATATATTGCAGTTAATGTTAGATTTTTATGTACCGTATTTAAAAGAAGGAGCTGGAAATATTTTCTCTTCACTCAGAAACTTTCGGTGGTTCTAAGAAACACACACATTGCACATTACAATTTTCTAAATTGAGTGACTGGTGGGAAGTGACTATAGACAGTTGAGAGATACAATGATGTCTGTTTCCAGTGACACTTGCATTTATGGTGGGCTGTACTTTGAAAGGTAACTGGTGTGCAATTAAACACCATACTTGAAATCGCATGCTACCACTTTTATTTGATTGGCATTACTGCATAGCATTCATGGATCTTAATATTTACCAGACTATTCCATTATTATCCCAGTAAATATGTCCGTTTTAAATACAACAAAGTTTGGATATGATGGCTGCCATTTTGCAAGTTCAGTAAGTGTAAGGAAGTCTCTAGTGACTGAAAATGGAACCCCATGTTATGTTGTACATCATCCACAATTTATAATACTTCTGCTATACATGTGATGTTTAGGCAAACCTAATAATAATTTGTATTTCCTTTGTGTGAAATACATGGCCAAATTGTGTTTGATATTTCCCCACTTACAAACAGTTTGGCCATGATAATGCCACACCTGACCAGATTCAAATTAAGGAACATTAATGTACAATCATTAGTGCTAATTTATCGGAAAAATGTTATTTTCATGTCCTTTTTATATTTAAAAGTTTAAAAAAATTGTGGTTAAAGTTGATTGGTTTTTATAATAATGTGACCAAACTTGTTGAGGCCATTTGAATATTGCACAGAAATGAATAGGGAATTGACACACATATATGTATAATTAACATTTTAGATGTTTCTAGTAAGATGTTCAAATCTGGTGGTTTACTGAAAATGTACAGCTGTCATAAACACTTGTGTGAACACCAAATACATTTTAAAAGTGTGGAATAGTTTTTCAGCCTCAACAGAAGCGTCACATGTGCTACACTGGCCCAGCTGTTCGAGCTTTTTGTTGTGTTTCTGAGCACCCTTTCTATTAATGGTATCCTGGTTATTGAGTCATCCTGTTTTTGAAATTAACTTCTTGAAATAATTTGTATCTTTTAAAAGTGTTTGAAAACATGGCAACTGTAGAGAGCAGGTGCATGTCAGGGATGCAGACAAATACGCATTTTCATCATCTTGTGTAACATTGGTTGCATTAAACCGTACAGTTACACTTGTACCAGCAGTTGGTAAGGCACTGAGTTTTACCTTCCACCTCTATCTCAGGCATGTGGTGGCATCGGAGAGGTTTGAACAAGCCTCAACTGCATTATCCACACCACAGCTGTTGTTATTTAAGCACATATCTGTCCTTGACACTGCAGTTGGGGGTGTGGAAACCAGGCGAAGTCCCATCAGAAATACCTGTCACTCTCCACTGGTAGCCATTTGTTGGGTGTTGTTCAGTTTATAACAAGCCTAAAGTCAGCCTTACGCACAGCTGTTGCCCGACAAAAAACACAACAGAATATAATATGCATAAGACACAGCTGCCCTTTAGCCCATTGTATTTTTAATTGAAGTATGTGGGTTACTGGCCATAAGTATCTAATGATCCAGCTTTCCCTTGTGTCACCATTGCCAAGGTCAGAGCTGTGCATGTGAGTCAGCAGCAGTAGTTTGTGTTCAAATGGAAGAGGCTGGATTGTGTGAAAGAAGGCAAAAAACCTATGCTCTGTTCTTATCCATTTGCATATGCATCATGTTGAGATGCTGAACTAACCTCGGATATCAAAAGACAGTGCCCAACCCTACAGGGCCCCCCCCCCCCCTTTCATAGGCCTCTATGTGAGTTTGCATTCCTGACTTACTACTTATACACCTTATATTGTGTCATGTTTCATGTTCTGGAATGAAACTGCTAATCCTCACAGTGAACTCTGATCCCCAATTATGTGTATCACAACCTAACCCTGAATGTTGGTTCCAGTGACAGGATGTGAAAGAAACAGTGGCATTAATGTACAAAAATGTTTGTATATTTTCAAAGCCAAAGATATTTTATTGGAATTAGGGAGAGCGGCAACTAACGTAAATGATACTGTGCTTTATAATAATTGATAGTTTATATCGAACTAGGTAGATGTATTTATTCAACCGCTGTGAATAGATACATATTACGTCCTTGTACAGAATCAGAAACAAAAGCAATGAGCAATAAACAATGGTTTCCAAAAATATTACATGTTCCACATTCTTTCTTTACTAATTCCAGTACAGGATTGATAAATTCCCTGCCCCACGTCACTGTCATGCTCCAGATTTAAACCTTGCTTCTAAACCTGCACATCTGTTAAGGTCTCTTGCAGCATCCTCTGTCCTTTTGTAATATTCTACCCAATTTATTGCTTCAAATAAGCACATCTGTGCACCTGTTGCAGGATGAGAATGAATGCATCATCACAGTACATCCAACAGTATCCTAACGTCCACATCCTAAACACCTCTTCTCCATGTGCGCTAACTCCATGCACCAGAGTCCTTGAAAAGCTAAAAGTTCTCCCTCCAGACAAGAAATTCGCATTTCATGGAACCTGAAGGTGAATTACCATGTTCATAGGAGCCTGCCGCCTGTCCCTGTCCTGAGCCAGATAAATCCAGTCCATACACACCGATGTCATTTCTTTTAAGATCCAGTTTAAATTATCCTCCCAGTTATGCTTAGATCTTACAAAGTGGTCTTTTTCCTTCAGGTTTCTCCACCAATACCCTGTATGTATTTCTCATCTCCATACATGCCACATGCCCAACCCATCTCATCGTTGCTCACTGTAATAATATTTGATCAGCAGTACACATCATGAAGCTGCCCACTGTGCAATTTTCTCCAGTCTCCTGTCACTTCCTCCCTCCAAGGCCCAAGTATCTTCCTCAGCATCCTATGCTTGAACACCCCCACTCTCTGTTCCGCCCTCATGGTGAAAGGCCAGGCTTCATATCCACAAAAACAGACAGAATTATTGTTCTGTATATTTTAATCTCCATGTTTTGAGACAGCAAACAGGAGGGGAAAAGACTATGGACTGAGGGGTGAAGGGCATTTCTAGAGTTTAATCTGGTCTTCCTGTCTTTGTTTATGCAGTTTTGATTTGTATGGGATGCTCGCAAATACTTGAACTTTGCCTCACTTTCAAAGGATTTATTACCCACTTTTGTGTTGTAATTTTTTCCTGCATTCTGTCCATGAGACAGGAACATGTACGTAGTTTTCTCTGCATTCACTTCTAGACAGTTTTCTGTTTTTCTTTATAGTTTGGTTTTGCCCAGTAAATTAACATCATCACCCTAGACCAGGGTCAACTCAGCATCTAACAGAAATGAGTACCAGGAATATTTCGTGGGGGGTAAAGGCGGCCAGTGCACAGTGCTGACAACCTTACCACCTTCATGTGCCGACTGTCTTGACATCTGGGAGCCTCAACCTCCTGGAACCCTGTGGGCCTGTCCAGGCCTGTACAGGGATTGCTTTACCTTAGACCAGGAGCTGAAGTCTCCCATTCAGTTTCAGCCACTGCTCGTTTGCTTCAGCCTTCCTAATGGCACATTCTAAAGCAAAGGTGAATCGCAGCAGGTACAGAAAAACATCTCACTTTAGACCATTCCTAATAGACAAATGTTTGCATATTTACCATAGGTTTCATTTAAACACATTTTTGTCAACCTGACAAGTTCCACAGGTGTAACAAACTCGATGACAATATACAAGACCTCCCTCCAAACTTCCTTGAAAGCCTATAAATAGCTCGTGTACTGTCCCACTGTATTCCCAGTTTTTTCTCAAGTACTTGAGTGCATATTATATGATCAGTAGTTGATCTGATGTGTCACAATCAACACTGATGATCCCTAATAAGTCTGTCTACATGTGCAGTTAACTTTAACAGCAGGACGTTCGGTAAAATTTTGTATGCAGTTGATAAAAGAGTGACATGCCTTTATAATTACTGTAATCTGTTTTATCGCTAGGTACAGAGATTTACTGCTTCCATTGCTGGGCAGTTTTTCCTTACTCCAAATACAATAAATAAGTTTATGGATCCCAGAACCTACTGCCTTACCTCCTGCTTCGATAAATTTTCGTGGAATTTCATTAATGTACTGTGATTTAAAACACCCAGGTTTTCAATAGCTCTCTGGACCTCAAAGACACTAGGCTCAAGCACACGTTGCTCAGCTGTATGTATTTCAGTCTGCCTAACAAAATTAATGCAACGTACATTCAATAACTGACAGCAGTGATTCTTCCATCTATTTTGAAATAGGTGGGCTGTTTAAACAGAACGCATATAACAAAGCTCATACACATTCGTGTTGTGAAACTTTCACATTCTGTAGGATTCACAGTCATCAAGGTTCAAGCACATCGGGGACTGGAACTGTGTGCAGTATGTCATGTTAATGGCAACTTGCAGTATTAGAAAGCATGGACACACTAAGAGTAAATAAATGCAGAAAGAATTGTGTGTCCTCACACAATCACCACAAGGCATGAACAGCGTATGTGCATAGTGCCACATAGTGTGTTACACTCAGGCTGCCATGTTCTTTATGAAGTGTACATTGAGGCTAAAGAAACAGTTGACCATCAAGCATACAATACAGATCAGCACAACAAAATTGCAGCACTTTGATATATACAATGCTTGGTTTATTCTCAGAATAAAGAATGATGAGTGAAAGGGGTGTAGAAGAGCACACTAATGTTATGGCATGTTTTTAGCTGAATATAAGGCAGGTATGTAATGACATAGATGGACACCAGAGTCAGTCAGTTCCCCGATGATGAGAATGGAGGGTTCTTGAAACGTTGGTGTACTCTCCATTTAACCATCTGACATGGCTACTAGCATGAGAAAATTGAGTTAAAATTGCTTCCTAATCTGTCATCTGAAAATGGGGAGTCATCTTACAGTCTCACACAAAACTGAACATGCCTTGTATAGATATTTCCTGAAAACTGAATATTGTAAATGGGGCCATCTTCTGTTTGGATAAATATGATTTTTTGCACCCTCTAAAATGTGAAGTTAGATACTTGTGAGTGACAGCAAGACAAAATTACACTGACAAAGAAGTAAGAAGCAGATTAAATGTGAGGAACTGTTGTTACCATTTGATGCAGAATCTTTGTCGTCCTGTCTCCTAACTACACTGAGATTAAAATGTACAAAACTTGGTCTTTCCACTTAATGAAGTGTGCGTGATAATCAGGATAGAATGGAACTGAATGTCTTATGTATGCTGATGTAAATTCATGTGACAAAAATTGCCATGTTCACTGTTGATTGTTAATACACTGCATAAAACACATGGACCCAGACTCACAGGAAACTGGAATATCTGTGTGAAGTGACCAATGATATGGGTCAGATAAAAGAATGACCCTGAAGTGAAAATGGTGGAGTATGATATTAAAATAACATCATGACTGGATGACGTGACTGCTGAGAACATAAAAATGCGCCTCCCACTGCTAATCAAATAAATTCAGGAAAATTAAAATTTTGATTGTCTTTGGTGTTTACAGAAGGTTTGAAACTTTGATGTTTTGATTATCCTACCATTCGTCAGCAGTCAGTAAACATACTTAATTTAATAAATACAAATGACCAAAAATGCCGTTGCCTGTGCTTAAATTATATTATTTTATACATGCCACTTGTAAAAATTAAGTTGGCAACACACAGTAAGCAACAAGTGTTCACACTACAACTTTCATTATGTGAAAATCGACAGCGTGAATTTTAATTTCACTAAAAATGAAACTTCCAGTTTTGTGCAAACTGTGCATTCCACATGTATGATACTGAAGCAATAAACCAAATTTTGCATTCTTCATGTGTGATACCCAAGTAATAAACCAAAATTATACACAAACACACCAAATTTTGCATTTGCATTCCCCAAGTAATGAACCAAATTTCTGTAACTTAATTTATTGAAGGATGTAGAGCTTGCAAGCGTAAAATAATTATATTTACTGTCACTAGGTACTTCAGCGACAGGCTGATCAGCACAACTGGTGATCCAAAATGATGATGAAAAGGAAATTAATACAAAGCAGGCAGTTTTTGGTGCCTGTGGACAAGTTACAAATTACAGACTACATCACTGTACCTCTCAAGATATGCAGCTACAGTTTCTTAATGCAAGATTTTGTTGAATTAAACTGAGGTCTGATAGTTGTAACAGAGTTCAATACATGTGTGTTGGGGTAACTGCAGACAGATCCTATTTGTTGATTTGTATCCAGAGATAAAAGCATGAGGAAACTCAAACCAAACTTGTGCTGTTCAAAATACAGAACCTGGAACTACACAATCATGAAGCTCTGTAGTACACATACACTCCCACAATCTTACACAGGTTCACTTTCTGTCGGTAGAACCAGTGGGTTTGCCCAGTTTTAATCTTGCTCTAGTAAAAGTCACAATGGAAATTCTTACATGCATAGATACATATACATTTCCAAGGTTCAAGGTTCTGTCACATAACAGTCGGACATGAAACAAGTAACAGTAACACAAACTCACAAAACAAAACAATGACACAGTCACAGATCCACAAGGACAAAACTGTACAGTCAATGAAATAAGTATAGTAAACAACATTAACCCTTTGAAGACGAAATGTATCTGTTTTATATAAGAACTCGGTGTGTACCGCACTGTAAACACTCTCCACTTCGGTTATAAAAACCAGTCTCTTAATGTTTTATAAGGCAAAAGTTGCTGTTTGTTCTGAGACCCGTACAAAACACATAAATGCAATGTGGGCACCACATAGAATTTTTTAATGTTAAACCTGGTGGTGTGTAAAGTTACCGCTAGGCTGTAAAAGGTTAAACCTAACAGTAGCACTATGGTACAAATCACAGGTAGAAGGTGGGCACAGAAATTCATAAATTATCTAACCTGTACCATGCTCTCAAAATTCACTAATTGAATAAAATGGATTAGTAACAAGATATGTACATAGTTTATTTTTAAAATGTGCCCTGTCATTCCTGAGATGCTGAATATTAGTAGGTAAACTGGTAAATATCCTTATTCCAGAGCAAATAATTCCCTGCTGAAAAACAGAGAGATTTAGAGTAGGCATAAAAAGTTGATTTGTGTTTCTAGTATGTAAGCCACGTACATTCCAACCTGTCCAAAAATTCCTCCGATTATCTATCACAAACAACATTAGAGACTATATATATTGACATGGCACAGGTAGAATTTCAAGTTTACCAAACAAATCTCCACAAGATCTCCTCATTCTTAGTTGATTTATGTAAGATACAATCTGTGCCATCCAACTGACAGCCATCCACTTCACCTGCAGCACATCAGCAGTTTAAGCTTTCAGCGATCATGCCAACTAATTTTAATTTAGTTATCCTGCTAATGAACTGACTGGTTTTCATCAATACAAGGAAAATGGTCTTGCCATTAAAGACTGAGTACTGTATTAATAAACCCCAAACTTCAATAATTTCTGTATAAATGCACGAACTTAGATGGGATGTTTATAGCACTGTTCAAGGTAGCATCCAGACAGCCTGTATCTGGTGTAATTTGGTTTGATGGGGCTAATAAATGCATCTTAGGATTTTGTACAAAACAGTTCCTTCCCTTTTACACTGGTGTGTGGTGGCACGTTCCAAAACGTTATAGATCCGACTGTAAGGATCCCACTTTTAAAAAGTGAGAAAACTGGGACACTTAATAACATTAGGTGGTGGGGGGAGACAAACTTTTAACAGATCACACAAGGACAATGCACAGCAATTAATTAATTTTAGTACAAGATAACGCGGACGAAAAATTATGACATACAGACGCAAAAATTAAATAATAATAATAATAATAATGATAACAACAACCAGACGCTCAGTTCGCTTGCTCATTTTTCTTCACATATCCGTTCCCCATCCTTCGCTGCCTCAGTCCAGACTCTATAATCACCAATCTACACATCTTCCTCTTCCTCCCCAATTCCTTCGTGTTAGTGGCGGCTTGATGGCTGTACTACTCCTACAGGTGTTTTCTCCCCACGTCGCAAAGTCAAAATTCTCCGACGTGTTGTCGGAAATGTATTTTTGTGACTTGTAAAATCCCGGGACACTCGGCGTACCGAACCGAATTTTCAGTGTCACCGGATCAAAACCCTTTTAAACCCCATCAAACCGGGACTAATGGGAGCCCTATTCCAACTGCAGGCTTTCAGGAGTTAATGTACGTGGTTGCGATTACACGCTGCAGCACTATCCCTTGCCCCTTCCTTCCGGCATACACTAGTTGTTCATCTGCAGGCCTATTACCCTCTGTAACGCCAACTTGATAACATTACACAATAAACTACGCAACAGTTAATCTAATTAAAGAAATATCAACTCGCTCACCGTACACCTAACGGCAATTCCAATCACGTAAAACTGCTTTCACACCAACATCCAACTGAAACACCCTCACCGCCATTAACCTTCACATGACCGCCAAAAAAAGCGCGGAAAGATGGAACAACACAAACTTGTATTGGGTCGAGATTACGAAGATTATTGTTCCACATTATATCACCAAACACCCTGAAATGTCACCATTCATTTTATGGTGCACGGAAGTTTCACTGTGTCACTTCATAGAACCACAACACCAGCAGCTATATACACTTTGTCTCGACACCTTTGATGATAGCCTTCCTACATTCTACACGTGTCCAAGTATTTGCCACGATTATGAGACAGCACAGATATAACTGAACAGGCCCTTGCTTAACTCACCGGTCAATTACACCTATTACTCTCTGGTAGCCAGCACGATAACTGCAGGAAATATAAAACTGACGGAAGGATGGATATGCTACTCGACAGGCATGATGTGCCTGTCATGAACAAACGGAGGAATAAACGGTGGGAGGTGTTGACGACTCGCGATTTTCGGCAGTGGTGTAACCATTTGCAATGAATAGATAAAAACAAATTTTGAATATAAAGAGTATGTGAATTAGTCTGCTTTTAGTGGGGCCTTGATAGTGATCTGTCATTGATCGTGGTGGTGGTGGTGGTGGTGGACGTCGTGGCATGCATTGAATCTGCAGCCTCAGTGACAGACTTTCGCGGAACGCTGATGTTGGGAGTATTCTGCAGTTGAGGGGGGCGAATTCAGGAGTGAAATATCCTAATATGAGTGCGTGGAGAGATGCGAGTAGACGGGGACGTCCGGAGATATCCTTTGTTGTTGCAATGACCCATGGTAATAAGAACGCTAGTCTGAAAAGGCAGTATTCTACTAAAATGTAAAAATCCTAAAACCACTGCTGTTCCCATATACGTGTAAATCCGTTTAGCCAGTTGTCTGTGCCAAGAACGCGGAAAGCAAATTTTATTAACGTTTTCCGATAGCGAATATTTCGCAAATAGAACGCGACGTTGAGAATGACTTCAGTTTAATTGTCTAGCAGCTAGCAGACTGGTCATGGTTTTATGTGGTACTTTTAGGACGGCGTACCAGCTGCTGAGGTTACATAGTGTTCAGTCGATCTGCAAGGACAATTATGATAAATCAGAAGAGACATGAGAGGGAGGACGACTCTGTCCCTGGGGGCGGTGTTGGCCCAGTTGTGAAGTTGTCCACCCACATCCATCCACTGCCGGGCATAAGCAACCGGCACAGTATCGCAGTTGGCCAAACTATATCCTGCTGGACATCTCGGCACATTCTGTGGGACATTTTCTGTAGATTCGAATTTCAGTGTGAATTCCAACATACAAAAACTGCGTAAAAGTTACAGATTGGAACGTTTGATGTAACCCTAATTAATCCTGTGGCACAAACATCAGCACTGTTTTTAGGCGCGTACGCAAAATTGCGAAAAGCGACTATTAGTTTCGTCGTGTCTATCCGTCCGTCCGTCCGTCTACCCGCATGGCACAACTCGGCTCCTACGGGACAGATTTTAATGAAATTTTATATTAGATTATTTTTCGAAAATCTGTCTAGACAGTTCAATTGTCATTAAACTCGAGAAGAATAACGGGTACTTCACATGAAGACCTGTGCACATTTATGGCAATATCTCGCTGAAGTCTGCTTAGAATGAGAAATCTTTCAGACAAGAGTTGTATAGGAAACCAAAACACACATTTTTTATGTTCAATGGATTTTTCCCGAAAATCGTTCCGTTTCCCCTGTCAGTATCATTCCACCAATGCTCCGTACTCATTCATTCGTCTACATTTTTCTCTTACCAGCAGGACAAACAGGCGAAGCCTGTGAACATCCCGAAAAGCAACGTTCTTTCGGAAATCGGAGAGCGTTGGACAGAAAAGTGGTTTGACTTAGTGTTTAAAGGGTTGACGTTTTATGGGCAAAATGACGTCAAATGTCACATTACTGAAATTTCATTGTCGTTACTTCTGGAGAAATTAGAACTGCGGAATGAACTTTCCTTGTTTCATTGCCAGTAGTAAGGATATGACGCTGTGTGTTCGGTTCCCGACGTTTCGAAAGATATATAAACGAGGACATTACATTCTTTCGAAACGCCGCGAATCGGTTACCCAGCGACTCAGCGTCGTATCCCAGAAGGAGACCTTAACGACGCCACGGCAACGACCTCCCTACTCGCACGGTCAGCGTCCTTCTGACAGCAGAAAGTCTTCGGAAGGTACGCACAGCAGTTATTGTGCCTCGCACGCAAAACGCAGCGCAATATGATACTCCAAGCGAACACACGTCTAGGCCGCGACGCTGTATAGAACACACATGCACTTCAGGGTGCACATGCACAGCACTCGCACTGCGCGAGCCATATACATGACGTCACGGGTGCACAATATGTTGTAGCCATGCGGTGTTCGGTGTGCAAGCTGATTGTGCACCTGTGGGGTGTCGTCAGCAGTATTGCGCCAGCAGGCTCAGAATTTCGTGTCCGAAATTGCGACATTCTATAGTCGGGCAGGTGGTTAACCTTGAACACGCGGAGAGCATGATCCTCCGAAAAGCTGATGCCCGGCAGGCCAGGAGGTTATTTTTTTGTGGCGAAGGGCACCGGAGCAGACGCTACGGACGCACCGCAACCTTGAGGCTTATTGTGCAACCCTGTGATGAAGATGATTAGTCTTTTTCGCTTTTCCGTGTACTGGAGCTCCGGTGGAATGAAACTGACTGGGGAGACCGAAGTACTGGGGGGAAAAACCTCTTCCAGTGCCACTTTGTCCACCACAAATCCCACATGGACTGACCCGAGATCGAACCCGAGCGTACGCGGTTAGAGGGCGGCGACTAACCGCCTGAGCCATGGCACAGCTTTCACGCCACTTAGCGTTCGCGTTACTAAACTGCAGCAGCCGACCGCAGGCTTCACGAACTGCACTGTCAACAGGCCAGTTCCCAGCATTTCCGGGCAGCAGATTTCGCCCCATTCTGAGTATCACAGCAGATACATAACTTTGAGATATGACGTGTAAATGTGAGGTTGTAGGTCGGCTTGTCGGCTGGGCATTTGCAGGTGCAACGTTAGCCACACTCCGTGGAATGTACTGACTGCACAGTATTTATAGCGACACGATTACATGTGCAAGTGGTTGCATCAAATACTGTATAAATACACACCTGCTGAGCACTGTAAAATATGAACGTGGGAAATGCGTGAAAAAAAAAAAGAGGTTTCATGGTGGAGGACGATACTACGTGACTAGTCGGTGGCTCTCGACCTTCTGGCGCACGTTTACTTTTATGGGTTAGCTCAGTAAATATGGCGACCAGGTTACGGGCTGGGCGATCCGGCAACGAGGAGTCCAAATCGTCTGGGCCGGCCCTGGGGCACACCCAGCCTCGTGTTCAGTGGGTACCAGGTTCTTCCCTCCGACGTAAAACCGCCAGGGTGTAAGCCTAACCCCGCCCGATCTCGTCGCAGTGAGTGAAGCTACACTTCTAATGCCCCTGTGTGCCTTCATGACGTCGACAGGGACATAACCGCGCTCTGGTGTTAGAACAGACAACTGAAACTCACAACAGCATACCTCTTTGTAGGCGCGTGCGCAGAATTGCTTAAAGCGACTGTTAGCTTCGTCATGTCTGTCCGTCTGTGCGCACGGAACAGCTCTGCTCCCACTGGACGGATTTTCGTAAAATTTGATATTTGAATATTTCTCGAAAATCTGTCGAGAAAATTCAAGCTTCATTAAAACCTGACAAGAATAACAGGCACTTCACATGAAGACCTGTGCACATTTATGGCAATACTCGCTGAGTTCTTCTTATAATGACAAATGTTTCAGACAAAAGTTGTAGAAAAAATCAAAACACACATTTTATGTTCAATGAATTTTTTCCGAAATCGTGCCGTTAATGAGACAAAATGGAAAAATATGGTACAGCCGGACAGGCCACCGATGACAATATAATAAGGCGCATGCGCTTTGCGTGCTGGATCACTAACGCTGGAGACACACACTCCGAATAGGTAATACTTATCGCTTTTCCACAGCAATAATGGTTACGCGAACGCGTCTCAATGTTACGTTGTACGTACATCGTCTTGTTACACATCACTGTGCAAACGCATAACATAACATAACGAGACAGCAGACGTGGATGAAGGCACGTTGCGTTTTGTACCGTACATGCTGAACCCCATATAAACTGCTACTCGAGGGCGCAGGACCCACTACGGAAGGGCTTGCTGCAGCCGACCAGTGCAGAACCGCCGGACCGGTCTATGCTAGCAGCAGGCAGTACGGACAGCGCGTACGGTAACAATCTGCATTACACAGGGCGTTTTTAACGCCGGACTGAAGACTGTACAGCAGACAGCATTCCTACACAGCGGCCAACGGCTCTGCCCGTTCACGCGTGTTCGGGCCTGCCTTAAAAAATCTCTGTAATAATTTTGAAGTGGAGAACTGTACGAAATCAAAAATAAAATGATTGTGCAATTTTAGCGTCTATAAGGAAATTAAACATGGAACTCACATAAAAAGGTTTAGCCCATTTTTCATACTTCTAACAATACTTCCAAATTAAACGTGAAAATACAGTACAGGTAAAATAGTGCCACTTACACAATGAAAGCAAATGTCTTCCAAGTGTATGAGTAATCTGCGCAGCTACACGGGGAAGGGCGATACTCACAGCCATGGAGAAATTAAATGCAGTATTACACTGGACTTACAGTGAAATGAGATGGCATAGCAGCAACACTGCAGGCAGAATATTCTTGAGAACAGTCCCTCTCCTTATATCTACCTATCTTAAAAAAAACCCTTAATTTTCTAAAAATTACCGAAAATTCAAACATACATCAAGTGGGGAAAGAAGAAGCAGCTACATATTTAAAATTCATTTCCTGAAAGATAATTCCCTGCTATTAAAATTACTCCTAGCATTGAAAAGCTGAGACAAAAGTACAGTAGGTGCCCTCAAACTCAAAAACTCATAGGTTATGGTACAACACATGGAACTCTGCAAGTCTGTGCCCTGCTAATCACATTCCCACTGGTTCACACCAGTGCTCAGGTGCTCCCCACCACCGTCTGTAAAACCACAGTGGTACAAGGAATGTACACAGGAGACAATCTTGTGTGATATGCTTTATCCAAAGTAGTTAGAGAAGGTTATGCACAGTATGTAAAGCCAGGGGTCGCAACGCAAATATCACACAGAGGAACATGATTCTGAAATTCAACGCAGAACACACATTTTAATAAAGAGGTCGGCATTGTCATTACAATCAAACACACCAGAAGGAATACTTCACATTTGTAATAACAAATCCAAAATATGCATAATTATTGAATTTAAAACTCTTTTGAGAGCCCTGGGTTCAGCCACTATCCATAAAGTAACAGTCAAGTTCACCCTATAAGAGACCATGAAGGCCCAGAGTGGGAGCAGACGAACAGTTCTACTGTTTGTTTAACCTCAGCGCTAAATGGCGATTAGGTGGTCAACACCACGCCCTGGCAGCTTTACCCCCGGGAAGGAGACCCGGTCCCCATTGTACAGGAGGCTAGGTGGGCCTCAGGGCCAGTCTGAATGGATGCAGAGTATCTTGCCCCCACCACGATTTGTTCCCTGGACCGCCCAGCCCGTGGCAAATCACCAACTATATCCACACTAGAAGCATATCTGTCCCAGAACTGGGCTTTAGGAAAGGTACACCCACTGAAAATTATGGACTGAAGATAACAGAAATATATTAAAACCTACTTACTAAAAAAATGCATGTTCGGAGAAATATTCTGATTTCGTAAAAGCTTTCAGGTGTAAATGACGAAATTTTTGGCCTTCAAGAAACAGGTGCAAAATGGTTCACATCCAGTCTTCCAAACAGAAAACAAATGTCACAACAAAATCACTTGATTCATCTCAGTATTTCCACTCACCTGCGATAAACAGAAGCGAGGAATCTAAGGATCAATCCTACACCCTCCGCTCCTAGGACACTGATTTGCAGTTTCTATGAAGATTTAACTCTCCCTGAATATGATGCTAGGTCAACTAATATCCCATACAAAAACACAGACTGAATTATATTTTCCACTGATATATTAGAATGATGCCAAATGACAAAAGAGCATCACAGTTAGTACTGGTGTACTCTGCTAGATGGCAGTAACCAGCATCAAAGAAAATGGCCTTACTGGAACTACAGTTTGAGCAATGTAAGTGGATTCTGAAATGTCATTGGAAGATGAGGAATGTGATCATGGTACAGAAACGAATTTGGAACACAAGCACCATGGGTAACAGATGCAGGATTATGTGATAACATCAGACTGAGAGGACAGTGCAAAGTGTCAGTAAGTGCCCATCTGGAGGACCTGGTAGTTGAAATGAAAATGTTGCAACCCTGTTACAGGACTTCACAGACTCTCCAAATGCAATGATCCAGTGAGATCGGTGTCCCTAAAACCAGCATTTATCACATTTTGTGGCATGAGGGCTGGAAACCGCCAAGCACCAAGGCTGCTCTGGACAATAAATGAGGACAACCCAGACTGCCCAGTGGTAATTTGTGAGTGGTTTCTGCATGTCTGTATGACTGTTTTCCTGATTTCACTGTTCAGTCTGATGAAGACACTTTTAAACTTAATGGTACTGTCAACTGACACAAATGTGTAGTGGATCATGCTATGCATGAATCCATGCCTAGCAGAAGAGGCAGTTAATCTACTGTGTGTGTCAGCAAGGTGCCACCCCTGCTGCAGAACAACACTGTGCCTTCCACCAACAATTTGTTTTTTGGAGGAAGATTGCTACTTCCAACAAGATGGTGTACTGCTTCATTGCCACAGTCATGTGAGAAATGTTCTCAGCGTTAATTTCCCTGGAGGTTGAAGAAGGTGCACAGAACAGCGCTGAATCAAACCCAATCACCTGATTTAATACCCGTAGTCTTCTCTTTGTGGAGTATGCTAAAAACACTAGTGTATGCTTTAAAAAAACAGTGTAGTGCCTGCAGCATAAAATTTGTGTTTCCTGTGCCTCTGGTACACTAAAGACAATACAAGAAGCCACCCTACTGCACGTTCTTGTCACCAACACATTGGACATATCCAACATGCGGGACAAGAAAAACAACAGAACAAAGGAATTAATATCTGTTTGCTTGCTGAAAGTATGATGTGCAAAAATAAGCACTTCAAAGTAGCGTTGGTGAGATATTTAACGGTTTAAATACACAAACTGCCCTGAAGATTCAGTGTTGCCATCTGTCATGCTCAGTTCAGCATTAAAAGAACTCTTCATACTAGCAGCTACTGTTCTACTCACATATGCACACACAAAGCATAACATGCTGAGAACTCTCTGTATTACATCACTCATATCAACGAAGACAATCAGGAATGACAAACACAAATAATAAAGCCAAGTTGTAAAACAGATGTATTTGCAGTACCAAAAATACAGGGAGCACTCCTGAGTCTCAAAATCACATAAATATTACGTAAAGTGAACATACGTTCAGACCAAACTCTTCCAAGCATCTTCTAATAGAGTTATATAGTTACAAAGCATATCATGGAACAGACTTAACATTATTTTAAATTATAAATTACATGTTGATGAATTCCAGCCACTTCCCCATGTTAGAATTACAGTTTACTGAAGTACACAGAACTGTTTTATAAGTTTCAAATACACCTTGCATAAAATCACACACTCTCTCTGGAAGACGGTTTAACCTGCCACAATTATAATCTGTTAAACTAATCACAACCTGTCAGCAAACAAATCGTAGCTTTGCAAAGAGAATGCCAAGATACCAATAAAATACCAATACCTTGTCAGAGAAGATGCCACACCGCACATCAGGTACGTACACAATACTGAATCAGTCTTATCATGCAGCAAAAAAGAACCATTTCTAAATCTGCAATATCAGTTTGGCACGAATGAGACACACATAATATAAATAACAAATACAAAATGCAAAAGCAACAGTTTAATGGAAACAGTAAAACAAAAGAAAAGGAACATAATGTCTTGCAGCTGGTGACAAGATTAGTATGAATTTCAAAATGGCAGTTAAGAGCTTGCCACACCTGTTATCGGAGTGGCATCATCCTTACTACCTGAGCCATCCGTGGAAAGTTTCTTTACCTTAACATCGTGCTCTGCATCACTCACCTCCCCACTGTGTTCAGAATCAGGACAGTTATTAGAAATATCATCATCCTTACCATTTTCAGCAGTGGCAGCCAACCCATTTTCTTTGGTGGTATCGTCTACTGCGCTGGATCCATCAGCCCCCTTCTCTTCTTCATTCTTTGACTCAACTGGCTTAACATCTTCATTTGTATTTGCATCAGCTTCTGCTGTATCAACATTAGAGGCAGCAACAGGGAATTCAGAGCCTGAATTTGCTACAGTATTTGAGATGTCTTCCACCTTACCTTCTAAAATTTTATCAGCAACAGCAGATTTCAGATCACTAGAACTTTCTTCTCGACAAGCATGAGCAGCTGGCAATTCTGTGTTCTGTTCCGCAGTGGACTTAGAATGTTCTGCCTTGGTACTTTCTACAGATTTATTGTTTCCAGGTGCACAATTATCTGCAGAAGAGGCATTAACAGAGTGTTTCTCTGGCAGTTGACGCAAAGTGATGTCAGATTCTGTTTTATCAGTTATTTCAGACTGTAATTTGCTAACTTCACCTTCTTTATTCACTGACGCACCTTCAGACACTTTACTGCTTTCTCCTTTCTCTTTCACACTCACATTCTCTCCAGATTTCACATCCAGTGCCTTCCTTAATGTCTCATCCTGCTCACCAAGTTTTGCCGATTCCATTTCCATCCCTCCTGTAACTTCAGCCTTCATCTGAATGGCCATGTTGTCGGTGTCCATTATCTCAGCAGCTTTTGCATCACCAGTTTTAACATCTGTGTAATCTGTAATTTCACCAGACTCTCCTCCTATCTTTCCCTCCGTCTCTGTACTGACGACATCAACCTCCGACATTTCTGTATTACTGTTTTCTTCCACTCCTGAATCATCAACCTTTGTGTTCTGTGTATCAGCTTCTGTTCCTTGCAACTTAACCTCTTTATGACTAGAGTCAGTTTCTGCGTCGACAGTTCCTCCTGTATCACCAGCATTGGCTTCTGCAGCTGCATCAACAAAACTGGTTTTCGTGTCTCCCAAACCAATTTCCAGTTCTTTGGAATCGACTGTGGCAGACCCAGATCCTGAATCATTTCTTGCAGCTGTCAATTCAATATTTTTTTCGTGTACGCTCGGGTCTGTATTTCCTGCTTCTTCTGCATCCACCTCTGCCTCCTCTACATTGGCTGCTATTTCATTAATGTCCAGACCAGTTTTCCCTGCCTTCGTGCTTACTACATCCCTTTCAGGTTCCTTGTGTTCAATCTTGGTGTCATTTAGCTCAACATCAGTTTCTACCTTTGAGACTTCAACATCTGCTCCTGCAGATTTTAATTCCACATCTGTCATTTCTGAGACCTTTCCACTGCCATTTTCTTCTGCAGTTTTTGAGCGTGGTTTTGGAGATTCTTTTTCTGTGTCAGCTGCTTCTGCAGTCTTCAGTTCAAGTGGTGAAGACCTTGTCCTGGAAACTCCTGTCCCATTTGCAGCCAACTCAGTTTTCCCAGACTCCTTCATATCGCCATCTTCTGCAGCCACTTTGATGTCAGTGCTTTGATATTCTGTTTCAGTTCTATCAGTCTTAGCATTAGGGTCATTACTGCTTACATCCATCATTTCAAACTCACATGAGGAACTTCCAACATTCCCAGAACCAGCAGATTCTGGATTGGCTACTTCAGTCTTGTGTACAGTCTTCACTTTGTCACTATTTGAGCTGTCTGAGGCCTCATTTGTAGGTGATTCAACCGTTACATGTGGTTCATCATCAGTGGACATTTTCCTCCTCTTGGCTGAAGCTTCAAATACTACGTCCTGGAAAGATCTGATTACCGGAAAATGCGTTTTATCTTCTTCTGTGAGAGGTTCATTGCCTTCCCGAACCACAAGAGCTACTTGCAGTCCAGCTTTCTCAGCAGCCTTCGCCTCTGCACAGAATGAACAAAACATAAGTCACACCTGCAGAACATTTTAGAACTGGCTAAGTATGTGAGCTTCCTACTGTACCCAAACAGATCAGAATAAGGCAACATTACAGCAAACCCTGTTTTATTTGGCCCACTTCACCTGCTACACTGAAATGAAATGCCTTTCCCTCAGTCAAGCTATTTTTTCATTTTATTAGATACAGTCTTAACATTCACACTCATATAGCTCACAGTTCCAAGTACACATGTAAATTATGCGCTCCTGGAGCAGACCTGTGAACACGGATGTTTTTCAGAACTGATGGCTACTAACTCTTCTGTCGTAACAGAAGCCCAGTACTGCACCCACACACACAAGGGTGAGCCAACAAACAAAAAATCAAACAAACAAACAACTTAAAAAACTGAGACATTATTGTGTGCAGCTGCAGGCACAGCAAGCCTTCAGCAGGGGCTACAAGCATGGACTGTGTCAATAAGCGAGTACTTTCGGACATTTCAAGGATCACAGTGCCTTCATCTACAGGGTCAAGCAGTTCTTCTTGGATTACATGACCCTGAAGATGGACACACTATAATCCTTTGAAGCAACAGAAACTACTCAGCCCCAGTGACACAGCACTGTAGGACCTGAATCTTCAACAGCACCACTGTGAGAACCTCAAACATTTAAAATTTATAGTGTGGGGACGGTCACTACTATCCCCCATGCCAGTAGCACATCACATTACGTCACATCACACACACCTTACTCCCATCTTAAGAACATGACAGTGTGCTGAACATACTACATATCAATCACACAGCATGATATAAATCAGCTTTCAATACTATTTACCTTTAAAAAGTAAGTTACACACCATAAGGATACCTGCTGGACTTAGCCTGGATAGCTCAGACAGTATAGTGATTAGGCTTTGGGGCTCAACATGCAATAAATCATGATTTGATTCCTGGTAGGGGCAAAAAGTTTCCCTATGCTCCAAAATGTCCAGACCAGTTCTGGGGCCCACTCAACCTCTTATTCAAGGGGTGGCAGGGGCACTTTCTGTGGGTGTACAGCAGCTGGGATGAAAGGTGGACCTCTGACTTCCATCCAGGGCCCAGGCAAACAGTGACTGGAGCTATATCTGTACACCCCTGTCTGCCTTCATGGTATGCAGAGGGACACCTGCACCTGTGTCTCTACGCCCCTGTGTGCCTTCATGGTACGCAGAGGGACACCTGCACCTGTGTCTCAACATCCCTGTCTGCCTTCATGGTACGCAGAGGGACACCTGCACCTGTGTCTCTACACCCCTGTGTGCCTTCATGGTACGCAGAGGGACACCTGCACCTGTGTCTCTACACCCCTGTGTGCCTTCATGGTATACAGAGGGACACCTGCACCTCACTGATTTCAATGTGGAGCTCCACTGATGATTCCATGCAAGCCAGATGATTATCTCATTCAAAACGTCAGCAAACATTTCAATTTGAACCCTAATGATGATTCCACACAAGCCAAATGATGGTCTCATTCCAGACATCAGCAAACATTTCAGGTCAACTGATTCAGAAGCATTGTGAACATAAAATTCTGTGGCAATGGCAGATGCAGACCAGATCCTTAACACAAGGAGCTGCATGTATTTCACACCTGCTTATACGTGTTTCGCAAAGACTGAAGCATCCAGTGAAATCTGACTCTGTGTGCGTAAAATTGAACTCAAAGCCAAGATCATATGGCAACCCCCTCCACCAGTTTGCATGAAATGTTCAGATGCAAATTGCAAGCACATGACAATAAGTACATGATGACAACAGTAACAAGAAGAAATGATGGATTATACAGGACTACCTTGTAGTTGCATGGCTATTAATATACATAATATGTTTTCTGAATATATATTTTCACTTTTAGTTTCAATGAGACTGTGGCATATATGGGCTAAGTCAAGAAGGTCAGTTCCACATGTTCATAATGCAGTAACCAGAGCACCTACAAGTATGTGATATAAAACAATTGTTATTTACATGCAAACAAACTTTCAGAGCTTTCCTACCAGTTGACATGTCACTGCAGATGACAGGTAGCATCATTAGAAACACGTGAATATATTACCCTCTTTTTTAATTGCTCTGCATTTTCATTAACTGAACCACATAACAAGACTCCAAATGATCAGTGCTAGAACATGGTAAAATAGAAGATAACCTAAAAGTTTGTAACAAAATAAACTCACGAATACCTCTAATTTCTGGAAGGGAATGTGGACTGGACTAGAAGAACATCATTAAAATTATCCGTACCTGTTCTTCACCAGGAACATGGTCTGATTCCTTGTCAAGAACTTACAATACAAAGCACACAACTAAATATCACCGCGACTAAGCCCAAAGGGACCACATAACTAGTTCAACCCCTAACACTGTACAGAGCTGCAGCTGGCATGGTGTGACTGCTGCTGCACTCACATCGGAAAAGCCAGGCAGCATTATACTTCTTACTAAACCATTTACACTGCTGGCAGTACATTCATGGCTTCAGCCATGGCGAAAGTTTTGAAACAGAAAACATTTAGTGTTGAGTGCACAGTGCTTCCCCACTTACAAGCTTGCCCGTTTCACTGCTGTGCCAACAACCTGCTAGTAACCTGGTCACTGCTATATAATAATGCCCTCTGCCCCTGGCAAGAAGAGGTAGAGAAAACTTTCACTTCTCAGCTGCATCATATGCACGAGTGACATCCCTTAAAACAGTGGAATGGAGGCAAAAATTTCAGTCATGACAATGACCATATACTGCTTTCATGATTCTTTTAATCAAAGTTGAATTAACTAACTGGTATGGATCTGGTATACAGCAGAATCTTGATGTTTAAGATTTCAACTATTCATGATTATCAATTTGAATATCATCGTTCCAGCCTTTCATGATTGGTTACAGTGACATGGGATGAGACCATGTGACTGGCAATCAGCTTCCCCTAATTTCTTGTTATTATACAGATCACTCTCAGCTCAGTCAAGCTCTGTCTTTCATTAAGTGACGATGATTGCTTTTGTGCTTTATGGTGCATGACACCTACAGTCATTTAAGGTATTTTATGTTCCCAAAAAGTGTTTTCATTTTATTAAGAAAATTTTCATGCTTTTTACACATTTTGATGTTATTTTATATTTTTATTAATTCTATGTTATAAGTTACTTGAACCAAACAGATGGTGAATATTGAACATTATATTCAAGTGTTGGTGACAGTTATATCAGTCCCAATGAACTACGAACATCAAGACTGTAAGCCAAAAATCCTTTAATCAGAACAAATTGACAAGTAAAATCACTACACCCACTGAGGCCCTGCAATGACAATCACAGGACCAAACTGAGAGAAGTCAGAAGTGTTTTAAAATCGCCTGACTTGTAGCTGCACCAAGTTATGCACTACAGTCAGCTGCAGTGTTACAGACATCATAACCTGGAACAAGTACAGTACACTCCTATGGAGTGCCCATAAAACTGCTTTGTACATCTGCCTGTAACTAGCAAACAGCCGCACGCTGTTCTTCAAAATGTGATATTGGAGCATTTTACAGAATGCTGTTGAGTGCTACGATCTGAAGTGACTGACTTCGCACATATTTTGCAAGGATTTACAAATGCTGATGAAGAGAAACCATATTCATTGACTGCAAATATCTGAATGACCCACGATTCAAACATAAATGACACAATATCAGTGTCGCCACAACACAAAACAAAGGCACAGAGATCAAAGATGAGGAAAATGAAAGACAGTGGGTCCACCAGTATGGCACTTAAGTGTGTTCACAGTTTGCTACAGTACGTGGCCAATGGCTGGAGTCACGATGGCTGAGTCAGTATAGTGACTCGGCTACGGGCTGGACAATACAGGGTTCAATTCACCATCAGGGTCAGAGATATTTCCCGTCTCCAAAATGTCCAGACTGACTCTGGAGTGCACCCAGCCTCCTATTCAATGGTTAATCAGGGTTCTTTACCTAGTGTAAAGTTGCCAGAGCATGAACTTGGCTACTCATGTCCATCCAGTGGCATGGTTAAGAATGAGAAGAGCTGTACCTCTGCTCCCCCTATATGCCTTCATGGCATGGACAGGGATAACTTGACCTTTACACAACTAATAGAACACTGACTACAATAACATTATAGCCATGAGAAGACTAAATAACTCTAAAAAAAAAACACACACACACATGCACTATTTCTTACTGTACATAATAGAAACCCATTCCAAAAACCTATTCCTGATTCAAAATTACAANCCCCCCCCCGCCACACATACATTACTGCATATACTGTGGGTACAAACTAGAACAAAGACATATAATTTTAATACACCTACGAATATTAACTTTATGACACAAAAAGCAGTAACATTATCAACTTCTTGGAAACCACCTCAGATACTGCATTTTTTGTAAGTACAGAAAATCCGCTGCATCATAAAATAATGAAATTCTGAATGACACAAGTCTTCTGGGATGTGATGCCATGTCGACAGGTCAGTGGTTCCTCTTGGCCTGCTCAACTCTCAAAGATGAAGGCACTATGAACAGCCAAAACTGTCAGGAACCACTCACATGACAACACAGCATCACATAGCCATAAGACTTGAATTCTCATTGACACCAGTGTGAGAAACTCATATCGTGCGACAAAATCCTCATCATCAGTGTTGTCACAACACATTTACAATTAAAATTGAGTAACCCCCAAAAGTAATAGGACACTTAGCATAACCTGACACATACAAGTTAAATACTCTTCATAGGCAACGGGTAATAAAACTGCCTCTTCAGCAGGCAGTGTGGTACATCAGCTTACTGGTTACCACCTGTAGTACAGTTCACTCCTGTGACTATGCTACATATTACATTGAATCAAACATCCCCTTCCTACATTAAGGATAACACAAGGGCAATGAGAAACGCAACAGAATATTGAAAGAAAGCACTGCAGTCAGGTTCTCTAAAGGAAAGGTGAATTGTACTGCCCGTTTGAAGTCTGAATATTGCCAGGTCTTCTTACCTCTTGGTACATCAGTTAGGAACAGGATATCTTCACTTCTGCATTCCAGTTTCTTGACTACATTCACGTAGCTGGCAGACTCAACTTTGGGACCTACACTCGTATCAAAATGCCCTGCAAAAAGCTGCAAAAACAACAGTACAGCATTAGATGACAATGTACATCATTTAAATGCACAGCACTCTCAACAGGAAAGAAACTGGTTTTTTAATTTTGTACACTGAAATTTATTTAGACATGCTAGCAACCCTCCAAAATGTTTGGAACTACATGCAACATCCCCAGAAGCTCTCTCAGTTCTGAGAGTGTTCGCGTTTATGACAAAAAAGCCTCCTTAATTTTACTTTTTACAGCTACTGCTCCCATTAAATTTAGTTTACTTGAAATACAGTCTTTGTGACTGGACTTCACTTCCACATTCTAAAAGTAAAATGAATTCCAAAGTGAAGTTGAATGTTTTTGTAACTGCCCCTTCTAACCCTGGGGACAAAAGGCAACAAGTCACACAAATCCACCGCAAAAATAGCTTTTATCTGTTTCTGGATGACTATGCCCCACAGGTGAAACAGAGTGGTGTGAAGGATTATTGCAGTAGTTTCCACCACAATGGTCTCAACCAGCAATGACAATGAAACTGCCACAGAGGTCTGGCAGACTTGCAATGGGTTTGGGCATGACAAAATCTCAGCAGCTCACCATCACAAAACTAGAACGAGATCACTGTGCAGTGTAAGAAATCTCTACACATTTACAAAAGAGATTACAGAACTTTAAACACGTAACATACTTTTGCATCACATTTTGGATCATCCAATTGATGATTTACTGTTTGTTCTCACCAAACACAACCAGTGTGTAGCACCTCTGTTATTTACTCATAGCTACTACTCACAGCATCAGCATTAAAAATATCATCATTACGTGATATCGCAGGACTAGAAGTTCAAAATTAGGACTGCAATAGCAATGTTGGGACTTAAATCACTACACAGAATACTGACAATGAAACATAATAACATGTAGTTCACAATGAGAAGCCAAGAACAAAACCTGAATCAGTTTTACCCACATTTTACAGTAAATTATAAAAAATTGTAGTTGAGTTCTACAGCACACTATTTTAAAAATATGAAAGTAAAGACAAAGTGGTCCCTACACATGCCATAAGAGCACGTGGGGGAGTGGAGGTACAACTCCGTTCTTTCTTGACCTCAGCACTAGATTGAGGTGAGCGGTCATCTTCACATCCCAGCCACTTTACCCTCACACAAACTGCTCTTGATATGCGTCAAATAGGAAGCTGTGTATGTACATTTTGAAGAAGACAAAAACCTCGTGTCCTCACAATGAACTGCACTGTGCTTCCCTGACTGTGCATCCCTCAGCCTAGTCACTGTACCAAGTGTCACCACCACCTCCCACTCCCCGAAACACACAAAATCTAACTGCCAAGGCACAAACGCACCTCAAGAAGATCCCCTTCTTCTGAGTGTCCAAACAGCAGTTTCTGAGCCTCAACACTTCCAGACGAATAGACATAGATCTGTCGCCCACTATGTGCCCACGACTTCAGAGCGGGCACCACATCAGAATATACACTACACATGAAATAAATGTTAAAAGCTTGCAAAATCACTCTGTAATAATATAATGATACAAACATTACACTTTTTGATAAATGCCACTTACACTCAGCCTCAAAAACTCAAGCGCAGATAACAGACAAGCATTACAACATAACAATGTGACACCAAACCCAAGTTCAGAGACTCTCAACGGCAGTTATATCGCATCTCATGACCCTGTGAGAAAATGTTAAAATGCTCTGGCACATGACAAGCAAGCAACCATGTGACATGTGGCTCTCACTGCACTGGCACATCCTGGAGGACCCAAATCTTGTCCCACAACCTGCAACACTGTAAAAAGGTAGAGTTGTCTGTGTCCATGCAATGAGGACATGTATGAGCAATAGGTGTATAGCTCCACTCATTCTTAACCTTGGCACTACCTGGCAGTGAGTGGTCAGCTTCCTGCGCCGGCCACATCACCCCTGGTATGCACTGACAGGAGGCTACATGGGACCCAGAGCTAGTCTGGACATTTTGCAAAACAGAAAAATCTCTTGGCCCTGCTAGGACTCACACAGCAGTTGGTCCTGCCCACATGCAAACAGCACATGTGGAAAATAAAATCAGACTGGAGTACAGCCTTCAGCTGTTATTGATATGGGCAAGGGTTAATGTTTGCAGGAGTAGAGGTACACACACAAGCATACAACACAATATAGTGTGCAAATACCTTTTTAAATCAAGCTTCTAAAGATATCCCTTCCACGTGAACTATTGAAGTGTGATGTGACTTTTAAAATCTAAATAAAATACAGACCACACTGGAACATGTACTACTTTAGGAAAAGCAATTTTTTTGAACTCCCTTGTTCCACGCACACAGTATTAATAAAAGGGATAAATACCATCTTCACTGATCAATAGCCAGACTACAACATTTTCAGACAAGTACATACTGCGATGGCATTGAAATATTCAACGGTTAATGCTGTAGACTTGTAAATCTGATCAACGAACGGCCCAACTGACAGCACAATTAAGATACTTAAGTACACACTACATTTACTGTGTTGATAAACCCGTAATGTTTCAAATGAATCATAACATTATCAGTTGTACATAATGGATTTAGTGTGACAATGAATACTGAATGCAGAATGCTTATAATATTAACGTACTGCACTAATTCTGAATATTTTGCATTTTTATTGCCTATGTCACATTCTACTGTTATGTATGTATGGAATGTATGTATGTATGTATGTATGCACGCATTTGTATGTACATACGTGACTATGAAGACTGTCAGTGTCCAGGATGTGATGCTGTGTGGTATAGGAGAAATGTGCCAGTACTTCACAATGAAGCACTGCCTCCACCTTCAGGGTAGAAGAGGGCATCAAACACAAAAACACATTGCCCCTTCCATAGTCAACATTCATAAAAACAGCCTTATCCTAAGTAAACATGAATAAATGTTGTGCTCTTCACTCAATGTCTGCAATGCATGAAGCTCTCCATCCAAAGGGACTGCAGCTGAAAGTACCACAGCAAGGACATATGTAAGGATACTCACTGTCCTTTCAACGTTCCTTTCTCATAACCTTCACGCATGATGTGACCCTGAAGTTGTTTCAGAGACTTTGTTTTCCTGTCCAAGTCCATCTGCCACAATACATTCCTCGCCACAGCTTCCACTGCATTACCTTCATCATTTTCAGGAATCGCAACAACGCCATCCACTTTGTCAGCCTCATCCTGTTTTGCCTACAGATAACATCATATTTGATAATATGGTAAAAAGGTAAAGCTACAGCGAGTTCTGTCCACACTATGAAGGCATAGAGGAAGTAGAGATATAGTGCTACTCATTCTTAACCTTGGGCCTAGACAGAGGTACTCTGTCAATTTTGTGCTTTACCCACCAACTAACAAGAAGGATGGGTGGGCCCAGAGCTAGTCTGCACATTTTGGAAAAAGATAAAATCTCTCATTCCTACAAGAAATTGAACCCTGGATGGTCCAGCCCATAGCCTGCTCACTACACCAACTGAGCTATCCCGGATTACCAATAATATGCTAGTCTGCAGAAAACATGAAAATCTGAATTACAGACAAGTTACTATGCAAATGCTTGAGTACATCATAGCAAAAGCATCAAACAGTTACATGACTGCTTCGCTTGAAATGACAGGAGTAAAATGCCCCACCTTCACGGTTATGTGGCGTGTACACACCCCCAAAATGCTGGTACCTACAATACTACACTGTGTCACATGCCAGAAGACCACAATCCTACCTACGTAGCTACATTCTGCAGATACTTAAAAAGGACGAGCTGCATTTGCAGAGGATACAAATAAAATGACAGGGTCTAAACACACTCATCCTTCATTATGGAAGAATATGCACAAGTCACAAAGTATCTTCACCTCAGTGACCTCATAGGTTACTTTGGACTGCACAGTACAGTTGATACGCTGGTGAATTAATGAAGGTCTTTCAAAATTGTGACTACTGTTCTTACTCATGTTAAAAGATGTCTTCACAGAACTATGCTTTCTGGTGGAACATGTGACATGTTGCATGACACAAAACTGGAATCCTGTTTCTTTAAGATCAATTTTAACATTATTCTCCCACTTTGGCTCAGTTGTTTCCAGTAGTCTCTTTCCCTCAGGCTTCTCCCCCCCCCCCCCTTCCAAAACGCTGAATGCAATTTTCTTCTCCCCATACATGCCACATGCCCTGCCCATCTCATTCTTCTTCATTTGATAGCCTCAATAACATCTGTTGAGCAGTACAGACCATGAAGCTCCTCATTATGCAGTTTTCTCCAGTATCCTGTTACTTTCTCTCTCCTAGGCCCCAACACCTTCCTCAGCACCCTCTGCATGCATTCCCACAACAGTACAATACATAACAATGGCAACAGAAGTGCACAAGCAATCCATGCAATACCAAAGCAGCCTTTATGGCGTGTTCTTTAACTGCTTGTTTTCTCTCAGTCCTATACATAGCAACTGCTTAGTAATTGCTGCATAGAGGGCGTGATATTATAAAATAATGCTGCAGCCCAGTGTTTCTATGCACTGGTTTTCAGAACACTGTAATACAAATAAGCACTGATACTGGATGTTCAGCACATTAAGAAAGCTGTTAATGTATAAAGGTTCTGACAGGAGACCTCTGAAAGAGCAGTTCTGTATCCAAAAGCAAAGGGCCCTACTTTATCTGACAACTGTCTCTTCACCTGCTGCCAACACTATGTCACATATGGGCAGTGGGCTGATTGGAGCACATTAATACAAGGTGACAGAAGTGGTAACCAACAGCTGTCAGACACAATAATGACTCCTACAGTTTTAAAAATTGTGTTTACATAACTTACCTGCTCCTTAAGCAAGAGTAAATCATCTTGGAATTCAGCATCATTCCAGTGAGCCGTCAAGTATGACTCTAAATTGCTCCGAATGTATGGGAACAGTGTATCCTACAAGGAAAGAGAGGAATTACTGATGCAGCAAGAAGTTCAAGTTACAATGGCCACTTAACATACTAATAACAATAACAAGAATAAGAACAATAATTTGTTATGACAAGTACATATGAGCAAGGGCAGAAGCTGCCCAAACCATGCTGCCTGCAGTACACATCCCTTACATTGAACCGTATGATCTATATAATTTACAGTATCATATATAGTCAATACCAGTTAACAACAGTCATTCATTCTCTTCCTAAACCCTCTGTGGCATTTTCTCCATTTCATTTTCCCCATTTACATCTTATCTTACATAAAAATTTACCCAGGTTTCTCACTATATGGTAGTAGTACACTAAATTAAACTCGTATGTGCCATCTCCTCACTTGTGTTCGACCAATTACAATTCAAAAAATTTTCTGTCTTTGTATTTCTCTGCATGTCGGGAGCACATGACTACTATTCTCTTCTCACCTCTGCACATGAAGAATATTGACAATTGTCACTACACAACGATAAATATAAACACACACAGCTGTAATTTTCATGAAAGGCACCTCACTGTGTGATATGCTGTATACAGAGACAGGTTACTGTTTATTGCACTATCAATGTACATAAATAAACATGTTTTGTCCCAAAACATTCAGGTCTCACTGTTTTTGCCAAAACATGTAATTCGTCTTCTTCTCCTTCAGGGCCATCAGCAGACGCTCCGGATTCACCTCAGCCTTAGGCTTATTGTGCAGCCCTACACACTCCATTCAGCACAGGTTCAATAACCCTGTGCCTCTTATAAAGAGGCAAAGGTCCCTTACTGAAGCTGTGCTTATATCTTTTGGTCCAGCAAACAGTTTCCCAAAGACATTATAGCGCTGCTGAGCCAACACCTCGCAGTAGCAAATAATATGCTGCACTGTTTCAGCCTCCATCCTGCAAAATCTGCAGGTTGGATCCCCATCAAACAGGCCCATGATATACAGGTGCCTCCTCACAGGAGCATGTCCCGTGAGGACTGCGACTGCCATTTTTAATTGATGCTTACTGAATTTAAGCAGGTCTTCAGCTCTTCTATTACACAGTCTACCAACAAAAAGTGTGCCATATCTATGTCCTGGTAAATCTTTCCAGGAAAACATGTCATTAATTCCCGTAAGACTGACAGTGCAAAAAACAGCTGTGTGTGTGTCCAAAAAGTGTGCCATATCTATGTCCTGGTAAATCTTTCCAGGAAAACATGTAATTAATTCCCTTAAGACTGATAGTGCAAAAAACAGCTGTGTGTGTGTGTGTCCAAAAAGTGTGCCATATCTATGTCCTGGTAAATCTTTCCAGGAAAACATGTCATTAATTCCTGTAAGACTGATAGTGCAAAAAACAGCTGTGTGTGTGTGTGTGTGTGTGTGTGTGTGTGTCCATACAGTCCACAAGCCCTGTTTCAATACACAATCCTGCAGTTAAGCGCACATCACCCAGCACTAAAATCTTACGAATGGAACACATGCTGCATAACAGCATTAAGAACATGGCCATTGTGGGAAAATGTAACAAACTGCCTGTGACAACCACCAGATGAAAATGTGACACACCACAAGAAAGATCAGACAGCTCCAGAATTTCATTCTGTGAAATTTACTGATCACAGCAACAGCTGAAAAGGCACCATGGTCACATCACACCTCCCTCTACACAATGAAGGGATACAGGGCAAGTAATTAGAATTTATCGAAAGTCAAAACACTTATACCACTGTACCATAAACTTCAATATTTAAGATATACCATATTTAGGAAGTGAACTCACACAGCAACACTGATTTTGGGGACTGTGTGTTGGCAGCAATGAGCAACCTGTCTAGTAACAATGTGCAAGTTGCAGCATATTATGGTCCATCATTTTTTTTGGAAGTCATGCCAATTATGACATAACGTGGCAAATACTGTACAGCCACACAGGCCACAGATGACAACATAATACAGTGCAGAAAAGATGTGATTTGCACAACACATAACTAAGGCAAGAACACAGACACTCATAATACTTAACACTCATTGCTTCATAATTGACAGACTCTGTCTGATTTCATAAAAAGTTTTAAGGCAACACTTACAAAAACTGAGAAACTATGCAAGACACATCTATCATTACAATTTGTTTAGCCAAATTTTATATCGAATGAAGGTCACAAGCAAATGAACATTCTTTTGTTTCAATGCAGAGTTCCCATGTAATGTGCAAGAGACGTGCAAAACAGTTGGAATATAATTGCTTTTAAAAAGTGGTACATATAATCTGCAGAAGTCTGTTGTCAGCTAATTGAAATTGTGAGTTAACAAAGATACTAAGCGTAATTTATATAAGACTATATTGTCCACTGTGCCGATCCCAGTGGCCATGTGGTCTAATGTGTGGATCTGCGGTTGCTCACTTGTTGAGACTGCAGGTTTGAATTGCACCGGAGCCACAGATGTCTGTCTCTTGTGAGTGTTGTGTGTTGTCAGGTAGAGGTCTCTGCATCAGGCTGATCACTCATCCAGAGGAGTCCTAACAAGTGTGATTGTGAAACCTCGATAATATGGAGACCCTGGCCCACTGGGGGCTTTTGTGCCATGAAATATAGTCAATTGTGATTAGTTAATGTAATTTCATTAAACACCATTATGTTACTAGGAAATGAACATGGAATTATTCTAGTTGGATGAAAATCCTGAATCAGTTAGTCCAATACTGGTGCACCCTGTTGTCACTAATAAGGCTCTGACATTAATTAACATGACTGACATTCCCGCTTAGTGGTCTTACAAGTGTTTATCTCAAATAGAGAATGCACACAAAAACATCAAACATTTTGTATGCATTAGGCGCAGAAAAATTTGGGAAGTAGGAATTAAGTGCCTTAAGTGAAAAGATACGAACATGCCGCAATGTTGTGATACATACACTTCCCACCCTGTTAATACATAACAAGGCCAACACATTCATGCATGGCTAATAACCACATTTGTCTCCTACACATTTTGACCAAGCTTGTGTAGGAGATACATAAAGTGTGGCTGTTATCCATATTTAGTTGCACTTAACATGTTTTATTACTGACCAATTTCAGACATCAAGTTTTGTGAATATCCATTCAGCAGTTTTAATGTTTTTACACACAGACATAAAGGGACAAGAAATTTTGACATGCACTCTGCAGGGACAGAACACAACTAACAACTGGCCTCACCTAAACTATACAAATTACGTACTCTGTTATGTATGGGATACAACAGTGGTTTCAACTGGTTCTCCTCAGACTGACTAGATATTATACATAAGCTGAAAACATCTACAGCTCACACAAGAACCAATATTATTCATCATCTCAAGCCAATGTACTACACAACCTTCATCACTTTCCTTACTGCACAGTTTCTGGTATATTATCAGCAGAAGATACACCAAAGAAGTGTAACTACTATCCCTTATAGATATGAGTACAACTGCTTGATCTGTAAAAATTTGACAAATTCATTTTTCAATATTTTACATTTATGACATGCTGCCTTATTATGACATCAATGTCTCAATAGTTTGTACATACCCTGCCATAATACACATACACAATATGGGAATACCGTCAGTATATGGCAGATAATGCACCTTATGACGCTACTGCTCTAAATTTTGCTGAAACACTTAACTGTAACTGAAAGTAATGTGACATAACTAAACGATAAATGTTACAAAATTCCGGGGCTAGAACGTCATAGACGCATCTATCAGTTACTATTTACGCTACCTGTTACGTTTTAACAACGTACTGGATTTTGGTGTGGCCAGACTGAACGAATATTGGAGCCCACACATTGTACATTACCCACATCGGTGCACCCACCTGCTTCTTTAGATCAGAATTATACTAGAATAAGACGAAGTTTTTCGTCATATATGTAATATAGTGAAATTAGCGGTGATTATAACCTCTGTATTAAAAAAGAAACCGTTACAAAAATATTGGGCACAGAAAAACCTGTCCAATTGGCGAATTTTCTTAATATTTATGCGACGTTCGTCCTGAAAACATGCAATTGTAATCTTTTTCTGGATTTTTCCAATATGCTTGTAACAGAACGCCACAAATTACGGCTTTATTACCAACTTATACTTAATACAAAACACCATTTTCATTCAATCCTAGTCAAAAAAAAATATGCCGGTCAGAAGCCTGGAACGGCAACAAACCCGCACTTTTACCGGTTCCTTGTCAGTTTCAAATGCATTACCTTGACAAAACTGATGGATGTTGTTGTGCCCTCGATATCAACAAGTACAATTCTTGCTTTTGGAAGCAAATCATCAATATGTTTAATTCTCTTTTCACCACCTGCCATTGTACTCAAATCTGACCCGAAATCTCAGCCGTTGACCACCTTCCCTCTCCCAACTCAATTCTCTCGCTTCGCTGATCTCTACATGGCTGCCGGCTGTAGCTGCCCATATACATTGCCCTCTAACCTTAATTCAGAAAGGGAAGTGAAACAATCTGGATTTCATGCAGAAAACCGCAATATAGCATTCTTCATGGTGCAATTGTCATGACAATATCGTTAGTGTCAACACTGTCCATATTAGATGATATTATAATGCTTTTAATTAATTTGTAAATTAAATGTACCATGCAGTTAGCAGACAGCAAAACCAGGACTTTATACAGTTTGGCAGCATCGCTAAATACTACGCACATTTCGGTTTACTGATTGTTGCACGTCGAATTTAATGCCCTTGTATATTTATTGACATCAATAGGCTTTCAAAATGACAAGATGAATACAAGGATCTACAACTTTATAAACGATTAGTAATATTGTGAGAAACAACATTTCTGTATGTGAATGAAATGGTTATATTGACTATGTTCTGAACTTGACATAAGACACGCGTGAGGTGCGTGTGTGATGCATGGGTGTGCAACGTGGCTGGTACCAGTCTGTTGGTTCGGGCGGACAGCTAATTATGACTAATTCTGTTAGGCCTTAAATACTTAAAGTGCATATTATTAGCTGATAGCCCCGTAGTAAAATGCATGCTGATATCTGAGGTGGCGAAGGGGCAAGTCTTGTCGGTTACGGGGACGTAGACTGGTATGTAATCAAGAAGAGCTCTCGGGCTGCTTTGTAGATGGGAGCAGTAAGAACCCCCGAAACATTACGTGTATGCCAATTTACGTGGTGTTATATTCCAGAAGACTGCGGCCTTCAAAATGTATCATGTGGCAAATTATACGCCTTCGTATAATGTTGGATCCTTGTAGATTTTATACACGTTGGTTGTGAAATGGGACTAACTGTTATCCTAGTTCTTTAATTTTTTATCTTTCTTGTTGCACATCCCATTGTCTTTGTGACACACTTATGGATCCATGGAATGTATGTATGTATGTTTACCTGCGTTCCTCTGTGTACGGAGTAAGACCTCCACAGTGATACGAACAAGCGTGCGAACAAGTCTGTGGTGTTGGCATGTTTGAATCCATAATCCTCCCAAGCAGGACTTCAGAATTACTGTTTTGCACTGACACTAACCTGTTGAATATTCTTGTCACATAAAAAATATCTGATTTAATGGGAGTTTGTTATTGCCCATTTACCTTAAACTGGATGCTGTTGTTGGTTACCATTGAGATACTGTGGTGAATTTTCATTTACCTCATGTTTCAAGTCAAAAGCTTTTTTTTGGCATTGATGAACCACTTACACATGATTGTGCTGCAAGAAAATTGTAACCACTGTAACATAACCTTCACCAACTACAGCATCTCAGTATAGTAATTAGGTTATTGGCTGTACAGCCATGACTTTATTCCTGATAGAAGCCACTGCATCCAGGCCGACTCCCTAAGAGATGAAGTGGTTAGGTTATGAAGCTACCCACTTGCCTGCAACTAGTGCCAAGGTTAAGTGCAGGTGTGGCTCAGCGTTTCTGTATATCTTCATTATGTTGTCCTTAAGTGTGAACAGAGAGAGCCACCATGCAACCAACTGTTGAGACAGGGACCTCACAATACAGTTTCAGCCCAAACAGGTTCAAACAGTAACACTTCTGGCTTCTATTTGGTAGGAGCACAAGCTTCAAGTCCTGTTTGCAGCAGACCATCTTATAGCTTTCATTGTCTTCCTCAGCTTCTCCAGAGAAGGTTTGTTAGTACCTGAAATTAGGACAAGACCTATTCCCCTGTCATTTTGAAGTTATTCACTAATTATCCAATCATTTGATGCTAAATAGTCTTCCTGTTAGATATCAACATTGCTGTTAAATTAAGTACAACCCAAGGTGCCTACAGTTTCAGTGGGGCACAGCATGGCTAGCATTGGCATATATTACATTTTAATACTGCTGTGCTAATCTTTTAATTCCTCAAATGTGTTACTTTTGAAGATACTTTTCCATGATGGTGACAAATTACTGGTAAAATGTTGCTTCACCGTTGCATGCATGTAGAATACACAGATGTTGGTTCAAGTGCGATCAGCAACATGAAATATTACTTGCCATGTGGTCATGTCTGGATAGGGTACGTAGAACTTATGGGAACATCTTATAATGCCTATTTTCCTTTAAATTCTTGCATTTATGTCATGAGATTGGCAGGAACTAGCAACTAATATTTAACAGAGCCATGGCCATAGCAATTAAAGGTTAGGCTAATTACCCACTTTTGCCAGATGCACACCACCAATGATGCATTCATGATACTGCATGTGGGTAGTTGCATTATTGAAAATTCGGAAGTACAGAGATGGGGCACCCTCTCTAGTAGTACAATGTTAATGAAAAGTCAGTGGGTTAATTCAGAAGTTATTGTGGGTGGGGAGGTGTGTGTTTGGTACAACCAAGCAACATACTAGAAGCATATCTTTATCTCATAACATAAGCAGACTAAAGGGTGAAGGAGTCCAAAGTCTTGGAGTACTTGACTGTGAATATGAAGGCACGAAGATCCATTGAAACACTTGTAACTATTTGCCAGTCGACACAGTGTAACGTCCCACAGAACTTCAATCTTCAGTAACACTACTGAGGACCTCAGATCATGCATCATACACACATACTTAGCAGAAAGCCTGAATCAATTAACTGTGCCAATCAGCAATGAGTTTCTTGAAATGTACAATGGTCCAACTGTGGGACTGCCTGACCGTGGAAAAGAAGGCACTACAGTCCTCTGAAATGTCACCACCTATATCCTAGTCATGCAGCATAATGTCCCAGAAGCCATTATTTCGTCCTTTTAGGCTTATAATTGTGTTCATATTCACTTCAACCATTCTTATTTGGGAGCTGCAGCAGAGTCATCAGTAAGTAGTAGGCTATGGACTGGATAATCCAGGGTTCAGATCTGGGTGGGATCAAAAGATTTTTCTCTTCTCCAGTATATCCAAACGGACTCTGGCGGGGGCCCACCCTCCCTGTCAATCGGTGCTGCAAGGTCCTTCTCCAGGGGCAAACTGGTTGGCATTTGAGGCTGACCAGTCACCTCCATCTAGCGTCAAGGTTCAGAATGCGTGGACCTAAATCTCCACTCCCCCTATATGCCTTCATGGCATGTATGATGTAAAGTTTACCTTTTATGATTCTTATTCCTCTTCCCCCTCCCTGCCAGTATCATTACACCGGACTCAACACTCCTGCTGCATCCCTGGCGACACTGTGTAATCTCAGCAGTGCATAGTACAGATATTTTACTGACAACCTGCCCACCTCCTGATCATCACTCCTGGCCACCAGTTTGCCACACCACAGCCCCGTGTAGTGCACGTGGCTACAATCCCACTGGTCCGACACCAACCGTCACTTCACCCACACCAGTGTCCACACTTACACAACAAACCCAGATCTTCATGCACAGCTATTTCTTCTTGGACTGCTGACCCTGAAGGTGAGGAACTACTCATGTGATCCTTCAGAATGTTGGGAACTGTAACCTGACACAGCATCACATCCCAGAAAACTTGAATCTTTGGCAACACTGCTGTGAGCATGTCAAATTGCACCTAGCTATCTACCAGCCACCAGAGCACTTGACTGCTGATATATGATGCTCTTTCTGTGTCACCTATTGCACTAGGATATACAGTCTATTGCACTAGCATATACAATGTTCCAGTCTTCTGTTGATGAAAGACGCAATTGGTTTTCACTCCCTGCAGAGTTTTTGAGCTTGCAAATAGGGGGTTGGGACGGTTTCTCCATATCTGATTTTCCAGCTATTAGATGAGAAATGTACCTGCCAGGAGTATGCGTGGTTTTGACAGTATTCTTTCTATGCTCTGCCTTTGTAATTATTCATATGTACCAACAAACATGCACATAGCAGAAATAAAAGTCATACATACACGTATGTATGAATGACTTAATTCTCTTATGTGTGTACAGTGGTATATAAGAATGATTATCTGTGGTTTTGTCTGCAGACAATCACAATAACCACCTGAATTTGCAGGATCACATTGATCAAGTTACTCCAAAACTATGTGCAGCAAGTTACGTAGGTACGTTTCTTGCACAGTTCACTGTACAAAATAAAACTGTTACAATTATGGCAGGTGGAAAACATAAAAATGCACATACACAATTACAGATTTTACTTCTTCCATGTGAATACGTATTTTCACCAATTAACTTCCTTGTAAATTTAAAAAAACCCAGCTGTACACAATATTAATGCATGGAATAAATGCCATCTTCACAGAACAACTGCCAACCTCACACTGTGCAAACTCACAATAAATGCCATCTTCACAGAACAACTGCCGACCTCACACTGTGCAAACTCACAATAAATGCCATCTTCATAGAACAATTGCCAACCTCACACTGTGCAAACTCACAATAAATGCCATCTTCATAGAACAACTGCCAACCTCACACTGTGCAAACTTACAATACATGCCATCTTCATAGAACAAATGCCAACCTCACACTGTGCAAACTCACAAGCATGAAGACTGAAAAGGCTTCATTAAAATCAGCATTAAGAAGATATATAAAATACACACACTGCTTGCATTGTGTCGGTGAATTTCTGATGTTAAAAAATGACTCATAATGAAATTATCAGCTGTATATAATGGATTTGGCCAACGTATGAATGCTGTATGCAAAACAGTTATAATAGTCTGCAATGTATGTTTTGTATTTTTGTTTTTTTAATGTACAGTATTTGTATGACTCACTCCACACCCCATTGTCACTCTGACTAAATTCTGCATGTGTGGAATGCATTACATACATATGTACAGGATACATATATACAGTGTGTGTGTGCATGTGCATGCATATGCGTGTTTACAGCTCTTGGTATCACGGTAGGACAAATGCTTTACTGTCAGTGGTGACTATGTGGAGGTCTGGTGTGTACCGTCTGCTACCCATGTGGGTGTAGACATTACACATCACAATACAGTTCTTAGCATTTGGGTGTTAGTTACCTCATGCTGTGAAATTTCCTTGTACAGTGTACACTTGTACTGTAGTAGAAACAATACACGACTCGTCCGAACTTCACCACACCCACAGACAATGTTTGCTGAAATGACAGCACATACCAATCTAATGCATTGGTAAATGACTCACCTGCTTGACTGCATACCCTTATGTCTGTAAATGGCACCACCTCCCTCAAATGCAGTCACAAATACCACACTGTAACAAAATATATGTAACACAGCACTTTCATAGAGGACAGTCTATCAATGTCTTTCAGTCACAAAACTAAAACTGTTTGGACTAACTACTGTGATGTATGAAGTTTGCAAGAACTACAAAACTGTTGTTCCTGACCAGTGAAGACTTAAATAATGCAGACCGCATCAATTACTGCAGTTTTTAAGGACAGAATACAAACACACAAGACTGTATAAAATAATGTAATTATATCAAATGTTTGTATACACTGAATTACTGTCACTGGGATCACTAGTTCATGAAATGTGTAACAGTACACAATGCACAAAACTTACAACTTCTGTTATGTACATGCATTAAATACCACATTCGAGTCTTGAGGATCGTGAAGCTTGAAGTCCATGATTTTGACCCCTCATCATCAGCCATTTCAATACCACTCTCTGTCTGTTGTAACTGGATCTGACATATCAGGATAAAAACACAGGGCTGGTGATCTCCTTCCGCCATACGCCTGCTACTGCACAGCACACGCACCTCAGACGAGCTGTCACATTACATGAGGTTCATTGCTTTCGAGCTTTTTGGAGTGAGATTCTCCTTGAATCATTTAGCGTGTTTTATGCTTCTGCAAGGACTTTGTATTTTATTAAAAAAATTCATGTGCTTTTTATGCTCTTTGATGTTATTTCACATTCTTAGTATTTGAATTTGATAACTTTTTGGAGGCAAATACGCATTTAAAGATTAAAATGGATTCCTGTGTTCATGATGGTTCTATCAGTCCCAATTAATCAAGTGTATTGAAACACTAGTGAATTTCATACTGAGGTAAATGACACATGGTACAGTAGTGCAACACTGTTAGTATACATTTCTTCTACCAGGTTCCTCTGAATATTTACAAGGGACCAATTGCTCAAATTATAACGCAGAACTTTTCAGAACATTAGGTACACATAATGTAAGTTGTATCTCATTCAAGAATCCCATAATTTTGACTGAGAATTCTGTAAATTAATTTCACTGTAATTAGCTACTTCATGTCACACAGCACAAATATTCCTGGAGACCATGTGCATGACTCCACCCCACCCCCCACAAAAAAGACAGAAAGTAAGTCTTCAACATGATCATTTGTTAAGAGGGCGTTCATGAACATGGCCAAGTTAAGTGGAAACCTGAAATACATCAAGAGATGTAAGATTAGATGCCGCACAGTCATGTCTGGGATGAACAACACTAGCCTGGGGGCGGGAAGCTGGCTGATGAGTATCCTAATGAACTTTACTCTGTTACAGATCAGGGGTCCACAAACCTACCAGAAATGTAGACGCTACCTCAAAATTCTATGCACCACAAAGATGACAGTTCCCTACTGACGACCCACAAATATGTGCCAAAACTAGTCACAGACGCAACTTGGCACCTGGGTTTTGTGCACCCCTCTTATAGATAATAGGTAAAGAATGAGGACAATGTTACAGTTTTCCAACAATATGCAAATTTCTGTGTTTCTTCATATCTTGCTTTTGTGCAAAGCACCTACCACATATATCACAGGCATGTGGTTTTTCACCTGTATGGATTCGGATATGAATTTTAAGCCCATTTGACCTACGAAATGCTTTTCCACAGTATTCACAGGGATATGGTTTTTTACCTTGGTGGATCCACATGTGCTGATAGTATGAGTGGCTGGTCCTGAACGCTTTCCCACATACATTGCATTTGAATGGGCGTTCACCAGTGTGTTTGCGAAGATGTGAGTCACGTACATCCTTCAGTCTGAAACGATCACCGCACACCTCACACTGGTATGGTTTCTCACCAGTATGTAGACGGAGGTGAGAGTAGAGGTGGGCACTCTGAACAAAGCGCTTACCACACATGTTACAGCTGAATGGTTTTTCTCCTGTGTGAGTACGACGATGCAACACTAAGGAACGTTTCTGAGAGAATCTTTTTTCACAGAACTCACAACCAAAAGGTAATTCTCCAGTATGATTCCTACGATGAGCAATTAAAGTTACCCGATATGCAAAAGACTTTCCACAGTCATCACACTTAAATGGTTTTGTATTGTGTGGAGTTATGTCATCTTCAAAAGCTTTAACTAACGGATGCGAATCCTTCCTATGCTCAACAAGTTTGGCATAAGTGGGGAAGGCAACATCTGTGCATAACTTGCAGTTATACATTTTGGGCTGCTTGCACTCATCCACATGTGCCAAAATATGTTGCTTAAACAATGTCTTGCGAGCAAAACAACGACCACATTTGTCGCACTGGAACGGTTTCACATCCATGTGAGTTATTCGATGGCCTTTAAGTGTTGCATTGTCATAGAACTTTCCCCCACAAACATCACAAACAAACGGACGCTCACCAGTATGTACACGCTGATGGGCAATGAGGCGGGCCTTGAGCTGGAATGACTTCCCACACTGTTCACAGTGATGTGATTTCTCACCCATGTGTACCAAACGCACATGATCAAAAAGATTGTTCTCTCGACTGAACTCCTTACCACAGTGCTCACAAACCACAGGACTGCCACCTTCATGGACTTGCTGATGAAATTCAAGTCTGGCCTTTGTACGGAAAAATTTACCACATTCTGAACACTTGAAGGGTCGAGTTCCACTGAAACAGTTATGGCCAGCCAGTGTTCTGGAACTGTTGAATCTTCTTCCACACGTGGGGCACACCAGGCGTTTGGAGCCTTTGGGTCGTAAGAGCCTTTCTTCTTCTGCCTTGTGCTCTTCACAGTGACTTAACAGGCACATTTCATTTGTGAAACACAACTCACAGAGGCTACATGGGTAAAGATCTGACTCCATATGACATTTCGCATGATTCAGACAAAGCTCTATGTTTTCAAATGTCTCGCCACAAAGACGGCAACTGGGGAATTCCTTTTTTGGGTTCAATGAGGTTACAGTTCCACCTACCATATCATGTAATTTATTTTCCCCTGCAATTTTGTCGTCTTCTTCTGGAATACTTCCCAAATTAACATTTTCCAATGTTTGATCCTCACTCCATGTATTACTACTGTCATCATTGCCTACATCAAGTAAATAATTTGATACTGCAATGTCATTACTAGTAAGAAATCCTTCCGAGTGCTGCAAATTGTTTTTCTTATATATTTTTGCTCCAATCTCCTTTAATAATGACAAATTATAATTTAAACTACTGTCAGGTGCATCATTTTGAACTGACATGCTGCCATCACAACAAAGCGGACAGAAATAAGCACTTTTTCCTCTGCAAATATCTTCTATACAAACAGGTTCCTGAATACCATTAATGGATGAACTCTGTTTCGTTCCTGTGCAGTATGTCACACTTCCATTGATAAAGCTGCTTTTGATACCCTTCAGTTGACATTTACCAGCATTTTGAAGCTCACTTTCAGGCTTCATAGCTATAATAGCAACATTTGCTTTGCTGTCTGCCATATTACACATAACATGTGACCTGTAACAGGAAATAACAATGCAGTATTTCAGGTTCTCACAGCAGTGTTCCAGAGGATTCAAGTTTTCTGGAATGTGATGCTGTATCACAGGGTGAGTAGTTCCTGACATACTGAAGAATTGCAGTGCCTTCGTCTTCAGGATCACACAGTCCAAGAGAAATTCTTCTTAGACTTTTTGAGCCTGAAGACTAAATCACTGTGATCTGTAAAAGTGACAGGAACCACTTGCTGAGTGACACAGTGCCATATCGTATACAACTTGAGTCCTTCAGAAATAACAAAGTTACACAAGTGCTTCTGTGTAAAAATACAAAAATATGTAACTAAGAAAAATTTTTTTCAGCATAAATGCCTTACTGTTATATATAAAGAGTGATAAACTTTTCATGCGTTTCAGTGTTTTACTTATTAACCCTCTGGTGCCACAATTAAATGCCCATAGTGATCTGCAGAACACCGGGATTTACATGGGGGCTGCATGAGAACAGATATAATACTTTAACATTTGGCATTTTGAGCATCACACTGCACGTTACACATACAACTTTGGCACCCATGGGTTAATGATGCTATCAACTGTAAAAATTATACAGCCTCAATGGCAGATGCATGAAGGTAAGCACGGAGCACTGGTGGAATTACACTCACAAAGGACACCCCAAATTCTCTGAGAAAACCCTGTCCCAGTGACAGTATGCCCCAAGTGGGTAGGGAGCACTGGTGGGAGTAACTTAAGTACTGGGAGGAAAGCCTGTTGCAATAAACACTGTCCCCCACAAATCTCATATGATCTGTTACAGGACTGAACCCGCGCCATTGACTAACTGCCTGCGTGAAGCCATGGACAATATGAATTTTATGTCTCCAGTGTCACGCAGAATGGAAACCGCAGGGCTGCAATGAAATGTGTGTAATTTGTGATATACAACAAAACTTTCATTACAACAAATCCCAACTCAACAAAGTATCTGTGAAATTATGTATCCTTTTGTTAATATACAACATACGGAAAGTTATGCAAAAGCACACAGAGAACCAGACAATATGTTATCAGCTTTTATTACTAAGCCTGATCTGGAAAAGTTTTATCGATGGTAATTTAAACTAGTACTATTCAATTTCATGCACCGATGACAACAGTCTTTCTACAACTTCAACACATGCACTGACAGTTGACAGACATTTAAATTGTATTAACTTTTGTGTATGAAGGAATTCTGGTTGTTGATATGTGAAACATATATGTTTAAAACACAAATTAAAATGATCAGAAATTTGTATTTATAATGATGTTTTTCATTAAAATTCTTGTGTTGTGCTTTTGCACACAAACATTTACTTGCAGTCATCTTCAAACCCAAAAGCATCAAGTCCCCATAGTTGAATATATGATGTGTCCTGTGTAGGACAGTTGAGTATCGAGTGTATTTGTGTGTGTCTACATAAAATGTTCACTGCAACAGGCAGCAAATTATAACACTGAGTACACCTATGCCTCTCATTCTGCTACGTGCCTGCATAGCGTGGGCAGGGACAGCTTCTACGAAAGTAAAGTCGTCCCTGTCCATGCCATGCAGGCGCATAGCAGAAGGAGAGGCATAGCTCCACTCACTCTTAATCTCAGCACCAGATGGAGGACAGCAGTCAACTCCACATCCTGGCCACTTTAACCCTAGAAACAAATTCCAGTTTCCGCTGCACAGGAGGCCGGTGGAGCCCCATATTGCCCAGCATATGGCCTTGCTACTACACCAACTTAGCTATCACGGCTCCTCACACATAAATAAATGAATAAATAAATCCTAGGATGAAGAATTTGTATTTTCATGGTAAGAAACATTTTTTCTGGACTTTTATACCAAGAGTGAAAGTTTGTTTGCTTCTTTGGTGTGTGCAGAATATACGTACAGGGAATACAGCACACAGACTACGCACACTGGCTTCTCTTACTTCAGTTGCCATAGGACTGGCACCAAGTTGTACTAAATCTATACATGCGCTCTATGTCCACACACCTGAAATGTTTCTTTTCATTCAAGTCAAGGAGTTTATTTTCTGCCTGAATGCAGGATTCAGCAAATTCATGACACATGTTTAGCTTGTTTATGCAAGCTGTACACAGTTGTTTTGGTAACGGATCTGTGCTTCTCACCTGGAAATCACATTAATACAGTCAGTTTAGTTAGCTTCACAAAACAGGACACCAACAAGGAAACCTGGTTGCTACAGAGTGGCCAACAAACGGCTAGTTCTTGCAGTACTCCTATATAACATAATGGGCTGGAGCCCTTCTTGAGCAGCTAACTGTTCCTGAACTAGTCACGGGATTCCCCTCATTTTATGGAATCCAAGGGGTCATTACTGTTTTCACAATAGCCTGTGACTTGTCCACATCCTGAGCCAGATTAATCCAGTCCACTCTCTCCCATCCCATTCCTTTAAGACCTATATTAACATTACCCTCCCACCTACACCTAGCTATTGCAAGTGGTCTCTTTCCTTCAGGTTTCACCACCACAACCCTGTATCTCTCTCCTCTCCCCCATACATGCCAATGCCCTGCCAATCTCATCTTCTTGATTTATTACCTCAAAAATACCTGATGAGAAGTACACATCATAAAGCTCCTCATTACATAATTTCTTCCAGTCCCCTGTGACGTCCTCTCTGTTGGACCCAAACATATTCCTCAGCACCCTCAGCCTGCGTTCTTGCCCTAGCACTGGGGATCATGTCACACACCCCCACAAAACAACTGGCAAAATGCAACTCCTGTATATTTGTATTGTAATGTGTTTACACAGGAAACCAAAAGGCAAAAGATTCTGAACCACATGGTAGCAGGCATTCCCCACATTTCATCTGCAGCACAATGACAAGAAACTAGCACACAGTCAACAAACAAAACAACCTGACATGTCTACAGCAAGGGTCTCACACTCAAACGGCACCTGCACCTGAACGCACGCCCCATGTCATTGTAAGCAATACAGAGGGTAACTGTTCTCATTAAAATTACACACACTATTAGGAACACTTCATATGTCTAATAACAAAACCACAATACACTATAATCATCAAGTTTAAAACTTCACTGCAATGTTCTCTCTCCTGATGTACCTTGCATGTCACTATGCAGGGTCGGGACACCTTTTTGAGACTTAGGGCCCGTGACAAAAAACATTTTTAATTGCTCTCACACTCAGTGGTGCCACATTCTATAATTTGAGTAAGATCAGTGACAGGGACATATAATACAACTGACAAGCCATATGCTACAGACCCCTGATCTACTTTATAGGCATCTGGACAAAATTACTATATTTTTCAAATTAACCTTTCCTATGTGTGACAGGGCTATGCTAAAAATCAACTGACAAAGCAGTAATGTGCACAGTCACCGTAAGTTTAACTTCTGAAACCATTTTAAAAAGGAACATAACTCACTTTTATAACATATTCAATCCAAACATTTACCACCAATGCTAAGACTAACAACAAAACTGGCTGTTTTTAAGTTAATACAAAATGCAATACAATAAACTATAGCTATCAAGACGGGCGTCTTGTTGTGTGAAATACTGTATGTTGTAATTAGTTTGTTTGACACACACTTCCTTAGTGCTGCTGCAATATCAAGGGGCCACAAACTTCAGATAAATAGACTATTTTCAACACATAACATGACCACCTACAAATATGGAACTCTGCAGTACAACTGAATTACAGCGACAGGAACTTACCGTCACTGGTAAACACGTGTTAATTTTCTCAGCAATGTGCTGCTCTTTACCGGTGGCACCAAAAATGTACACCGCTTCGCTGACAGCAGATGCGCACAGTCGACACAGTTGGCCTGGATGTTCTAATAACAATTCTTCATCCACCTCTTCAATATCACTCTCACAATCACCGTCAACCAGTCGCCTTTCCGCTTCTTGTTTGATGACTACTTCACAATTTTCTATCAGAAAAATCACAAACAGTACACAACAGTAAAACAGGAACACAAAACAGAGGAGGAGTTGTACAAAGGATGGGAATACCAATTTATTTTAACAATAACTTCAAAGGATTTTTACATTCATATGTACAGAATCCGTATTTTGCGAGACTTCATGCTGCTACTGCACTGTGTGTGTGGCCGGTGGGCTGAGTGGGCTATGTCAATAGAATGAATGAGCTGATACAAAGTGACTGACTACTGATAGCTGCCACGTAACATAATGACTCTTACACATCCTACGTAGTTTTATTAGTAACATATGTTTATAACTGTATTGATGTAGATGAATATAACAAATCTGAAGCAAATGGCAAGCTTAAGGCATTCATCTGCTATGTGAAACTGTGTTTATAACACAATGCTATTTCTCAGCATACATATAACAGCAAATGCATGACTGACGTGGACACTCACCTTGCCCTTTAAAAAAAGTAACATAACACAACATCATCACACTTCACACCATGCACCGTGTTCACTCTGCAAGTGCTTCTTGCAAGCACTGCAAGTCTGCAAACAAGCTGATTATTTGAAGCACATATCACTGGATGAATGGCGAATCCATGGAACTTGAACTAATGATTTGACATGGTACAAACAGCACAGAAATAAGCTACAAGCATCTTCTCCTTTGTGAAATTTGAGGCTCTCAGAACAGTGTTGCTGAGGATTCAGCTGCTGGGATGTAATGCTGTGCCACTGGCTGAGTGGTTCCTATCATTTGGAAGGAACACGTTCACTTCATTTTCAAGGAAAATCAGTCTATCAATCTTCATGGACTCATTCTCCTCGAAATGAAGGCACTAAGATCCTTTGAAATTTTATACTGTTCAGTCCGTGCATTGTGGATAATCAGGTCACAACACTCAGTCCAACAAAATGCACAGTACTGTTCCCAGATATTTTATGGTACAGAAACATGCTGAACACTCCTGCGTGTTTTGATCCACAATGGATCAGCATCTTGGAATCAAATCAAAGTAACACTGCACAAAACCAAACTATCAGCAACCCATGCACACAGAACAAAGGTGTAGTAAAGTCAAAGAGTTAACTGTTTGACACTGTAACAGCACTGTATGTCATGGTAAGAACTAACACAACTAAAATCGGCACAAAAGAAAAGTCCAAAATAAACTGTCAAACAGAAGGAAGTTATGAAAATATGGGAAACTAATAACACTGTAAAAAGGGGGTGGGGGCACATAACTGTGGCAAATATGTTACAAGTGGAATTCAATAAACACACTTCATTCCACATCATTTGTTTGACATGATTTCATCATCTAGCACAGCACAAACATGAGACATGTGCGTGCGCACGCTTGCACGTGCAAGCGCGCGCGCGCGCACACACACACACATACTCACCTTCTACAATGATCTCATCACCATCTATTATTTCCACTGGTACAGCATTTTGATCATTAAACTCGAATAACGTTGGGACAGCTCCCCGACTCAGCCTTTGTTTAGAATCATCAACAAACTGACTGTCTATGAAATGATCAGAACATACAAAATACTGCTGACTCACTATGGCATGTGGCTGGTCCAACAGATCAAGACGTCTACAAACCAACAGCCAATGCCGGCACCTTCAAACAGAAGTACAACTGCATTAATCCGCTGAAGTATCATATTCAAAGACTACAAGACATTCAGAATCTAACTAACCTGTCCTCAGAAGCTGGAAAATTGAAGAACACTTTATTAGGACATGATGCTCCAATATTATTGCACCCAGGTACAGCACACTGCAATGGCTGAACAGCGCTGGTGCCCTCTTTTAGCCCAGTTTCTTCCCCAATGCTTATATCTGTACGAAATAAAACATCAAGTAAGGCACAGTGGGTTTTGTTTATTGCAGTTCTGAACACTGCATCTGTCACGGTAAAAGTCCCATCGGATGCAGACTTTTTATGCGATAAGATGCTGTGCTTGGTGAGACAATAAGAGGACCCTGCATAATTACTGCACTGTTTTCTCCTCCAATGACCACTGTATTTACTCAGTTACAAGAAGACACAAATGTACGCCACCCTGATTTTTCCATACATCAGAAAAATAGGATTTTTACTTCTTAAAACATTTAATAATTGCTACTGCACACCTTTGGCTTCTTGAAAGCAGCACTTCCAAACAATACATTTTTTTATTTCTATCTTGCATGTGCAAACAGGATTCAGATCTTCTGGGATGTGACACTGTATAGCTATAAACAAACACGGCATGTTCGTTTCCAGGGTTAAGCAGTGCATTCTTCTTGAACTGTTTAGCCCTTGATGATGAAGCTGCTGCTATCCTGTGAAACATCAGGAACCACACGTGCAAGAAGACAGCATCACATCCCAGAACACCTGAATCCTCATAACGGTTCATCCAAACACATGCACACCTCAATGTAATAATGAGGTTTAGAGTGTGGCAGTAGGGTACACATGACTGTAAAGTGTAAAAACCACTGTATGCAACTTATATGTAATTGTACCAGGGCATGAAAATACAACACAAGGCCCAAAATCCAACTGTAAAAATGGCAAAATATCCTAAGTGTTAGTTAGTTATAAAGCACATACAGCAGAGTTGTCACTGACACAGTGTATATATCAGAACCCTCCTTTAGACCCTCATATTCCCCTCCCTTAAAGAAGTAAAATAAATCCTACCTCTATTAGTTTGTGCATGTATGCATGCAGTTCAAACTATTTTTGTGAGGAAAATAGTGAGAGAACTGTAGTGCAGCAAACAAAGTACTGTACAATATACAAAATACACCAAACAGAATTTAAAAGCAGTAACACGCAGGGTCCAGTAACTGTCTTGAAAAGTCGACGCCAAATGCTCTTCCCATATTCTTCAGAAAAATGTGGTTATTGGTTGCCATCTTGATTTATGTTTTAACTCACTGTGCACTTCTTGAATTCAGCATAAATCCCATTTCAGTGCCCAATTAACTTTTCTGCATTAGTTGATTTTTTATTTATTTCTTGTCACTGGCAATGTATACGTGAATGCATGTAACAATGTGCCACACAAAATGCGACTCAAATGTAATTAAACTGGTATGCTACAATCTGAAGAACTCACACATTCACAGTAAACACTAACCACAGTACATGTAAGGAAACTCATACAAACCATCAAAAAAATATTCTGCAACAATCTGGTCATCTGTTATCTTCTTCCCTTTAAAATTCAGTTGTTCAAGATCCAGTTGAATGCCAGATTCATTATGGATTTTTGTCTTTAAGTCATGAAAAGTATCTTCTGGCTTGACATCAATTGTGATGCTCTCGCCACTCACATTTTTTAATACTATCTTCATGCTGAAACAATAAATTTCAGACTTACAACTGTGTAAGATTATGAACATCAGTACAATTTCTTGCAAACAGTGATTCTGTGAGCAGCAGTACCGACAGTCTTACACAGAGTTTCACACAAATATGTGACATCATTTTAACCTGTCCCAAGTGCCTTCTCCCTTAGGCTAGTGTAAGCTGTCTGCACAGGAAGTGTGCTAGTGTTAGACTACTCAACTACCCACACACCAGTCTATTACCAACATCTGGACACAACAAACAGACAATGCATTCTGTATAACACATGGAAATACCTCCAACCACAAACACATACTCCATGCCAAACCCTCAACATTGAAAAACATACCAAATTTCTCAACAGCATCAGAAACATGGACTAGATCCAAACACAAACCCAAGAATCAGACGGACAGGAGGATAATGAAGCAACTGAACAGCAGTCTAACCTATCCTAACATCACATAAACTAACTCAAGACTGACACAACAATCAGAAGCACAGGAGAATAATGGAACAACTGAATAAGAACCTACACCACAATCAATGATGCTAGTGCCATTAAGAGATGCTCACAAAAATGTGGAACTACCAACCATATGATGTTGAAATTGAAACACCAGTGCTGTGCGAATAATGAACTAGAGCCCTAGTGTTTATTTTCATTGGTACTTAGGTTTCTAGAGGGTGAGATATATGTAGTCCACTGAAGTTTACCAACCTATATCATTTGTCAAGAAGTAAGACATTCATTAAGTTGCTACATGCATATGACTGTTAGGAATTAATAATTCCAGAACTCTTTTAGCATTATATTTACATTCATCCTTTCAACCCTTTGAAGCTAATACTAATCCAGATAATATTTAAAGATTCCGTTCCTACCTCATGCAAAACAAACTGCATATCCATTATAAAGACCACCTAGCTAATGCCACTTAGGGAAATGGTCCTTTTATTGTGAGCAACACACAGAATGCATAAATACACTCAGGACACAACATGAAGATCACCACCACCACCATGAACTGCGAATGTTAGACATACTGCCTGTTCCTTAACCCTCAAGGTGAAGCTGGTCTTACCATTTTTTCCTCAGCCATCCTTTGCTTCTCTTCCCCTCTGGCTTATATTGCAGTGCTTATTTGGCTATCCTGTTTGTGTAACCTATTAAGCGGACATCTTAAACTACTCAGAAAACCCTCATGAAGAGCTGCTTAATCTTAAATATATTAGCACCAACAGCACCCACTGAAACTTTAAATGGTCAATATATTTAGGCCATTGTAACCTTCTTATTTCACTTGCTTCCCATTTATCTCAAACTGTTTCACTGACAGTTGGAGCACTTATGCTGCCACATCTAACCCCATAAACAAGTCGGGGAATGCTACATAACCTCAGCAGCTGACAGCATCCTCGCATGACAGTACATAAGCAAATGAAATTACTTTGTAAACTCAGTGAGCTGGCAGGAAGCATTTTCTGATGGTCCACACCATCTGATTACGGCTTGTTTACTAAAATGTACTCACATATAGTGTTTATAAGTTTGCACATTTTGTCTATACTAGAAGAATGGACAACTAGATTTAGTTCTTAAAAAAGTTGTAACCAAGAACCTGTGGGTTATCTACAATGTACCATGTTTTATTTTAGGGTTTAAAATGTAAAACATCACAGAACATCACATGTTTAGCCATCTCTTACCATCAGTTATACTTTCCACACACTAAATATATACAATTATAACTTTACTTGCGCATTTGTGTGGCAACAGAACAGGGAAAAGCAAAAAAAAAAAAAACTTGAAAATAAGTGACAATTCAGCATCACACAGAATACATGTACCTGGGAGTGAAAAGCAAAACGTGCTTTACAGTGTGTGACCTTTACATCCTACTGTTACAATAATTACATTGAGATATGTGGCATGCAAGGAACAAATAGCCCACTTCAAGTGTAGACATCTCAGAAAAAAAAATGCCACTTGCAAAACCAATGTGCAGGTATGGAAATAACAAAATGGATTTTGACAGAAATGGGCTATGGTTATGATTACATGGACTGGAGTGAAGTGGTCAAGACAAGATTCAAATACAAGTCATGTGATGATGGGCCACAGAATGGGCTTTATCAACCTGTCTCTTATACATAGGTCATTCAAATTTAAATGAAAATTTAGTTCCCTTTTGAGCACAAATCAACTTGTATGAACGTGCATGTGCTGACGGGTTATGACATGTTTAACCTTGCAATCTGCACTAGCCGGGTCCCTCTCCACCTCAACCATCAGGTACAATCAGGGTGGCAGAACAAGAAGTACCCAGCAGAGTTGCCCAGCATTCAATTGTACGATTTCTCATGAAGGAAGGCGTCATTCCTTCTGAATTCTTTACCAGGCTTCAAGTGCAGTTTAAGGATGAATGTTTTTCACAGCCAAGGGTGCTCAGTTGGCTGAAATCATTTTGAGGAGGATGAGACCGTGTTGAAAATGAACCTAATGCTCAGCGATCAAGAACTTCTGTCAATCCAGACATTTTGAAAACTGGTGAACTTATTCGGGCTAATCGTCAAATAACTGTTCTTGAAATGTCACAGGAAGTAGAGATTGGTGTAGGGAGTGTTGAAGAAATTGTGCACAACGAGTTGGCAGTCAGTAAAGTGAGCACAAGGTAGGTCCCATGGATCCTGACAACACAGCACAGGGAAAGATGTTTAGTGGCCATTACTCAACTTTTGCAACAATACGAGACAGGAGCCGAATTTTTGGACTCAGTTATGACCTGTGATGAGACTTGGGTCCACTACTTCACTCCTGAATCAAAAGAGCAAGTATGTAGTGGAAACACACCCATTCTCCACCCCCAAAAAACGTGAAAACAATTTCTTTCAGCAGGGATGATTAATGCTACTGTATTCTGGGATTCAAAAGGGTGTCCTTCACCTGGGCTTTCTTGCTGGCCGACCACTATCAATGTGCAGTATTATTTAACTCTCCTGAATGAAAAACTGAAGCCGGCAATACGCTCAAAGCAAACGACAACTCTACCGAAACTGAAGTGGGATGTACTGCCTCATCCAGCATACAGTCCAGACCTATCTCCAGCTCATTATCATTTGTTTGGACCAATGAAAGGGTTTTTAGGAGGATTACTCCTCCGTTTAAGAAGGGGGATAGGTCGTTTATATTGAATTACAGACCAATTTCGATATTAACTGGGTTTTCAAAATTTTTTGAAATACTGAGGTATTGCAGATTGAATCAGCACATGACAATCCATAATGTAATTGTACCAGAACAATTTGGTTTTAGGAAAGGGATATCCATTAACAATGCTACATATAAACTTCTTGAAACCATTTATCAAGCATGGAACAAAAAAAGTCATATTGCAGGTACTTTCTGTGATCTTACTAAGGCCTTTGACTGTGTCAGTCATGAGCTATTACTATGCAAACTGCAGTATTATGGTGTAAGGGGTGTTTGGTTGGGATTGATTAAGTCCTATCTACCTGACAGGAAACGGTGAGTTGATTTTAAATCCGTAAGTCTATCTGCCCAATCTTCTCAATGGAAATCAATCAAATGTGGAGTTCCACAAGGTTCTGTCTTGGGGCCACTTTTTTTCAATATTTATGTAAATGATTTTCCTGTATTCTTAAAAAAATTTTCAGAAGTCATCACGTTTGCCGATAATATTAATCTTTTAATTTCTGCTCATAATCCTGACGATCTTACTCGTAGAATGAATTGTGTTCTTTCCTTAGGACCTCACTGGTTTATTTCAAACCAACTTTTAATGAATGCAAGTAAATCATTTGTTCTAAAATTTACTCCTTCCAAATTGACTTATTGTCGAATCTTATTCATAATGACCAAGTCTTGTCTGAACAAGATGTAATAAGGTTTCTTGGATTACATCTGGATAGGCATCTATCCTGGGAGACCCATTTAAATCATTTGCTTAGTAAGTTAGGCTCGGTATGTTTTATTATGAGGAAACTGTCCCATGTATTGAACACTGAATCACTTAGAATTGTTTATTTCGCTCACTTTCAGTCCTTGATTCTCTATGGTTTAATTTTTTGGGGAACACCGGCCAATATGAAAAGGGTATTTCTGCTTCAAAAAAGAATAATAAGGATTATGCTGGGGCTAGGGCCTAGACGCTCTTGCAGATCTTGGTTTAAAAAATTGGATATACTACCGGTGACATGTTATATATTTATTCTTTAATGTCATTTGTTGTGGACAATCAAGACCTTTTTCAGGCTAATTCATCAGTTAACTGTATAAAGACAAGACAAAGGGATCAATTCAACAAGCCATATGTAGCTTTATCATGCATTCAAAAATGTGCTACATTTTCATCCATAAAAATTTCTAATGCACTGCCACAAAGTCTGGTGAAACTTAAGACTGAGAAGTTAAGATTTAAAAATGCATTAAGGAGGTTTCTCACGTATCATTCATTTTATACTCTTGAGGATTTCTTCTCCAGTAATTCTAATATCATATTACAGTGTTACTTTGTATTACATTATTTTTTATACGTTCATTGTTTTGTATTTTACATATATCTGTTTTTATTAATTTTGAATTGTTATCAATAATTAGTGTGTATTGCTGCTGGTACTTATCTATTTTATATAGTCTGTGTACCTACGTTTTGCTTATGTATGTTTGTATTTATGTAAATGACTCAGCATTTCAGTTATTACCCTTTTAGATTATATTATCTTGACATATTCCATATTCTGCTGTCTTTTGACAGGATCTGGATTTGCACAACGCACATGCATGCAAATGTAAATGTAAATGTAGGAGGCAAGAGATTCCAAAATAATGGTGAGGTCATTGCAGGTGTGCAACGCTGGATACAGGTGCCACCGAAACCCTTCTTTGAAACTGGAATTAAGAAGCTTCCAGAAGGTGGCACAAGTGCATTGCAGTCAACGGGGGCTATAATGAAAAGTATTGTGTAAAAATTTTCCATTGTGTTGTGAATAAATTTTTTAGAAACTAATACCCGTTTAAATTTGAACGTCCCTCGTAATATAGGTGAATAATGTTACTGTGGGCATATACATGTTGACATTTCATGCACAAATTCTTTTACGACAAACTTTTTTTGGATGCAAAACACGAACTACTAGTTCAAGTGTGAATGCAAAAACAATAATAATAATGTAACTTTAAATATTTAATACTGAAGGTTTTCTACAAAAGCTCGCTACGCATTACACGGCTAAACATTAAACTGTCATTTCATTTTTCTGAACTTCAAATCACATACTGCGTACTAGACAGACCATCGCTACGACAATTGAGTCAGCTTCACAGATCAATCAACCAGCCATTTTCATCCAATGTACAAGATAAAACTTGTTTACAAAGTGTCTTAGAAGCCGTGAAAATGCCGGGAACATTCTGTTTCCCACAACAAGCACTAATTTGAAGATTCCATGCAAGGTAAACCATACCTTTCGGGATAAAATAGTTACAAATACTACATCGGACACCGTCAAAGCGAAATTTAAACCCTCTTTAACATCCAACACTTACGCATACATCTTGCCACAGTTTTAAATATGATCTCTACATCAGTGAACTGTTGAACGCACACAACGGTACGCGGACGATCGCTGAAGGTGTAACTGTTTCATTTTCTTGTGTTTCGGGTGAAGCTGTTGAGATGTTCCAATATTGAAGGATATGTTATTTGGGAAAGTTTATAGTTTTTAATGCAAAATATATTGCTTTTACAACAATTTACTTCGTTCTTTAATATTGCTGTATTTCGCTTTATGCTCTGTGGCACATGTGATCACTGGGCTAACTGTCGTCTTGATTAGAGTTTCCCAAAGAAATGCTGCCTGGATAACAAAAACTGTATCGACCGCTGATAATGCTACAACTCGAATAATAATGTGGTGCTTTGAATCGATGATCTGTGCTCGACAGCAACAGCATGAGGTCGAAACATTTCATGAAATCTACAATAGTGATTGCAACTCAGCAGATATTTGAATCCTCGTGGGTTTTAGAAAACGTCTGTTCTGAAATTGACGCAAACGAATGTGAGGGGGTTTTCACTCGTGCCCGTAGCTAGTCAGTATACTGAGTTATATCTAGGCTTATGACTAGAAGTGAATAACTAAATTGTAGACCTGCAATTACGAATTTATGCTTCTTTCTAGCCTGATATGTAGGTGTAGCATTCGTAAGGATAGCAGACACAAAATCTTGCCATAAATTGTAATCACTGAAGTCGGGGGTGGCCGGGATATGTCCATTTCGAAGTGACTGCGGACGGGAGGCTCTCCAGGGAAGCATTACTTCAGAAACTGGTATAATTATTTGCGCTCAACATCATTTGTGGATATCTTGGAAGACATGACCCTAGCATAAGTAACAGGCCTCAGTAATTTTGAATACCATACCTCCTATTCAGTGGGTACCAGGGGCTCTTTCCCGGGATGTAAGGCAGCCAGGGCGTTAGGCAGACGACTTACCTCCATCCAGGGTGGAGGTTCTGAATGAGTGGAGTTATACCACCAGTGGCCCAATGTTTTCATTGCATGTACAGGGACTTTTACCTTCACTTTTATCCTGCACATGTATCTACAGCCTGTTAGGCTATGTATGGGAAAGTAAAATTTCATAAAATGTCATGTTACTGATATCCAGGATTGGGCTTGATTTTTTCATGCAGTACCCTGGGTTGTCTAATACATCAACCAACCCATGCACTCAATAAAATACCTTCAGAAACAACTATAAAACTCCTACATGTTACAGCACCGGGGTGCCATCATCAGGGAGTTATTCAGAACAAAGGAGTGTAAGGCGAACAGCTAATCTGGGTGTTGTGTCTCCCTTATTAAAATGATTGAAATTCTAAAATATAGAAACTCCATAATCATAAAATTACAATGTTGTAAATTTAAAATTTTGAAGTGAGCCATTCCTGGTAGAAGTTTTCAGTTGTCTACTCTGTTTCCATGCATACAACCATCTGTCTTGATCCTGTATGATCCAACACCTTGTCCTGATGGAGCGTGTGAAGTGTGTCATGTCAGATGGTGTGGTATGCATACCTCGTGTGTCAATGGGACAGGACATTGCTAAAGGAATAGCAGCCTATATTTCAGCATATTTCATTGTACATGTCATTGTTATGAAATGTTAATATGATGTCATGTTAGACTGCTGATCCCAGTGGCTATGTGGTCTAACATGTGGGCTTTTGGCCGAGCACTTGCTGTGATCGTGGGTTTGAATCCCACCAATGACATGGCGGTCTGTCTCTTGTGAATGCTTGTGTGTTGTCTGCTAGAGGTCTCTGCGACAGACTGATCACTTGTCCAGAGGAGTCCTACTGAGTGTGATCTAGAACCCTCCAAAAGGAGGCAGCCTAGGCCCAATTTGGGCTGTTGTGCCGCAGGAAAGGAGAGGTCATGTTAGACTGATATAGAGAAACCACAGAATCTGCATTAGAAACGAGATGCAGTTTCTCTGTATCATGGTTGTGGTGAATGTTGTTTAAAGAATGCAGATGACCACAGAAATACATACTGGGTACAAATGGTTGGCATAATCAAGTATTTATCTTGACATTTTCACAGGCAGGACAGTAATTAATTTAGAGGTAATTTTGTGCAGATCGTATACTTAAAAAGAGCTAGTGATATGCCACAGCAATTTGTATCTCCTGAGAGGATAAAACTTTCTGCTGCGAAGCACTACGTATGTCTGTACAATTGTAGGTCGACTGCACACCATCTTAATTTTATAGTGAAATATGGAAATTATAAGGGGGCTATATGTAGGGTAGAAAATAAAATATACAAAATGCTGTGGAGTATTATGTACTTTTTTTGCATTACCTGAAGATGGCCAAGTCATCCAAAACATGTTATTATGAGTAATAAGTAGTGACAAATTTTAGTTATGAATTGATGAGTTATTTTAATGTAACTTACATATTATCACAGTGGAATGGACAAAATAAATGAAAACATGCTGATTAAATTAAATATGTCTTAACTATGGTGGACAAAGCAGACCAGCTGCAAAGTTGTGTACGTATGCCACAGGGCTGTACATGAATGTCTTGATGGACATTCTTGGTGATGGTTTAAACTGGCCTTCAGCTTTTTCAGCATGGTACTGCACACCACCTGCACCTGTCATTTGACACCAGAGGGTTAATGCAAGATTTCAGGTTCTCACAGCTGTGATGGGGAAGATTCAAGTCTCCTGGGACTTCTGCTGTGTCAACTGGTAAATAGTTACCAATGTTCTGACGAAGCATAGTGCCTTCAGCAGCTTCAGGATCAAGCAATGTCACATCCCAGAAGACTCGATTCTTAAGGAACAAGCTGATAAACAGGACGGGCAACTTTTGTAATCTGGAAGGAACATATGACGTCAATCACGGTCAGAAATACACTTTTTTATATTCTGTTATTCATTTAAATTGTACAATAGCAAGAATTTAAAAAAAAAATATGAACACTACACTATGCAGGCTGGTCATCACCCTTAGTTGTCCTGGTGTATATCACCTGTGCATGGTGTTTGATCACCTGTTTGATCAGGCCTGCAACAAAAATTTGTTATCTAGTCATTGCAGTTGCATCAGGCTAATACACTCTGCTACAATAAAAAATAAATGAATCATATATGATGAAAACAATCACCTCCCTCTAATGCCAGGAAGGGCTAAGAATGAATGGAGCTACACTTCTGCTCCCCCATATGCCTTCACGGCATGTACAGGAACAACACCTTTTTTACACATTATGAAACAAACTGTATACTTATGGTTACAACATTCACAAACCAATGTTTGTCACACAGTCACTACAGTGTTTTCACCAACCTCACAAACTCAAAGGTAAACTCCCTACGCACACCACGAAGGCAGAGGGCAATGGAGACAGAGCTCCAATCATTCTTAACCTCAGCACCAGATGAATATGCGCAGTTTCACACCCTCACAGTTTTACCGCCATGGAAAGAGCCCCACGTGCCCAGTGGGTGGGTCTGCACTTTGCGCCTGCAAACCACAACACCTTGCCTGTCCAGCCCCTAGCCCACTGACCAGGGCTGTGGGGTCGGTACACAAAACTTCCGACTCCTCAATTTTTAAAACTCAGACTCTGACTCTTGGCTCCTTCATAAAAGCTCAATATGCATTAATAATGGTAAGCCTATAAGATATTTCATCACCACCACATGAATCATCAGGCTACTGTTTAGACTTAGAACCCATATTTACGTACAAGTCTAATGGTTATTGTAGCTATCAGGGCTCTGGGTTTGGCATATCTAGTTAAGATTCCAGATTGAGGTCAGAGCCGGTGCATTTTTACTGACTCTGACTCGAACTAAAATTCCTTCCGACTCCGCAGCCCTGCCACTGACTACACTACACAGGCTCCATAAGACACTTAAGTCTCACCTAATGACATAAATATTGCCACCAAACACAGTTCAGCACTTGACAACATAATGTAACATGCTCATAAATTTTCATTTACAATACTCAGCTTAGCTTCAAAAATATTACTTTTGCAGAAGTCATTTCACTTTAGAACATGTGGCTGGACTAGATGGACTGTGCATATTAATACATATAGGTGCTCCAAACAAAATCAGAGAATGAAAGAAATTCCTTTGAAACCCTAACACATGGAGACACTTAAACAGGCAGAGGTTCATAATTTTACAAAATCATATCTACCTAAAACCAATTCTGAACTTTTCGGTTCACCAAACACACTACAAATATTCTAGCCCCAGACTCCTAATCTGTCAAGCGAATACAAATGAAGTCAATTCTTCTACTGCAACTGATCACTTACATCTGCACTGCTTGCTATTAGTGTCAGAAGGATGCATTTACCTTTCTGTAGAAGCTCATCAAGAGCTTTCCTTGCCAGTGACCCTCGAACTTTCAGTCTCTCACTGACCACAGATGGTGTGATCAGCTTGTATTGTGGAACCTCCTTCAACAGTTTGTCATATGTTGCTTTATCAAAGAGCACTTGGTTGTTCAACTTGTCACGAACTTTTCCCTTTGACCACTTCTGCAAAATGTGAAAAGGAAAAAGCTCTCAGTAACACTGCATATTAACTTAATTAATGAGCCAAGTTTTGAGGTCAGTGCAGTTTCAATCAGTCTCATTAAATCAGTTTTATTTTTGCCATCACCTGCATCTGGGCAACTAAGTCATCATCTGCGGATTACTGCATACTCCTTTAGTGCACTTTTCATTAAAATATCACATCAGCATCTCATGACAAAAGACTTTAAGGGAAGGTCAAATACAAGGTTTTGAAAACACCAACTAAGATGAATTTGAGATCTAAAAAAGTGAAATATAATCAGAAAGATAATGTATCTTGCAGTGTGAAATGGGAAATACAGGAATGCTTCATGAATAGTGTGGAAGATGCGTCCGGCAACAAACTGCTTCATGCCCTCACATGCAGGCAGTACCATCATATACACTGCCTTATCTGTAAGGATGACATGGCTTGGCAATGAAAGATGCCAACAACAAACAGTAAATCACCACATGGTTTTAGGATACATACATAGGATGCAGAAAAAATGTGCACACAACCAATGACATGTGTAAATCAATGGAAAACAGCATAAACATACATGACACACCACTTCATTATTAACTGGTGTAATAAGTCATTTACCCAAATTTTCTAACAGATAAAAATGAGGAATGTGTATAACTATTTTCTGTATTCGAAGTGATTAAGCATAATTTATTTACTAAAATAATGGGCAATTATTAACAAGCCTACTATTGCAGCTCTTTTATTCTTATGTTTACCAATGTCGCATACACAAGCTTCGTTATTTGTCCTACAACAAACCTTCTTTTTAGCCTTTCCTCCAGAACCTCCTTCTTTTTTCTTCTGAGTCTTCTGGGGTTGTTTGGACGACGATCCTTTCGAATCCTTCTTGGGTGGCTAACAACCAGAAAATCCATATTAATATAGAGGCCATTTCCTTTTCAGAATCAGAATTACTCACGATATTTTCTGACATATTAGACACTACAGAAGGCTGTAGTCTAACGTCGGCAAATAGAGCCATGTGGTATCAGCAGTAACACACGACACTGATTTTACAAACCAATTCATACGTACCTTCTCACACAGCATTCATATGTAATAAAACGCAGCACACTCATATTTACTTACAATTATATACACAAAATGAAAGACTCAGAATACACTACGTTAGACCATAAGACACTAAAAACATTACTTTTCTTACACTTACCATCGTTGTGGACTAACTGCCAAGGGAAGCGGATGCAGAAGTGCTGCACTCTGCCAAAATGTTTCCGGATACGTTCAGAAATATTGCCTACACAGGGCATGCGCTGTGAAACGTATATTCTCGTACAATTTTGCACATAGCCATCGTTACGTCAAATAATTTATCCAATGTGTATGGGGAGAGAAAAAAGATTGGTATATTATTTTACGACTATTCCACAATATGCAATTTTGATGTAATTCTTAACAAGACGTATTCTTTACTGGAATTTGAGACAGTCTTTGCCGTGACTATTACGATTGGATGCAACGTCATGTACCGACGTTTCATATCAGTATCTATATCAATATTTATTTCACATGCGAGCCTTCCCAGAGGGTACCTCATACACACCATGGGATATGGAACTTGTCACAATACATGTACATACTAGCAATTTCATATGCTATGTCAAAATATTGTGAGGTTTCTCCTACTTCGGTTATCAGGATTTATGACTACTAGTCCACACGGCATAACATCCCAGAAGACAACAATCCTTGATGATGACGATAGTGCTGAAGTAGGAGCCGGCATTTTGTAGACTAACACTGAAGCCTTAACGCTTATTGTATTCCCCTGACTTCATTCCTGAGCAGTTTGCTCTTCGTATCTAGGTTTCGCAATCATTTTACCAGGCTTTTCTTTGAAAGTTCAGCAACCCTTATTGAGATTTCTCTTGGACTTAAAAGCAGTCCTTCAAATCGGTTGCTACTATTAAGACCGCAAAACACGGTTCACAGGTCAGTTCAAGCAGCATTGACTCTGTCGCAAACTCTGTGCTTAGGTCAGAAGAGACTTGTGAATGTGACATTGACAGTTTTGTATGAATTAATATAAGGTTGTGGGAATTGCTGAATAAATGAATCCTATCACGTGTAAGAAATTAGGTTAGATACATCTAATGAAGTATAGGCTTAATCAGTTATGGAAGTAACAGAAACATGGGAGACCCTACGGAGACTTTCAGTAAACCGTAACGGGCCTGTAATCCTACGATTACTGGTTGCATTATTTATGGAGAAAGCATATGTAGCGACCCCAATGATACAGTGTGCAATTGATGTAGCAGGTTGAGCGAGGTATATACTAATTCTTGTAGTATCGGGGCCGACTGTTAAAGGAATATTTCCTCCACTGACTACCTTTTGTGTGTATTTTTCTCTGTTGCGTTTTGCAAATGAAGGCTTTGTGAATTTGGATTCAATTCGAACACATTGTTATTTCCTATGTCGGAACGGAAGGGTTATTTAATATTCCGCGTATGGAGATGGACGGCACACAACAACTGAAATACATCAAGATATAACTTCGCCCCGTTGCCCCGTGTACGAACCGTGTACACTACTGGTCGGAAATCTGACACCGCGGCGCTACGTGTGCCAATATGGACGGCAGAGTAGGAGTCGTGGGCAGGTGACGATACGTGTAACGTAGGCGTTCCATCTGGATGACAGTTTTTCTGAATGATTTACAACGGCAACCAAAGTAATTTTTACAGGAAGTGTGAGTTAATAATGCTTTTATATGGTGGTGGTTACAATAAAACTAAATGTGATACTAAGAATGTATTACTAGTCATTGCATTAATAGTGCAATTACAAATAAGTTTATTATCTTGAGTTCATGTTTAGTGTTAAATTCATAAAACACTGCAAAGATGAAAATATAAGTTCAAATTCACATGCGCATATAAAATGACACTATGAGAACGTACACTGGTAGCAATGTTGACTTTTGTGTTCGTGACGGTACCTTTCCTAATGTGATGTGTTTTCACAGGAACATCATTAAAGGGCCAGAATGCTTCCTATGACACACAAGGATCCAGCTCGATCATTGGGATCACGAATCAAAGAAAAACTCAATGGCTGGATACGGTTGATATTCTCTGACCGCAACTCACGAAACTTGTTTCTTTTCTTGCTTTTGAATTTGTCATTCGCATTTGTAGAACTGTCATATGGAATTTGGACCAATAGTTTGGGCCTTATTTCTGATTCATTCCATATGTTCTTTGATTGTACTGGACTTTTAGCAGGCCTTGCTGCTTCTGTTATTACAAGATGGAGAGCAAATGATAAATTTTCATATGGTTATGTACGCGCTGAAGTGTTGGCTGGTTTTGTCAATGGATTATTTCTTCTCTTTATAGCATTTTTCATTATGTCTGAAGCTGTAGAAAGAGCTATTGAGCCACCAGAAGTAAAACATGAACGACTCTTTATTGTCTCAGTGCTTGGACTTATAGTAAATTTGGTGGGAATATATGCTTTCCAGCATGGTCATAATCACTCTCATGGTGGAGGTGGTAGTCATGGGCATTCACATGGAATGGGGGGGCACTCACATCCTCATTCCCATGGTGGTTTCAGTGACCCCCATTCACACAGCCATGATGCAGGTGATATGGCAGGCAGCGACTCACAGATCATGAAGGGAGTGTTTCTGCACATTTTGGCCGACACACTGGGTAGTGTGGGTGTTATCATATCTGCTGTTATGATGCAGATGTTTGGCTGGATGATTGCTGATCCAATCTGTTCCATGTTCATTGCCATATTGATTGCACTCAGTGTCTTAGCGCTTATAAAAGAATCAGTACTGATCTTGATGCAGCGGCAGCCAACAGCATTGGACATTGCATTGCCACAGTGTTACCAGAAGGTGATGCAGTTAGCTGGCGTATACAGTGTGCAGGAGCCCCACTTTTGGACTTTATGTAGTGATGTGTATGTAGGGGCCCTTAAACTTGAAGTGTCAAAAGCATCAGATCCAAAGTACATAGTGAGCCACACCCACATGATATTTGCCGCAGTTGGTGTCAAACAGCTGTACGTTCAACTTGACTACGCTAATATGTGATCATTCCGTGACACACGTAACCGTGTTTCCTTGTTACACAGAACACTGCCAGGTGTTCAGTGGGGAGTGTGTCGCCACAGATGGCTGGTGCTAGTTCTTGGAGCAGGATTGTGCAAGGAAACGCTGATGCATCTTGCCAATATACCCAGATACTGGCGATTGAAGGGTGTGAAAGCTGCAAAGAGTGGATCTACGGTCGTGTGAATGCTGGTTGCTCGATGACAGTATTATATAGTCTTGACATTTCAGGAATTGTGTACATCAATTACTGAAGTTACATGCACGTGCATTCCGTTGTGCATTTATAAACTGTAGCAAATGATGAGTCATGTGACAACTGTGCAAAATAAATACTTCCAGAATATTGTTCCCAGTGCAAGATCTCCCAAAGATGTAACTTTAATTGCAGTGAAATGATGTCGTGTACATGTACATTTGTATATAGTCACAATATCCATATATGTTTATTGTTTATAATAAACCATTTTATGTATGAAAATTGATGCAGTGGGTTTTGCACATACATATTTATGCATCACATATTAGGGTCTGGGAAATTTTGTTCAAGTTTGCTTTTTATTTGCAGGTATTTGGTTATTTATGAAATAACTGTATATTTTGTTACTACTTGGATTATGTTTATAGAAGTACATACATTATTTTGTACTGATGACACAAATGCTCATTTATTAGTGTTTTTGGTGATCCCTGTAATCCCACTTGCGGTGTCCTCAGTGTTATTCGTGTTGATTGGAGGTGGCTTTGAGTGCAGATTGTTAGTAACAATTGGCCGATGTTTGTAGTCAATAAATTTTAAAATCTTTGGCATCCACATGTTTAAAATGCATTTGTTACAAATTTAATGCAAAAGCACATCGTACATGTGTGCAGTGGCACAGCTGTACAAGTAGCCTCCAGTATTAGTGATGATGATCAGTGGCGCAGGAGTCTGTTTTCCTTATAATATGTGCTGTGGTAAACAATCAATATTTCTACCCCTTGTTGATTGACTTTGTAGGCATAGCACATGAAACAAAAGTGCAGCGTGGTCTACATAATATTTAACAATCAGATATCTTGCAAAAAAACCACAAAGGCAGATGGCTTGTACAGAACTGGTTGTAGTTGCGGTTGCGGGAGCCACTGTGCTGCCCACAGAAATGGCTGTACACCTTAATTTGACCTCCAAAACATGCAGATCATATCTACAAATTTTCAATTCAAGACTCATAAACTTAAATGAAGTCAGCAGACGCAAGTGTAGAAAATATATTGTTTGTTATTCATTCTTCCAACAGGTAATGTAGGAAGAACTGTGTAACATATTCACTTGTTACGCAGTTACGTGCATTGCTACGTAAGTCATATGTTCAACGTGGGAATCTTAATGTACAGTTCCATACCCTCTTAGGAAATATGATAATGCGTATTAACCCATCGTGTGGAAATAACTTGTTATGCATATGTGAGATGTGTGTAGCTGTGGAAGAAATCTTACAGTCAAAGACTGTGGTACAGTTATTTTATTTGAAAGACTTTACAAATGCATCTTCAGTTCATTGTCTTCGCCTCTGTATGACGACTCGGGTCCAGCAGCAAGTATTTCTTATCCTGCAGCACCAGCAAGGCTGTAACATGTGCTGTGGCAATATACGCATTAAACTGCACCTTATGCTGGTAAGCAGACTGGCGGGGGGGGCCCGCCCCCCAGACACATGTTTTGTTCACTGTTGATGTCTGCCAACACTAATATGAATGATGAAGTATTTGTTTTTGTAATGATGAGCTATATGTTTTATAATTGTCAGTCATAACACAACATCTGGTCACTATGCTTGCTTATTATGAAAAATAAGGTTTTTTTACAATAAATTACATAGTTTAATATGACGATGTTAACAAAGGTTTCTGCTATTTGCACAATCTTTATTCTCTTGTAAGTAATAGTGACTCCAAACTAAAAATACAAAGGTACATCATTCAGTCAACCATAAAAATTTGCAACATTATGAAAAATTGTTCTTTGTTCTAAATGCAAACACAGAAAAATTCATGTGGATGATTTCATATTTTGAGCCATTTGGTTTTTGTCTGGTGCACTTGCAAAATGGTCCATATGGAGCACGCTAACTTGCCAGCACTGTTCACTGTAGGCCTTAACTGTATGTGTACGGATGAACTCTCCTTGAACCCAAACAATTTCTGCGCATATATATCATTTTGTGCCTCCTCAGTGAAGTACAATTTGTGAACATGTATTGAATGAAATAATATTTAATTACGAGCTACACAGACAAGAAGTCGATGCCTGTGTTGGCACTTAAAATAAGATACTTCAATTTGGCAGGAGAAAAAACTTCTGTAAACTGATCATTATAATTTATAGAAGAACAGATTGTTATTTTATTAAAAATATTCTCTTATACGTGTTCCTTACTGTGCTACACCAATGGCATTACATTAGTAATGCTAACCCAATGTACCAACTATTAACACCAATCAAATGTTAATCATATAAAAACTTACAGGAATCTAAGCAAGGGAAAGAAATTGAGAAGTAAGTACTCTCAGACCCAATGAGGAACAGATTCCTCAATATCCATCCAGGTCAGTTCTCAAGAACTTAAGAAATCCATTTCTTGTACATATATCACACCAAGAAACCCACACAACACGCCTTCCTGCTTGTACGTCCAGTTCCGCCACATAATGAATCTATGATACAAATACAATGGTTTAATTTTAAGCACCATGGTACATATAACCCAACGCCCGAGCAGTCCGCATAGAAATCACTACGCACGCATGCACACGCACACACACTACAGCATGCAGCCATACAAGCACTCCTGAATGCACAGAGTTCTATCGTCGTGAAGTTACACCTACACACGTTACAGGGCAGTATCAGAAACGCCCTGTTCAGTTCAGGAGTCTTGTTTAACTTTCTTCTTTGGATTTATTTTTTTCCGGAACCACCCTGCCAATGACAGAACAAAGTACACATTAAACATACAATATACATGATGGACGCTCATTTTACAAGAGGTGTGGGGTAAACTGAGGGCAAAGAATTGACACCTCTTCAATTCCCTGGATCCCTGCTGCAAGAATTTGTTGAACCTTTCATGCCAACTCGTTGGAACTTTGTAGAACCTGTACTGAAAGAACTGTTAGGGACTTTACTTCATCCAACAACTGTTGCTTGTCATCGCTGGTCAGGTCATGCAACTTACGAAATGTCAATGTGCAATGAACAGTGTGTTTGTTAGGTGTGATGTGCATGTGTGAGCTGTAGGAAAACATTCCTGGGACCCACTTTAAATATGGTATGTGAAAACTTCATATTAACTGCAATATAGTGAAATAAAACACATGGACCCAAACTCACAGCAAAATGGAAAAGGTGTGAGTGCTGCACTGCCTATTGTTATGTGAACTGGTCTGAACGAACAGTGAGGTGAGCTGTCAGATTAACTAATGTCCTTGTGTAAGTGTAATTAAGAAAATATATAAACAACCCTTCTGACAAACAAAACAGCAGCAGAAGTCTTTCTGTTGTCATCTGTAGGACTTTTTATTTAATTAACTGCATTTTCAAGTTTTTGAAACAAAAACCATGTATGCTGAGGACTTTGACAAACATCTATATTGCCTAAATGGCACCTTAAACTGAACAGGGACTACTGTTACTTAAACTGAACATGGTCCCCTCTCATACCTGAAGCTGCTGCCACAGTAAGCTGATGTTTCGTAACTGTAAAGTTACTTGAGTAAGATTGATAATGCTGACAGTGAAATAAACAACAACATTTCTAAACTACTGTATGTGTAGGTTCCCCAGTGGGAGTATCAGCAGGGTACGGCATTTTCTCTTCTGCCATGTTTTGAAGGCCTTAAACTACTGAACCTTGTAAATTTCTCTGTTTCATATATCCCCGTGGCAGAACCAGCAGTGCACTCCCATGCTTTTTCTCCTCTCAAACATCTCAAGACTACTGTCTATGTTCTGTCGAATGACTCATGCATGAATAACGGACAGCAATTAGACAACTCCATTTTGAACAGGTTTCATGAAAATTACAATTTTGGTGCTGACTATGGTGTATGCAATAAAGTACTAATTCAAACATTCTGTTTTATGTGCAATACACTGGCACCACGCAACATTCAGTGTGACCTGCTACAGTCCACAGCTAAGAATGTAGCTCAGAAGGAGCCTACAAAAGATGTTCAATAAGTAAAGTTACTTAGGTCATAAAAATAAATGACAAGTAATTACAATGTTAAATGCAGCCCATTTATTCCACTGAAGTGTCATTTTTCACCATAATCCTCTAGAATATTCATGCATTTGTGACAGCATAGCGGGAGTCTAAAAATTATGTCACAGTAGAAACTGTGCCCTTGCATTCACAACCATTCAGTCAGTCATTTCCACTTCTACATTATTGTGGGATCAACACTGAAGCAACATCTGGGAGGTGCACCAGTCTCACAGTTACACATTAAGAGGAAATGGCTGACTGTGAATGGCTGTGAATGCACGAGCAGAATTTCTGCCGTGACAGAATTTTTAAACTCCTGCCATGCTGTGACATATACATGAATATGCTAGAGGATTATGGTGAAAAATGATAATTCAATGGAATAAATGAGCTGCATTTAACACTGTAATGACTTTTCATTTAATTTTTATGACTTTGGGAACCTGCTTATTGAACATCCCTCATCAAGAAATTTCACCAAGCAACATTATATGTGGAATTAATACCTGCGTCACCAGCGCCAGCCCACACCCTTCCTCCTCTCCCACAAATAATGAATATGTGAACTATGAGATTTTCATGGTGGTGACTAAAGATTACTGTCTTTTGGGATGGTACACAGTCTGGTCGGGTCAATATGTGGGGATGTTTCAGAGGAACCATGTGCCTCCATGATCAGGGTAGATGAATGCTGGAGACAGCTGAGATGACAGTACAAATCTGACTACAAGCCATCACATCCCAGAAGACAGCACTCTTTTAAATACTGAATACGTAAGCCTTACAGATCGACAACATTATGAAATGGACAACAAAGTTTTAATGAAAAAGATCTGACCATGCACAATATCATAAAAGAATCTATGACAACCTGAAAACACCAAGCACCATACATGCAGCAGCCATTCGTTCACACACCTTACTCAAGCAGTGAACACTTTTCGCAGGATATCAGGATTTTAAAAAGCAAAGGTGAATCAGGGAAATACTGATACTTCCATCAAGAATGGAATTTTAAGGAAATAATCATAGCAAATTGTAGCAATGATTATAATTTGAAATATCTTAAGAAATGTAGGCATTATATTAATGATATAAAAGGAAAGTACGAGGCAACACAGAAAGCAATACATTTATAAATGGAGTAAGATGTGCAATCAGGTCATTTCAAGACTCAAAACTGTGTCGCAGCCGTTGCTAGAAAATCGATGAAGTACAGTACTTTTGATATTTATGAGAACATGAAGAACTGGGGCAGTCCACGTCTCTTGATGTGCACATCACTGTTTTATCTTTAAAACTTTGATTTTTTATGTTCTACTTGAATGTGACCTTCTCTTGTTCCAGTTTCTTTAGCAAGAAATTGTACTAACCATATCAGCATCACTGATGGGATGGAAATAGTTATTTTAACCCTTTTGCTGCATGATTAAATTTTCATGCTGACTTACACACCAATGTCGATTCTCCACCAGAAATGAAAGTAAATTTTTGCTTTTGTGAATGCTTTTCCATTATCTTTGGTTGTTATATTTTACACATCTGCGTAGAGAGAAAAATGAAATACAGAAAATGCATAAAACGTGACCTGGCATTTTGTAAATGGTACACAACAGTTTCTAAGGTATGTCTACAAAGAACTAGTTCAGTTATTTATCGCAAACACTGATTGTGGTATTACAAAATGTAGTGCCAGTCACTTTATGAATTTCCTTATGACTTCTTTCTCTCTCTCTCTTGTATCAGAAGTTTCACTGTTGCTCACAGATAGCAGCACCTATCAACTTTGGAAATTCATGGGGACTTTTCAACTGCTGCAATAAAGGGATAAGTTTTCCTGAAGCTGCATGGTAAAATGGCTTGTCCCACTTAGTTGTAGTAAAATTTAGCATGCATATCTTCCCTTACTGAACCGAAAGGGTTAAAAACCTGGGAGATGTGAACAAATACACACCAAACTGAAGTAAATTATCTCCAAAATTACATGTGAAGGCAACTGGCAAAACCAAAAGATGGTGACTTTGTTAAAGAAATAACTGCTGTTCACCTTGTACAGCCAGTGGATCGTTACTTCAGTACATGTTTCTTAGACTCTTATTATGTTGCAGATGACCCACTATTAAACCCTATAACTTCAATAACTTAAATCATTATTTCTGTATACTGTGGGCTTTTACTGATATAGCAAGTACGAAGGCTATGGAAAATTTCCAAGTAGTTACAAAAATGCTGTTCTCATATGAAAAAGCATGTTTTGTACACCAGTTTCCCCATGCCGTTAATCCTGGTTTTTGATGATGGCAATGTGTAAAGGAGGGCCACACTGTCAATGTTTCAGATGAGCACTGTGCTTTTGTCTCCTCGTGTCAACCCTGAAGACAGAGGCAACATGTTCCTCTGAAACATCAGCAACACCACTCACAACTGCACACTATGACACTCAAAAACAGGTTCAACACCAAAGGGGCGTAACTGTGACAGCTTGTAATCAGTCATCAATTCCACAACTGTAACATGAAGGGGTCTTTTAAACTCATTTTGTGCCAAAGGAATTAAATGCCGAAAATGTGAAGAGTTTTGATTTTACATGGCTCAATCTTTTCTTTCCCTGAAGCTGGAACATGGTTTACAATTGCACTACCATCAGAGGGTGGCTGCACATTTGGCACACAAGTTTCATGTTTTAGGGTTTCTGAAGGGCAAAAATCAACACAGTGCAAAGCAATTTATGTGACATATACACCTGCTTCCCATTTCCAGCCACATTTTAGGATAGCTGACATTATCAAAGTTACCTGTAAACCTTCGCTGCTTAGCAGAAGCTTCCCTAGTTGTCTGTTTGGGAAACAAGAAGACACAGTTAGACAGCACACTAAGGTGGCAAGAACACTGATCAACAGAACAAGTGTCACAGCTTTACACATTCATCACTTCAAAAGGACATGCATAAACATTTCATGCTGGCTACTCATTTAGTGCTAACTGAAAAATGAAGACACAAATGATGCAAATAAATTACAGGTAGGTGGAAATTCCATTCCATCTCCTACCTTTTTCTTTTTAATCTTGGGCCTTTTCTCCAACATTGTTCTTTCAGACAAAGGTTGTGGTGATGCAGAAGGGGACTGAAAGTTTGCCAAGTAAGTTAGTAAATGGGGAACTGTAGCAAACTATTAGTAACTACTGTAACTACAGTTGCAAGACAAGACACTGGGTAAGACACATCAAGTGGACAGAATTGAGCTTGCAATGCATCAGTGACAACACTGATATGTGTATACAACAGCACACACCCGTGTCTGCCCTCTAGGGTCATGGGTTTTAAGCTTACAACATTTGACGGCAACTCACACAAGATCAAACTAAACAGCTACACTTAACATCCTTCACGTCCCCTGCATTAATTGTCAGTCAGATCATCACATTCAGAGTTTGACGTTTGCATTCAACTCAGCTATGCAGCGAGATTTGAGGTTTTCAAGGTGGTGCTGCTGAGCATCCAAGTCTCCTGCATTGTGAGCAAATCCTGATGTTTTCTTTCGTGACCCATACCTCATGTAATTTTCACTATACTTTGTGGCTTGTGTTGATTCTAGGTCACCTAGCTGATGCTGTCAATTCGTCACAAAACATATTTGATCTGGGAGGATTCAAGTGTTCTGGGATGTGATGCCAGCGCTGGGTGAGTTATTCTAATGTTTTGAAGGATGGTAGTGCCTTCATCTGCAATGCTCAATCAGTCGGACTGCTTGAACTTGAGGATGAAGGCATGTAAACTCCTACTTTCGGAGATTCCAATGCAGGACAGGTTTAAAACAGGACAAAAATGGATGCGATGTGTAAACTTATTAATTCCACAAATCATATACATGGCATGCCTCATGATGGTCCAGCATGACTGAAACATGCCGTATAACTCATAAAGAGGGTACCATCCACATCCACATGTGTACTCTGACAGTTCAGGATTTACAGAATCATATTTTATGTGAAAAGCAGATCATGAATCAACTTAAGAAAATCACGAATGTTACTACATTAGCTAGGGTAATTCAGTATTCCAAATCACCCTTCCACTGTAAAGACAAAATTCTGAATTGTACCTCCCTTCTGTAACTGTAACGCCTCCATTCATGATTTACAATGTCTTTAAGTTTGTAATGCTCAAGCAGCACACAATACAACATATCCTTCCCATGTGTGATGTTCAGTGAGTCAGTCGCTACAACTAATTACTAAACTGACCTCCGTAACTGAAGGCTCGGTGGCAGGTCCATTGGTGGCTATGCTGTGGTTCTGGTTCACCGCCTACGGGAAGAAGAGCACCAGCTTATTGCAACATCTGAGGTACTGAAGCCACAAGTCTTCTGCGATGTGACATCACACTGACTGGTGAAAAGTTCCTGATGTTTTGAAGGAGTGCAGTGCCTTCATCTTCAGGATCAAGCAGTTTAAGAAGACTACTTGATCCTGAAAATGAAGGCACTGCACTCCTATAACATCAGAACCCACTCACATAACAACACAACACAACACAACACAACACAACAGCACACCACAGGAAACCTTTATCTTTAGCAGCAACTTGTATCTGCACATTATTAAAGTACTTATGTAAGGTGTGGACAAAACAGAATGAAAATAAAATGTTTTCATAATTATTAAACATAAGGTTTTCTTTCTACATTTATAGAATAAAACAGATGCATCAGAGGCCATTTCTAGTGTCACGGGAAGGTCCCGTTGTTGACATACGTGAATGCACAAATACAGAATGTTGTTTTTATCAACCCCTGTGAATGGCAGCCTGCATCCACAGGGACGTCCTATGACAGCCGATACGCTCAGGTATACAATAAAAGGCACACCACGTGTATGCACGTAAACAAAGGTAAACCTAGTCCTCAGTGGTGAAAAAGCAACTGAATGCTGAACAGTGGTCACAGTCAAGGAGCCAGCCAATTCACATATATCGTAGCTCAGAGGGGATTAACCTTTAGATGAGTGTGGCCACACGGAGGCACACTTGCACATAACCGAATTTAAATGCAAGAAATGAAAGCTGTGCTGTAAAATGCCAGTCTCCTGGAATGTGACAATATGACATCGTACAGTTTGGTGAAAGGACATCAACATTTTGAAGGAACTTACTGCCTCCTACGCAGCAGTGGTACCTATCTACCTGACAACAAGGTGTCACATTCTAAAAATATACTCTTCGCAATTGCCACTGTAAGAACTTCAAATCCTACACAATCAACTTCTGTTTGCAATACAGGGACATTATTTAACTGACAATTTGTGTCAGGTTTCACTCAGACTGTTTTGCTTGATGGCAGGCGGTGAGGTGCTCACTGCGACACATCAACGTCTGCATGTTTTAGCTCACTGTACTACAATTAATATCGGGTTTTTACCCCCTATATTTAAATAAAGTTCTGGAAATATTCTCCTTTAGCTCAAATCCACACATCAATCTAACAAACACACTGTTCATTGCATGTCAAAATTATGTAAGTTAAGCAACTTGTGACAGTTGTCAGATAAAATAATGCCCATATATTTAACTGATGTAATGCACTGCACACAGCACCCCTTGTCACCAAGTTTTGAAAAGAGGATCTGTGGCAACGGACAAGAAACCTCTGATCTGATACGCCTGTTACAAAGAGCTAGTCTCTATCAGTGTCCAGTGATGCCCTTCCTCTCATTCCACCTGAAGACAATGCAGACCCAGGTTTTGAAATGCTGCTGTACACAAAACCTGACACTGATGTTTTACAACCTCTAAGTGACACATGTTGCAATACGACTGCAAATGATGCACTCTGTGAGGCAGTACTTCACAGTATATGCATATATGTCATTTCATATGCCCACAGATAAAAAAATATGGCCTTCCCTGCGCCAATTTTCATGAAACTCATAAATGCTCAACAGCATTATATGCAGACCTCTTGTACCAAATTTCATCAAAATCAGACAATACGTGTGGAAAGTACAGGCAGAAATTAATTTAACCTGTAAGTATGGCTTTCATTGTGCCTATTTTCATGAAACTCAAACAGACTCAAGAAACCTCCGTGGACATCTCTGGCTCTGAATTTTATCCACACTGAACAAAAAAATTTTGAAAATATGGCTAAAATTTCTTTTTCACTCCTAAGTGATGTACAGCTCTCACTGCACACATTTTCATGAAACTCAAAATTTCACAATGGCGTTTTGTGGAGATCTATACAGAATTTCACCCAAAGAGGCCAAGAGACTGGAATGTACTTGCAGAAATTCATTTACGCTCTTATGTAATGTATGAATGTCACTAAGCCAATGTTCATGAAACTCAAGCTTGCATGACAAATACTTGGAACGAATTTCATGAAACTCTAACAAACTGTTTAATCACTGATGCCAGGTCATAGACGGACAGATGTGGTCTCCACACAGGGTTTTTTTTTTTTGTAAAGAATGTCCACTGCACCTCCCTGTAAGTAATCCAACTGCTGCCACTCATGGTTCAGCATGCCTCGACATATTTGCACCAAACCTCAGTTTATGTACTTACATGGAAGTTATCCACCTGCTGCTGTAACTGCTGTACCTGCTGCTGCTTCTGGTTCAGTGCATCTTCACCTATTTGCACCAAACTTCTAAGTTTAATAACTTCCTCTGTCAGATCATGATTCTTGTCTTGTTCAGTCTTTAATTGTAACACCAGGCAATCCTTCTCCTGTGGAACAACAGGTATACTAACTGTAATATCACAGTTAACACACCAGACAGCAAACTGCAGCCTTCATACACATACGTTTCTGGTTAAATCAGGGCATGACAGCTTGTCTTTGCATGGGGAAGCCAGACTTCTTTTTGTTGATACTGCAATGACTAACACACTTAAACATTCCACTGTTGTTGTTACTGGTCTTTTCCAACAATGCACGCGGAAATGCAAGGTGACCCACCCTTCAAGTCTCACTCCCTTGACATTTTGCCCTGTCTTCGGTGCAATCCATGGTAAACACTCTTACATTTCCTTCCATGCACTTTTCATATTACACGAAATGATCTGGTAGGGCGACTATTCATTGGTGGCAATGGCAAATCTGTGTAGTAATGAGCTACCTGCTGAAGCAGCATTTTAAAACAAAATGAAACACACACTAATTTGCAAGGGGGCCGCGGTGGCGCAGTTGGTTGAGGCACTGTGCTACAAACCGGCAGGTCGCGGGTTCGATTCCCGATGGTGTCAGTGGATTTTTTCATTGGCATAATCCTGTCGGTCGCACTATGGCCCTGGGGTCGACTCAGCCTCTAACGGAAATGAGTACCAGGAATATTTCCTGGGGGGGTAAACGCGGCCGGTGCGTAGGGCTGACAACCTTACCACCTTCATGTGCCGATTGTCTAGAAATCTGGGAGCCTCAACCTCCTGGAACCCTGTGGGCCTGTCCAGGCCTGTAATGGGACTGCATTAATTTGCAATTCATGATTCTGAAATTCTAGGCACTACAACTACTAGGTATGTTCTAGGTACCATGGCAGTCTGGCGCCCAGGATTTGTTCAGCCCTGGGTTATGTCAATGGTAAGGAGCAAAACAGGATAGAATATTGCAAATAAAAATTTCTTAACTTCAGAATTATTAGTAAATATTGTAAATACTGTTTCGGTTACAATACCAACTGAAATTTTCTGTATCACCTTCCTACATAAAAACAGTTTTCTAGTGTCCTTTTCTGAAATATCATTTGAAGAAATTCCACAACTATAATACAGCAGACTCTTCAGGAACAGCATCAAATTCATTTTAGAAAATTTCAGTATTACCATTCTGGATTAAGCTCTTGGCCTGTACCAGTTACCAGGATCAAAATGTTCCTTAACAACTTCCTGTTAAAAGTCCCCTGCATCTTATACCTTTTGGTGTTTGTGGAGGTAGGCACATAATCAGACGAAGCTTGTGACAACACGTAAATTTCAAAATTTGTGTTTTAACACTTCAATGTTAGCCTCTGTTCACCATACACACCTTTTCTGTACTGAGGTTTCTTGGCTAATTTACAGCAAAGAAGTGTCAATGGACACACAGGAGAGTTTTAGAAAGGACAGTGTAAAAACTAATGGCTGAACAGTCAGCAGCAAGAATGGTATCTCACAGTATTCACCAACTGACTCGATCTTAAGAAAATACATCATTTTCATAAATACAGGAACGTCACTTTATCTGAAAATTGTCTCTAGTCACTTCCTACTATCCTGCTTAACTTATAAAATTTTGATGTGCAATGAACAACATGTATGTCAGATGCTTGGTGACTTGAAATAGTCCGAGTCACGAAGACGAGAGCTGTCAGATAAAATAATGCCCCTGTATTAGGTAATGGCATCACACACCTCCTCCTCATGCTGCTGCTGTAGATTTGAGTTCAACTGGTCCTTTAGTCGATCACAGCTATTTTGAATTTCTTCACACTTATGGACAAGTTTTGTTTTTTCTGCCTCCTCTGCCTGCAGTTTCTCTTGCAGTTCTTGTAACTTTGATTGCATCTGCAACAAAAATTTTCTCTTCTAAATGAACAACCATTTTCAGACGGTGTACAAATTTTGGTAGAAAAATGATAACTCTCCTGACAACAGAGACCATATTTGACATACTCAGATATGAGTAAGGAAAGGAAACTTACAAAAAACCACGCAAACAAACAAACAAAAGCATGCATAAACACAAAGACAGCCCCAAAAACACCAACACCTACACCCACACCCACACACAAATGACATGAACACTCACAAACTAACACACATGCATGCACATATCTGTTGTTTGCTGTATGCAAGAACAAGATTTTCTTTTCCCACACAAGCCATTTTCAAAGAGACACACTACAACACAGAGCATACATCCCACTGTTTCAATAACGAACACTGCAGTGTACGTGTGCAGATACAAACATAACTTCTGTTTCATTAACCAGCTACACAGCTACGGTGTCAAAGTGATCCTGTTTACTGTGCTTTATACACATGCACAAGGGACAGTTATCCGTGTGCTTAATTACTGTGCCATGACAATGTATGGAGAGTTGAAACATAAATCCACTAATTCTCAAGCTTCATGCTCTGGGTGCTTTAACCTTACGGAAAGCGAAACTGGTGCCCTGTGGGAAACAAGATTAAATTTTCCAGCATATCATGGTTTGGATGTGGTAGCTCTGATTTTAAGACTAGTTTAGGTAGTATCTGTGTGACAGAATATTCCTGCTGGTTCTGCCATTGGCATAAAGGATAGTAAATGCCAATGAAAATGTCTATTATAGCGTCTGCTGATCAGAAAATCACACCACTTGTGGTTCCTGAAACTGACTTCATGTTTACGTGCAGTTTTTGGGAAACAATGTTGTTAAAGTCAAAGTAAGAACAGTAAAAAATCACAAAAATAAGTCTGGAGTAATATGACACTAACAGCTAGCAGTCATCTTTCTGCAGCTGACTATGTAACATGAACATACCCTCTCACAGTAAGATGTGATGTTAATATACAAAATCTAGTGCACAAGCCCTTGAAGCAATTCTTATGATCACATGAAACAAACCTTTACAGTTCACTACACAATTTACAATTTACTGTTAGACACAATAAATTTGCCATAATCAGCACAACAATCATACTTATTTAATACTCTGTTTTACTCTGGCATGTTTAGGCTACTGTTTTTAGATACTGTCAAGCAGTTCTTCTGGGATGTGACACTGTGTCACTGGGTTAGTGGTGCCCCATGCTTCAAAGGAACATAGTGCTTCCATCTTCAATAAGGGCTAAAGATAGTGTCACATTCTAGAAGCGCTCAAACCTCAACAACACCACTATGTAAACTTCAGGTCTTGCAACTAAATATTTCAGCGCCATGTTGTGTCTGTGTATCACCATACACTAGACACATACTGTACTGTTCTCACGCATCATAAACGCAGCCAACAAAACAAGTGTCCTCTCAGTAACAGCTGCAACACAACAGCAAATGTGATTGCACCAGCCCTCTCAACCAGCGGTGTCCCTCCGCCACTCCAACTCACTGTTCTTTGATTCCCGTAACAAAACATTAGGAGTGTGTTCCAACACTTTTACTGTTTTAATATTCCTTTGAAAACTGTGTCAGTATAATACTGCATATGTAGGGATGTCTGTACAGTAGAACATGCAGTGCCACATATACTGGAATGGGAACTGCCTGATGGCAGCTAAAAATAGCAGCTAAAACGTGTCACAGTTAAACATCAATACTGAATGAATGTGGCTGTTGTACTGACTACCACTTTTGTTTATTGTGTCTTAACACTCCTTTACAGTGTAGCACAATTGATAAATTCCAATTAAAAAACTTTCACAGTTCTGTCTCTAGTTGAGCTGATCAAGCCATCACTACGACTTCACTTACACCTAATTTAACAATACTTTGCCGTGTTAAGACGATTTACATTATTGTACTTAAGTGATGACTCTGATTTTCAAAATTTGCTGCATTATGAACTGGAAACACTTTCTTTCTGAAAATAATAGAGGGTCTCAGAACATAAGAACTGATTAAGTTTAATTAATACAAAATACTGCCAAGGGCAGACACAAAGTGAACTTATCAAAATACCTTACACTACAGTGTGACTGTGCAATAAATACAGATGATCAACAGAACGGCCTCTGCGAAGAACAAATCTTACTCCATGTGATTTCTTTTTGTGGAGTTTGGTCAAAAAGGAAGTCTACTGATAAAACCAAGAACCCTTGATGACCTGAACAACAAACTGGAGAAACTTTTGTTGTTGTTGCTCTTAACTTACGAAAGAAAAATGTTGAGTCTGCGTCTTCCAGGTTGCAGAATTGTGTGCAAAATGCTGAGGCCTATATTGCAAGGTGATACTAAATGGCAGTGTATGGGCTTTAAAATGGTGTGCAAATTGTAGCTATGTAGCATTCTACTTAGGGGATATGCCACTTAACATTATGTATTTAATTTAGTCACCTGTATGTAGAGCATCATATTCAGAAGTTCAATAAACTTCCGTCATTGCCACCATTGGAGATATTTTATTTCAGCTAAATTATTACTAATGGTTTTCAATTGTAATAACCAGAAGAATTAAATTCCAGTACCTCTTGTTTAGCCTAAGCTGTTGTATTAAATACTTACTGTATTTACCAAAGTATAAGATGACCCCAACTTCACAATATTCAATACCTACACACACGACATCATAATGCAACACTCAGTGTTTCAGATCATCTTGACCAATACTCAGGTAAACAGGGTATGCAGGTGGTAGTTTTTGTCATTCATATGGATGCTTGTAAGGCAGACATTAACTTGGGAAGCTTCTCTTCAAACAATAGTAATGTATTAAAGAAAGGTACACCCTTCTGTGATGGAATATTTAAGACAGGTTACAATGATAAAAAGGAAACACAAAGAATAGAACAGAGAGGGGAAGAGAAAAGAATAACTTGAGATTCTTAATACCTTCCAGTGGTGGCGGTGGCAGTGGTGGTGGTGGTGGTGGTAGAACAGTAATAACAATGTCAAAGACAAAGCTACAGCAAACACTATTGTGAACTGTTGAACAGTTATAGCAAACAGTTACAGATGTGTCACACATTTCTTACAGCTGTGGAGAGAAAGTGGACAAAGGGGAAAGATACACAGACACTAGAAAGTAAAGGCACAGCAATTATTTACAGTTGCTTTCCGAACCTACTGAAATGGCACAGCACACACTGTCTACTCATCTCGACATTGTAACATGTCTGGTCCCCTTTGTATGTTCCTGAGGATTCAAGCCTTCTAGGATGTGATGCTGTATTTACAGGTTAGTGTTTCCTGACATTCTGAAGGATCACTGTGCCTTCACCTTTAAGGATCACAGGTCCAAGAAAAATAGCCTGTCTCCAGCATTAGGCTGTTCTTGGCCCCCCTCACTCTTCAAGAATGAACACATTATGATCCTGCAAAACAATGGGACACATTAACCCAGGACAGGGTGTCCTATCTCAGAAGACATGATTCCTCAATAACATTGCTGCGAAAACTTCAAATCTTGCTTTAAACTGAGGAAAATTGCTACAGAAACCTTCAAAATTCTAAGAACAGTTTTTGGTGAGCAACCAATGGGGAAAACACAAATTCTTAAGAGGTTTTCCAAGTTCAAAAGTGGTACTACTTCTGCTAAAGATGCCCAAAACTTGGAATGTCTGCTGGCAAGCAAAACAAGTGTGGATCAAGTGAGGAACTTGTCCTCCAAAACAGAAAATCACTATCCCTGAAGCAGCAAACACATTGAGAACTTCATTTGCATCAGTTCAGAGCATTTTTAAAGACAATCTCAATATGTGTCAGACTGTCACCAAATTTGTACCCTGCCTGCTGAACAAGGAACAGGAGGAGAAATGTGTGAACATGTGCCAGGATCTTCAGGAGGGGGCTTCAGGAAGACCCAGAACTCCTTTTGAAGACAATCACAGTGGTAAGATGTCCGTTTATGGGTACGGACCAGGTACCAAGCAATGGTTGTCTGTGTGGAAGAGCCTGTCACCTCCATACCCACAAAGGCACGACAAATTAGCTCAGCTGTGAAGAGTGTGCTCATTTCTTTGTGAACATTCTTGGAGTTATGCAGCACAAGAATATGGGGCAAAAACGAGGTACAAAGTGCAATTTGGGCGATTGGCCTCTCCACCATGGCAATGCAACAGCTCACTCTCCTGTCCCTGTGCATGAATTTCTGGCTAAAAACACAATGAGTGTTGTTCCTCTTGTTTATGCCTTGTCTCCAAAATGGTATTTTCCAGTTTTCCAGCTGAAATTCTGTAGGCAGTTAATACCCCTCCAATCCTGATACTTGGTAAAGACCACAACTTATTATCTTCATTCTGCAATTTGCCCAGCGTATTGTTATCTCCTCCCTTTTAGGTCCAAACAGGTTTTTGGCACCCTATCTTCCGGTACTCTCAATCCATGATTATCTTAGAGTGAAAGACTAAGTTTCATAGTCATAGAAAACAACAGGTTTTGCTACAGCAATGTAATTATCCTAGTCATTCTGCCCTGATGACAGGCCCCAGTGATGCTGAATACATTGTCAGCTTTAAACGTATCACTTTAGCATACACCCAACAGATGTGACAGTGCTGGTAATAATGCGTGTATTCAATAAACAATAACAGAAGCTCACAGTACCCATTACAGGTAACTCTTGTTTTACACGATTTCACTTTAATGCGACCTGAAAATTTACACCACTTCCCGAATTTACATGATAATTTACGCTTTAACACGATTTGGCATAGACGATCCGTGGTCGCTGTCATCCAATTGACTAGATAATTTTCAGTTTAATGTGATTTGGCATAAACGATCCGTGGACAAGGTTATCTTCTGTAGGACAGTAGCAGGAAGTGACGTCCTTGTCACATCATCTGTCACGATGGATTATGTTGGAGTTATATCTATACAGCTCATTTAGTTTGCTCTTCAACAGCATTGGCTTTTCTTACCAATATGTGTGAGGAACGTAAATCTGCATCACCTAGTGCAATCCAAGTGAAAAATCATTGAAAGAGAACTGGTACTGAAGACAAATTATGCATAATAATGCAACAAGAAAAAGGTGAACGAACTGTTGATATATGCTGTAATGTTAAGACTCACTCATAGTAGCGTACATATAATTCGTTGACATACAATGTTGACAGAATTAAAGTGCTAAGTCAGGAAATAAAGTGTTTTTGTAGCAAGACTACCAAAGTCTTATCCAAATGAACCATACCAAAAACTGTGGATGTGAGTCTCTTACATTTCTATTGCATTAGAAATAAATAAATATATGGTACAGAAATGTGTACATACTGTACATACAGTACATACATACTCTACAGGTGCGTATATTTCCACTAATGGTAAAGTCACACCCTATACAGGATGAGGCTGTCAGTCCCCTAACCCCAGGAAATACAATGTTTTAAATGGGCATTCTGTATTAAATTTGCGTGATGTTTTTCAGGAATGTAACAATGACGTAAAATGAGAGTTACCTGTGCGTCCAGTATGTGTCCTGGTAGACGTACTCACCATTCATACCAGCATAAAAAATCAGCTCATATTTGAGCAAAATACGTGTTGTAATACGCAAAGATAAAAATCCGTAGCATGAGAAACGAATGAAAATTATGGTTGACTGAAAATTAGTAAAATTTGACAAAGCATTCGAGTGAATAAGACATCAAAATACAGTTCTAATCATCAGCAGATTATTCATTTCACCATCAATAAGCTACTAATAATTAATCAAGAAACTGAAAGCACTTCAATTTCAGTCAGATACAAGAATGAGTATAGTAGAGTTTCAATGTCTGTGATCAAATGGGACTGATAAAATCATCATGAACATCAGAATCCAATTCCAATGTAAAACATCTATGTGGCTGCAAGAACTTATTAAATAACCATAACAAAAATACAAATAACTTAAAAAGGATAAACATGTAAAAGTTTATTCTTAAAAGATAAAACACACTTTGGAAAACATAAAATACATTAAATGACTGTAGCAAAGTCTCATTCCATAAAGCACACAAGCGATCACCCTCATTTAATAAAAGATGGCACTCGACTGAGCAGACAGTGGTCGACGCAGTAACAGCACAATAGGGAAAGATTCCTTGCCAGCCACGTGGTCTCATCCTGACTCACAGGGAGCAGTCACGAAAAGTCTCAAGAATGGTATTAATATGGGGAACCACAAAAGGTCAAAATTTCAGACACTGAGACTCTTACAGCATCTTGTTTTTGTTCCCTGCATCAAAGTTCTCACATAAAGACTACATTACTTAGAATGTCCAGTCGCAAACGGGTACTCTGACACCAAAGACACAATTATACCAACCTAAGCTGAAGCTATACAGTGCATGTAAATGATTTTAAACAGCTGACAAGATTGTGCTGACACACTTCAAAACTTCTACAGTTTTGTGAAAACAGCCACAAACAAATTCCATGCAGCAAAACAAAACTTCAATAAAGAACTTGCTACAAAATTCCTGAAATAAATGTTCATAAATGAGAAATATGGGGCATATTGCTAGTTGATTTCAATCACAAATGAGAAAGCACCTCCCATACTGAGGATTCAAGTCTCCTGGGATGTGACATTGTGACAATGGGCAAATGGTTTCTGACATTTTGAAGGATCATGGTACCTTCAGTCCAAGAAGAAATGGACTGCAATCTTTGGTCACAGAACATTACAGAAGACCATATGGCTTCCAAAGAGTGATGACAAGGCAAAACACCGCCACAATTTAAGCCCTCCAATAAAATCATGTGATGCCAGTTACATCAGGCAGTTCACATAAACCAGCACTCCACAGACTGACTCCATGTCCAGCATCAGGGATCTTGCATGACGTGAAAACCAGCTGAAAAAGCTGCACACGATGAGAGCGCGTAGTTAGACACGAGCCAGTGAAGTCGCTGGATGGCTCCGAAGATATCTGTACCTGACACTGATTCTCAATGAGTGGGAGCACAGCACTGTGTATTTACTTGGGAGTTAAGATGGTTTATGAAATGCTCAAAATCACACCAAAATTCACTTGGAGTTGAGCCATCATTACTTAACTGTTCTTCTTTATGTGATGTTCTTCCTTAATCTGTGTTATCCAGCCCAAGGAAACTCTGAATCACATTCCTAAACATGATCTTTGCCAAGTGCCACAATATCAAAGTCCAAGAACTTTCAAAATTCAGGTATTCCTTGAACAGTAATTTGCAATTAAAACTGAATTTTTGTTCCATCTGTATAACACAAAAATACAAGTCAAATTAACCACTAGCAGTATATGGAGTGCGTTTCAGGGTACTTTAAATATAGAACTGCTACATCCTGGGCAGCAGTTGGAATTTAAACCCAAGGGCCACTGAAGGGTTAAAGGTCCAAACTTATTCCTGCTTGGACACTGCTATAAAGCATTTGGGTGTTCAAGAAAACTAGACTTCAACTGCCTTCAAAATGACTGACTGTACTGGCACAGGCACGCTGACGACACAGGAATTCCACTGCATGTTCCAGAGCTGAAGATAAAGTGATGCCTACACATGCCCTGAAGGCATACAGGCAGAATAAATGCACAGCTCCACTCATCTTAACCTTAATATGGGGTGGGGTGGAGGGACGGGGGCACAGTCTGGAAATTTTGGACAAGAGAAATATCTCTTGTCCCTGCTGGGAATTGACCCCCTTGCAGCATACTCATTATACGAAATATTCTGGCTGCTGCAGATTCTACAGCACCTGTATAATGAAACAGATTTGTCTGATAGGCCTAAACTCTCCCTTGCATCCTACTGTCTTCAATTAACTTCATAATGTAGCTGCCAAATGTGGGGTGAAACACATCACATCTCAACTGCAAATAACCAATCACATGCACTGTAATCTGCATGAATTACAAATGCACCAAAGCCCATGTGACAGACACGGTGAAATGGAAGAGTGGAGCAGGTCACGGCAATAACCACAAGGAAACACACACTACCATACCTCACTTGTGATGCACGGAAGAGATTTTTGAATACACCTAAAGGCAAACTCCATTCCACATACCTCTGAAGCAGCCTGTAGAAGAAAGAAAGAGAGAGCGACAGACAGAGACAGAGCTACCATATGTCCAGGCTGTACCAGCATAAAACACTACCTTAATGAGTGACCCACATGCTTTAGAAACCATAAGAGAACACAAGACATAAACAAATAAATTGCTACTCATAAGTGACCAAACTGTGTTGAAAATACTGACAAACTTCATTCATGAAATTCATTACAGGTAGATCTCCTTTTATGCGATTTCCTTTTCTGCAATTTCACTTTAATGTGATTTGGCATATCTGATTGTTGGTCTAGCTTATCTTCTGTAGGCTAGCAGGAAGTGACGTCCCTATCACACCATCAGTCACGTCTATCACGTGATTACGTTGATGATATAAGCAGCGTCCCATTTAGTTTGCTCTTCAACAGCATGGGCTGAGTGAGAAACATAAATCTGCATCACCTTGTGCGATCCAAGTAAAAAATTGGCAAAAGACAATCTCTACTGAAGAGAAATTACATGCTATAAGCCAACGTGAAAAATGTGAATGATTTTTGGTATATCCCATAATGTTGACCTCATTCACAGTAGCATACATAGAATTCGTGATAATGCTGCTAGAATTAAAGAAAGTTCTAAGTCAGGAGCTAAACTGTTTGCTTGTGTAGCAAGACTATCACAGTCCTACCCAAATGAACTGTACCAAAAACTATGGATGTGAGTTACATTTTTATTGCATTAGAATAAGTAAATATATTGTACATAAATGTATGTATATTGTACAGAAATGTGTATATACAGTACATACATACTCTGCAGGCCCGTATGTCCACTAGTGGTACAGTCATACACCATATAGTATGAGGTTGTCAGTCCCCTAACCCCGAGGAAATACACTGTTTTAGATGCGAATTTTGTATTCGATTTGCGTGACATTTTTCAGGAATGTTATGCTGATGTAAAACAAGAGCTACCTGTATATTGCACTTTGAAGACCTATTTCATCTGTTAAAACTGAAATATTCACCAGTGAATTTCATATCATAATTAATAACTTGTGATGTAGCTGGACAGAGGTTTAATGATATGTTACAATAGCCATGGAATGTGCATCACAGAAGCTCCACTGTCTACGATGGAAAATCTTCGATCTTAGGCTCAATCTTGTGCTTCACTTCCACACAACTAGCAAACACTCACTCAGCAAGACAGTAGCATGCACTTATGGATTCACGTCTTCTGGGAGATGACCTCTTCATGCTTAAAGGTGAAGCACTACGTTCCTTCAAAATGTCAGAAACCTCCCATCCTGTGACACAGGTTCACAACTGAGAAAACCTGAATTCTCAGAAAGAATACTATGGGAAGTCATATCTTGCATAAGCAGGTATTTCTACATGTTTCTGATGTTAACATCAGTAGACACTTCTTGTTCATCACGAGAGATTGAGAAAATACTGGATTCAGTATTAGGCTGGCATCTGTCATAATGCAGTGTGCGTTCATACAATGTTATGGAGATTATTGTCTTAAGTAATGACATAATGTCACGCAAATCTCATAGAAAGGTACTAGTGTTCTGGAGAAACTTGTTGCCTCCATCTTCAGTATGAGACCCTGGAGATGGGGTTGGCATGTTTTTCTAAAATGCTGGTACCTTTCTAACATCCCTGATGACAGTGACCTGCAGTTACCACTGGCAGAACCTCATCTCACATACAAAATGCTGATATGTCAGATGTTCACCCAGCTCAGTGCTGGTGTAGTCACAGGTTGGCTTTCAGTGCTTGAAACACAAACTACGCTTAACGAAAACAAAATGCACATTCAAGTCTTCTGGGACGTGTTACTGGGTTAGTGTTTCCAGATGTTTTGAAGGAATGCGGCACTGAATGTCAGGTAACACTAACTACTGACACAGTGTCACAACCCCGCAACACCTGACTCGTCAACAGAACCACTATGGAAACCTCAAACATCACAGAAAATCATACGATTCAGCCATATAAAAAGGGGACATAGATACACAGACAGATACTTGGATACAATGAACTACTGACCTATTGCTCCACATAATGGTAACTGGCCAAATTACACGTGACTCACAGGTTCATTTACTACCAGAATTAAAAAAAATATATACATATGGCGATGGCCATGACAACAATGACAGCAATAGTAAATGTACTTTCTGCTATTAAGTAAACAACACTGTTCACTTGGACCAAAAAACTGCATAAGTAAAGAATATGATATATTCATGTACGGCGTTACTGCAAACTGTTACAATCATCCTACTTAAATATTTCAATGGGAAAAAAATACATTATCAGTACTCAGACTTCGGAAACATAAAAATGTCAAGATGTGGCTAAGCACCATAACAGCAGCTTCAACTAGCCCACGCCACTACCAAGCACACAAGCAAACACACACAGGTGAAACTACAGGTGTAAAGAATGGAAACACAATGCACAGATGCACATGCTTTTCAAAATTATACCCACTACCATAAAATACGAATGTCCCAACAAGAAAGTCAAGTGACTTAACCAGTAACTGAAATAAAGAACTAGTTTTGACAAAAACAGAGGCATCAGACATACAAGTTTCAGTTCCGTATCTCAAAATGTTACAAGAATTCTTTATTGCAGCACTGCTGGAAAATCCCAGTCCACTGAATGTGGACAACAACAGTTCCAGCAATGTGGAGGAAAGCACTCACTATCCCTTCACTACATATATATATACATACAGAAACACTCGGAATCACACTGCTACTGGCCAATATCCTTAACGAGCATTCTAGCCAAAACAATGGAAAAAATGATACTTGCATAACTAAGCTTGTATGTGTAAACCCAAAAGGTTGAATCAACAACACAGGGAGGCTTCAGAAAGTTCTGCTCAACAAACTAGCAAATCACTATGCTTACCCAAGAGATTACGGATTGCAGTGATAGAGAAGAAGGATGATGGCACTTGCTGATTTTAAGAATGCTTATGATTCTGTTCTGAAGATGAAACTTATGGACAAGCTACAAGCAACTGGGGTGAAAGGTAGAATGCTTAAATGGCTCACAAACTTCATCACTCAATGCTTTTGTAAAACTAAATTTGGAAACAAGCTTTCAAAATACAAATCAGAAGACGACTGCTCCAGACAGAAGTTACAAGTACCACCCTTTTCGATGTAACGATTAGTGACCTATCGACATATTTACATCAGGTTAGACTGTTACGACAGCACTCTTTGTGGAAGACATAGTTCTTCGGGCATCACTACCAAACTGTCAAAAATACCAACTCTCACAAATACAGCACAAAGCACTAACTACCCTTAGTACCTGGCGTGAAGACGATGCCATGACAGTCAGTACAGAGAACATTTTCTACCAGGTTTTCACACTGAGTCATAAACTACCCACAATCTGTCCGCAAATCATTAACAAACCTGTGGAAACACATGCAACATATCTGGATGGAAAATGGACATGGAGGAACCACGCAGAAAAAAATTTGAAAAATATAAGGAAAGACGAAGTGTCCTGAAGAGGCTGGCAGGAAACAAATACCTACTGAATGCTGCATCTAAAGCGCGTACGAAACATGTCCTAGAATACGGCTGCAAGGCACTGATGACGGCCACACCAGCCACCTTGAACATATTACAAGTGATACAAAACCAGGTGCTAACACTTGTAACAGGGGCAGCTCATCAACTCCACCTGCATCTATGCAAGTGCTCACAATGAACAAACCTTCAAAACTGGGGGGTGGGGGGGGGTCGGGTTGTGCGAGAGAGACTTTAATACTATATGAAAAACTGGCATGCATACCTTATAATAAACACTGGTCCCAATACAAATATCATGACAGAAATTTTAAAACTTTAAATGCCTTTATGCAAAAAATTACACCATGATGACAAACATACTCTGCACGCAGAACCTGAGAAATACGCTAACATTTCGCCCTTTAGACTACATCAAAGTAGACTACAAAATACACCTCCTTTAAGAAGTAAAGAAAAAAGATAAGAGATCAGACAGTAATGATATCAGGAGTGTAGGAAACAGTCCACGCACTGTATCTTAAACAAGACTGGCTTCACACTTATACAGATGGTTTTCTAACAGACAAGAGTGAAAACATGGAAGCAGGAATTCCTCGCAAACTGTTGAGCTTCTATTTGACACCTGGACAACACAACAGTCACTTTGACAGAGACTTAGTAGCAATATATATTTTGTGCTTAAAAAAATCACAAAATCCACACAACTACCACATACTATAAAAGGCACAATTTGCGATTACGAAGTCAGTTCCAGACAGCTGATATGTTACAACAGTAGACGTGTCACAACAAAGATATGCTACATCATCCTCCCATCTAATATTCTGCAATGCAAAGGAAATTCACGAAGACAGGCAATGTACACATACAGGCACCATTGAGGCGTGTTCATGAAACCATTGTTGCCATGGAAACGCAATAAGTATTACACATTCTGGGTGTGTGTCTGTAGCCTTAGTTATAGAGGATCCTAAGCACATGCACCATATTACATTTCTGGCTATGGCGTATTTTTCCACATCATCTCACACACGGCACAACTTTCAGAAAAACGTTACTGAACATAAACTGTGCGTTTTGATTTTCTCTACAACTTTTGTCTGAAACATTTCTCATTCTAAGATGAATTCAGAGTGATAGTAGCATAAATGTACGTAGGTCTTCATGTAAAGTACCTGTTATTCTTGCCAGATTTTAATGAAACTTGATATTTCAACACAGATTTTTGAAAAATACTCAAATATGAAATTTCATGAAAACCTGTCCAGTGGGAGCCCAGTTGTTCCGTGCAGACAGACTGACAGATGGAGAGACAATAGTTACTTTTTGTACATCTGCGAACGCGCCTAAACTGGGGAGTAAGTATATCACGAACCTAATCAATCATGTAAGTTAGACTCTCACCTCTTCTGTTCTCTGCAGCTTTTCTAATGACTCCTGCAGCTGGTCATTGTCCTCTGTCACCTGTTCTAATGACTGCTGCAGTTGGTCATTCTCCTCCCTAATTGCTTCCAACTCACTGTCCTTCATTTGCAGCTGCTGGCGCCATCTTTCCTCTTCTTGCTCAACATGGTTCTGCAGTTTGTTCAGCATGCCTTCCTGCACACACAGTGAAGAACGTAACACAAAATAAAAAGAGTTAATAATTTGAAGACAGAATAAAAGTACTTCAGACAAAATGTCTTCTTATACAGGTTACTCCGTCAATACTAAAGCATGAACATGATGTGCCAATTCAGACTATTTGCTTGCTAATAAGCACATTTCAACTTTGCAGATTATTTCGCTTCATGCCATCTGTGTGAAAATAAACACAGACACTGTACTGTGATACCACAGAATAGCATAAAAGTATACTGAAAGTTATTTACATTCCTTTCATGAGCTATATTCTGGTCATACTCACAATGTGGTATATTGGGTTGTACCACCTCCAAATCACACTTCTCCTAGACCCATCACACGGATGTACCTATGTATACTTCACCAGGAAAAGCAAAAGAAGATTAGAAATAGCATTTCCAACTTACTGTTTCTTCAATAATCTTCTTATAGTGTGCAACCGTGCCCTGCAGTTGAGAGTTCTGCTTCTCTGCTTCTCTTAGCATCGATGCTTGATGTTCAGACACGGAGCCCACTTTTGACTGCGTCTCCCATTGAGAAACAAGACTCTTGGCTGAGCTTTCAAACCTCTCAACCCACACTTCATGTGCCTAAAAATATAAACACATGTCACACATCTTCCATCAGGTTTTACCTTTACAGAATTACGAGTTCATATTTCGGAATTCCACTGTCAGTAGTGCCAAACACTAGGAAATGACATTATTTCACATTTCTACAATTTCAATAAATGTAAAAGTACAGTTGTCCCTGGGCATGGCATGAAAGCATACACAGGAAGCAGAAGTGGAGTTCCACTTATTCTTAACCATGGAAACAAATAGAGGTGGCCAACGTCATGTCTGGCCACTTTGCCCTGGGGAAAGAACCCCTGGTATGCATTTAACACAAAGCTTGGCGGGCCCTGGAGCCAATCTGGACATTGTGGAGAACACAAAAGTCTCTTGCACCTGGTGGGAATCAAACCCTCAATCTTCCAGCCTGTAGCCTAGTCACTACACTGACTGCAAAGTACTGGCTGCAATAACTTGAACATCAGAATCAAATTCAATCCACAACAAAATTAATTTACTTGACAAAAACTAATCACAACATGTGAAAATATCACACACTACACACCAGTAACAATGTCACACGCTAGACACCAGTAACAATATCACACGCTACACACCAGTAACAATATCACACACTATGCAGCAGTAAGCATATCACTTAAAAATATGACACACAGCAACTCACTCACTGACCGACATAGATGCACGCATGCACTCACACTGAACAGATGAGCTGCACTTGCTGATACTCAGCTATTTACCATGCAGCTCTGCACAGTCTACTATGTGACCAGAATGCATACTGCATTATGTGAGGTCATCACCATCCAAGAAACTGCATGCAGCACAGTCCTTCTTGGGAAGCTGACAGCTCCTCAGCCAGTGAAGAAATTCCCTACGTTTTATGGAACCTGAAGGTTCATTACCATGTTCACAACAGCCCACCATTTGTACCTATCATGAGCCACATCAATCCAGTTCACAACTCCCATCCTCTGTCTTTAAGATTCATTTTAATATTATCCTCCCACCTACACTTAAATCCAAACCTTGTGTGCCTTTCTCTTCTTTCACATACTTGATCACCCAAGTATCATTAAGTTGATAAAATTCATGTGGTCGTGCCGTGGAATATTCAGTAACAAATCTTTAAAACAGTCGGCCCAACACATCTATGTTTATTCAAGACAGCAGCAACTCGTGTGATTAAACACTGTAATGTTGGATGGACTGTTTTAAATATTTGTTCTTGAATAACACTAGGTGAGTAGTACAAATCATGAAGCCCACTATGCCATGTTGTCCAGTCCCCTGTAACTGCCTTCCTATTAGGTCCAAACACCTTTCTCAGCACCCTATTCTTGAACGCCTTCAACCTATATCATTCCCTTCATGTGAGAGTCCAAGTGTCACTCCCCTAAAAAACCAAAGGCAAAATCATAAAGAAAACAAAATAATTCTAATTTACCTTATTATCTTCAATTCTGATGTCAGGAAATATCCTCTGCAAAACTTCCTTGGCGGCAATTTGCTCTTCTGTTCTAACCTTGTTACTAATTTCCTGTAAATGAAACAAAATCAAAACAATTCAACAGAGCACTGAAATGTTAAAATAAAACATATCACAAGCTGTACATGACAGTTACAGCAAGAACAAGCTCCACATCGCACAAGATCTGAGATTCTCCCAGCAGCATTGCTGAACACTCAGTCCCCAGTCATACAATGTTGTGCTGGGGTGAGCGGTTCCTAACATTTCCCAAAAACTGGGAACTGTGTACAGCTGATAATCTTCACAGGTCTTACAACCCCATTCCTGGACAGTTTATGGGAGACAGCACACAGTAACAGAAATGGCCTGGCACGTGGAACTGCAAGACAAATTGCATACTTGATTTTTATTTGTACATCATGAAATAGAAATTCTGTACACCTAAGTTTTCATTGTAGTATAATTTCTTCAACCATCTGCAGCAGTATTCCATACTAGAAAATTTGGGTGTGTTATTCTATTCGACGCACGTGTTTTTGTGAATGCCAATAACTCACACAATTTATGTGAACACCCCACTTGTGTGACTGCAGCCTGCTGCTGCGGTGCGCATGAGATCTTCGCTCTCCTGGGATTTTACTCAGCACTGATTGGTAGTTTGTTACTGCTGTTGCAGGACAAGCTGTCAGTCCCACACTCAGGGTCAAGCTGTCAAAAAGGAACGCCTTCTTTGAGAGCTGACCCTGAAGATGAAGCCAGCATGATCAGAAACTACTCTCCCCATCATCACAGCATCACACCCCAGAGGACTTGAAACTCCATGACACTGTGGTGAGAACCTCAAATCCCTCAAGTTGTTACCTGTTTTAATTTTGTGTTTTGCACGTACATATTTAAATACTGCCATCAGATGTTTATTATTCCTGTGATTCCTCATACTTACTGCACGTATTCTGTTAATAATTTCCTCAGGTTTCTGAATGTCCATGCTATGTAGCCACAAAACTACGCGTTTCAACAACTTACTTATACTGTGACAGATATGCCCTGACCTTAGGCAGAGATCTGCATGAGAAATAAAACTGCAGACGACTGCAGAAACCATTTATTTGCATTTTGGGTTTTTGAAATTGCAAAGCACAGTACACAACAACAAGTGACTGCCACATCCTGTGCACAAGTGCATGCATGTGTGTTTATACAGTATTTGTCGAAGAGAAGCAGCACCAGGGCTCTGGCTGTCAAAACTTCACAATGCAAACTTTACTCATCCTGACTGGCTCTGGGGCCCACCAGTGGGTAGTGGGGCTCCTTCCCTGGGGATACAGTAGCCAATGCATGATGCTGACCACTGACATCCACCTAGTGCCAAAGTTGAGAATGAGTGGACCTGTATCTTGACTCTGCATATATAACTGTATGGCATGCACAGGGACAGCTTTACCTTTTACCTTTTGAATTATAATGTAATCTGCTTCAGATAACAAAATTTCCATCCGCTCACTTCATGGGTAAAATTGTGTGGACCTACATACCATATTTACACAATGTTGCCTAAAATGAACATATGGCCATGAATGAAAATAGCTGATCATGGGCTGATTTATTATGTAAGTGGCAACAGAATTCTCCGTCATGATAATTATTTACATGCACAGTTCTCCCTCAGGTGTTACTGGATGGCTAAATGGCTTCTCTCTCCCAAATCGCCCATTACTTACAGTCTTAGAAGTCAACAAGATTCAGGATCCACAGCAACTTTCTTTTATCACTGAACCAAGCACTGCTGAGAGGATGACATCACTGTTCGCTATGCAGCAACAATGTCATCCCCTATTCAATGCGTCATGCAGTGAGAAAAGAAATTCTGTATTTTTGCAACACCCCTGCAGGATTTCAGTATACATTCCTTATTTATACAATTAAATTAAATTAAATAAAGAGAAGTGAGAAGACAGCTTCTTTCTGGGATGACATGCTGTGTGGTCTGTAGACACACAGCATCCTGCAGTCTCCATAATCAGCCTTGACAAAGGCGGCAGAAGGTTGCTGTGAAACACCAGGCTATGTCAGTCACATCCCACAAGAAGGCTACCTTCACTGTCACCACTGTCAGAACCACAAACCTTACAAGAAGCGGCAAATGCAACGGTCTAAAGTGGGCTTCACAGAAATACATTAAGAACTTACACTGACTAGTTTCACTTTAGACTCCAGGGACTTTTCGGTGACAGACAGGGCCTCCATTGCTTTCCAGTTCTTTGTACGCAAATCCTAAGACCATAAAAGGATAAACCATTAGGAGAATCCATAGATCAGTGGCATTAAATATGAACCACTAAAATATTAACATCAGTTCGTGTATACAGCATACATACTGCATGTGGAACTACTGCAGATCTTTCACAATATAAACCTTACAAACACAAGTGGCAACTACACATTTGTGGTTGTTTTTCTTTCAAAAAATGGCCGATAAAAGTTCTACTGTTCTTACTGACTTTGAACAGCATAAAAAACACATGAAGGCGACACTGGACCTGCATATTGATGCGGTGACAGTCTATACCAAACTTACATTTATCATCTGAACTGCTGTGATAAGCAGAAAACAGGAAAATGTAATGATTGCACTAATTTTGATGAGAGTTCCAACACAGTGTCAAATTGATCCCTATGTGTTACAATGATTTATTATAAAGCTCTTAATTTCATGCTCCTTTGCTGAACAAGATCTTTTGAAAGTTGTTTTAAAAGCATTTAAAAGCAAGTACCCGTAAAAAGAGTTATATATTGTAATGCTATGGATTCTCCTTCACTCTAGGACCACGACTGTTAGTTTTATGCTGACATGCAGTAATGCAAACCAGAAGAAAGATATTACAGTAGTGTGATAACCTGTATTTTGCACGCATGCGCACACACACACACACACACAACCCATATACTGAAAGTCTCTGTACAGTGGTGCAGTAACATTCCTGAACATTGTGACACACAGCAAAACAGTGTACTGTGCTAACAATCTCTCCTATCAAGTTCTCTGGGTAAAATTTTTTGTGCATTTCCAATCACATCCATGTGTGCTACATGCCCTGCTCATCCCACCATTCATTTTTTTTAGTCATCCAAATAGTATCTGCTGATAAGTACAAATTATGAAGCTCCTCACTAGATAGTTTACTCCATTCTCCTTAGGCTAAACACTCTTCTCAGCAGGTTGGCTGACTGGATTTATTAAACATGCCATGTGGCCTGACTTCTTGTATTTCTTCCATCTGCTGAGGGTCTCAGTTTACAAAAGCCTAGTTTTGTTCTGACTTAGTGGATAACCAATGTCAGTATGTCGGGGTACGATGTGCTGATGGAGATGGTTTTCATATAAGTTGGAATAAAACCTGAAATCTTGCAAACTGAAGGTGTCAGAAGGGACAGGAAACATAAGGAATCCGCACATATGGCCTGTCCGACAGATCCAATCAGAAAATCTTTTCAATCTTAGTTTTAGGCCTTCAAGGGTGATTCCACTGCATATTTTCTTACTACCTTCTACTTAAAAAGCTTGATTCTGGTCACATACATACACACACATACACACAGCTGAAGATTCAAGTCTTCTGGGATTTTACACTGTTGCTGAAGTTACAGTTTGTGACATTTCGCAGACTCAAAGTGCCTTCATTTTCAGGATCAAGCATTCCAAGAACACAGCGCCATGTCATTATCCTTCAAAATGCTGGAAGCTATAACCCCATCCACACAGTTCCACGTCCCAGGAGACTTGGACCTTCAGTGGCACTACTGTGAGAAGCTCAAATATGGCACACACGTAGATTGCTAAGAGGATCATCCGTGATTCATAACGCATCTTTCTATTTGACAAAACTGAAATGTCATCCCACATTTTTATCTGAGGTTGGAAATATCCCATTTTCCAAAAAATGTGTGGTGTTCAGAGTAACACAGGACACACACAGTCTAGAAATCAAGCAACTGTAAGGCACTGCTGTTATACAGAAGCAGGTATAACAAAAAGAAAGATCTGTAAGCTAACGAGCTGAAGTTATGCCTAGAGAATTCATCAAACATGCCTGAACTCTGTATATACTCTAATGAAATATTCTAAGAAATGACAGCTGAACTACTTATATGCATTACGTCCTAATCAGAAAGCACAGTAAAACAGCAGCTAAGCAATATAATGAAAACAGAGAGTTAAAGGTCTGTCAACATTCTCCACTACAGCCAAGAATAAACCTTACTTGTGGTATTTGATGTTCCATGCAATGACAAGAGCAGGGCAATCAGCACCCTCCATCATATTAACTCTGTTAATTGATGGTGCTTTCAATTATTGTTATTGTACAGCGTCAGTGGTAGATGAGTAAGAAGTGCTGATGGAATAATGACACAAGCAGGGGAAAACAGAAGTACTCAAAAATGACCTGTTCCAGTACCACTTTGTTCACCAAAAATTCCACATGGAATGGCCTATGATTCAAATGAGGCTTATGCTGTGAGGGGCTCGCAAGAACTGCCTACGCATTTACAGTATCAAAAAGTAGGCTATTTCACACCAAAATAAATCCTACCTCACACAAAACACAACACTCCACTGCAGTATCATACAATTCTCCACTTACATTATTCTTTCTCCTTTGTGATTCCAAATCTTCATTCAGTTTACTAATCTCAGTCTTGTGTGTATTTATTTCAGACTTGAGACTTTCTACAAGGGAGTCCTTCTGTTTCAGTTCATCACTTAATTTCTCCAATAGCTGCTCTTTCTGCTTCACTCTGTAAAGGCAACATTCTGTTTAATTAAATGAAGTGGGAAATAAGACAAGCATGGTAGATGTTCAGAGAATGTACCACTTCTGGTGCATTCTTATAACCAGCAACAGTAACCTACACAACCAGAAAGTTAATGATAATGTTAGTAACCATGGTAACTTAGACAGTCATGTCAGTAATGGTAATATCAATAAACAAAGCAGTCACCACTGTTAGTAAGTATGTACATGTCCATGAAAAGTGCCTTTACTTTTTCTTCTCATATCAACCACACGTCTACTTTTTATCAGTTAATAATATTTGTGTGTGTGTGTGTGTGTGTGTGTGTGTTCACTAAGCACACGTGTACTATCCTGCCTTCTATTTTAGAAACCAGCAATAAATATGGGTTATAATGGCTTTCAGTGTTTGCTGGAAAACTTAGTCATTTAACATGTCATTTTACATTATTGTTGCAACACACTGAAAATTACAGGGTAAAAAAAGACAGTATCTGGCACGAAATGGGAGACGGGATAGCTCAGGCAGCATAGTGACTACACTATAGGCTGGATGTGTGAGGAATTACAGTTCAAATCCTGGCAGGGCCAACAAATTTAACTCTTCTCCAAAACACACAGACCAAATCTTGAGGCCTTCCCAGCCTCCTATTCAATGGGCATGGGGAGGTGGGGCTCCTTCCTCAGGGTAAAGTGGCCTCAATGAAAAGATACCATACACCTCCATCTACTGCTGAGGTAGATATAAGTGGACCCGTACGGCCCTTCCCACACATGCCAATACGGCACGCACATGGTTACTTTTGTCTGGTATTAAAACGAGTAAATAAAGTACAGCATCTGCAGTCTGTACTGCCACATTCTGTGTGGCTTCACATCACATACACCGACACATCATACACCGACTTAAGCTGTTTACAGAGCAACATCACACATTATGACATTTATGTCCTGGGCCTACTCGGCTATCACCAGTGCTGTATGTTACATGAAAATTCTGCTGATATTAACTGCAACTGGAACAACAGTACTGTTACCACTGAACCATGGATCCTCAGCTGCCCAGCTCACAGTACAGTCCCTACACTGCAATTTCATTATTTTGTAATACCACATGGATGGGGAAAGGCTGGCAACTATCTGCCTGCGCCACAGCACAGCGGCTGGCAACTAACTGCCTGCGTCACAGCACCATGACAATCATTGCTTCTATGGAGGAGGGGGAGTTGAATCTGCAGCATAATATCGCTCACGAAAACAAACTGTTTGCATATGCAACACCTTTTGCATACTACTAGAAGTACCTAAACTCAGTAAGAACATGATTACACAGAATAAAAGAATATGCAGTATTCAATGATACCCATGGAATAGACATGAACCAGTCAACAATGGGCTAATCCCTTTGCATGAAGATGACAAAACTGACAAAGTTGCTGGCTGGCAATGGAAGGTAAAATTTAGAACTGGAAAATATCTGTTACATGCCTACATTGTAAACATTATTAACAATTTTAACTAAAAATATTGTATTTAACTATACAAGCACATATACGACAAGAATCTGTTGTACTTGTAAGCCTTCGTATATACCTCTCTCATGATGACCTTGTAGAGGTCAAAATATGTAGGAGGGACACGAGTGACAAATGATTATTTATTACTGATTGTGCAATTCGTTGGATTACATACTGTGTAATCAATCTCTTGCATGGAATATGACTTATATAAAATACAGAACCCCATTTATTATCAATATGTTCAACACATCAAGAACTTCAGCATGTTATCATTATTTAAATTTCAGTGTACCGTAACTGCTCACACAGCACCATGAAAAGTAATTTGGAAACACTCAAAATGTTCTGTTAATTACAGACCGGTGACATATATGTACTGATGTCTGCCACTGACCAAGCCTCATCATAACCATGCAAACCGCGGCTGTTACAGCACTGGTGTGTTGCTTTCTTGCAAAGTAAGTGTAATATGTAAGACAGATATTGCTGCTCACGTGCTAGGTTGTTGTGTCACATCCTCATCCTCAGAAGCTGCTTGCTTTTCTTCAGGGTCTCCATTTTCCCGACCCTCTGCTGCTGGCCTTTCAATCATTGCCGTCACTTGTGCTGCAAGTGACTCGTTCTCTTCTCGCAGCTGCTGTGCTTCCTCTTCAAGCTGCGAAAATGACAACAGCTGCGATCTTAGATGCTCATTCTCTTCATGCAAGCGCTGGACATCCGCTTGCACATCTTTCCCTTTGGTAACCTGAGTTAACAGCTGCTCATTCTCTGATTTCAAATGGCTGACTTCACTCTTTATTTCATTATAGCTGGCACATTTTTCTTCCAGTTTTTCCACTTCTTCATGTAACGTATCAAATTCACGCTGTAATGTTGCTTCACGCTGCCTTGCATTAGCAACATGACGTTCCAATTCAGTCTTTATTCGATGTAAATCCTGTAACGATAAAAACTGGCATTAAAGCACTCACGCAACAAGCGTGTACCATATTTACATTTGGCCAGACGGTCTACTACACAACACAATGTGGTTCACCTTTTACATGTATCCACAGGCAATTAACATTGGGCCAGGGGGGATCTACCACGTGTATTACAAACTTTGATGCCTCTACTTTGCATCCTGTAGAATGCACGTTTTTCATTTCTTTTTCTGTCTTTACACCACCCAAGTAATCATTCTGAAAAAATTTCTGCTTTTTAAACTGAACCTCTTCAAATCATTAGGGGAGAAAAACTATTCTTAGGTAAAAAAAAAAAAATATTTGGGGGGGGGGGGATATGTACCCCTTTGCACCTCCCAAGTTATGCCTATGCATGTAACCTGAAATATATTTAAAGATTCAGTTCATACCGCACAGTAAACACACTCTGTCTCGGTTATACAAACCAGTCAGTTAATGCTGTATAGGGAAATAATCGCTGTTTGTTCTGAGATCCACACAAAACACATAAATACACTGTGTGGGCAGAATGTAGAATTTGAGAATGTTAAACCGGGCAGTACATAAAGTAACCACTGGGCTTTAAGGGGCTAATGTGCATACAAATTCACTTCAAACATTTAACGTTCTTCTTTAGTTCAGTGCTTTCAGTTGTGTGTCATAACCCAAGCCTCTATGCATTCACACTTCTCAACTAATTTGGGTGAAATGCACAGAAAAAAATGATACTTTACTTTAAACAATGAATTTAATTTTGCCCACATTTTCTCCAATTTTCAACCAGCATGGATAAAATCTGATATAGGAATGCTTACAAAAAATGTACAGAATGACTGTGAGTTCTGTGAAAACCAGTGCAGTGACAGCTATACTTAACTTAGGAGCATAAATTAATTGCACTATATACTGTCCAGTTTAGGTGACATTTGGTACAGATCTGAACATAATGCCTTTGAACATCTGCACAGATGCCACAGTTCTCTTGCGAGACTAAATGAAATTGCACTTACGTATGTACCATGAAACCATATGGCATTTTGATAGTAAAGAATGCAGTGGTGAAGTCTGTATACTACATCATGCACCATGCAATTTGCAATCTCACTTTTTATTCGATGTATCATCTTGTGTTAACACACAATAAACGTCATAATCTGTGCAACACCAACCTCAGTAATCTCAATATGATGTAAAACAATAAAAGCTGTGAAATAACAAAAGGTGTAACTTCATATGATATGAAACCAAGGAAGCTAAGAAACATTCTATGTGACATTACTTACATCATTCTGCCTTAACAGTTCTTGAGCTCGATCAGAGGACTCTTTTAAGTGAGCAGCCTGAGATTCGAAATGTCGAATCTGATTCTCTAGGTGAGAGACCTGTTCTCTGAGCATCTTGTTCTCGCCATCTCGTCCCATCTGCCCTTCCCTCAGTTTCTGCAACTCGGCTCGCAGTGATGCACTGATACGTTCCTGCTCTTGTAGCTCCCCATGCAGCTGACCAATCTGGCCCTTGCAAGCTGCTTCAGCCTGAATATAAGATGTACAAAGCGGTTTCAAAACTTGGTATCAGGCGCTCTGATGCTGTACACATTCTCTGTCAAGTACCTGCAGTTAAGACGTACCAGCTTGCTTCAAACTGTCGCCCTTCACAAACTTCTTGCCAGCCAGGTTCTCCTTAAGGAGTAGGAAAATGTCAAAATGGGGGGTGGATCAGGACCCTAACAAGGATGATCTGTAACCACACAGCTGTTAACCAGTCACAAGTCCTGCTGGTGGTGTTAGGACTAGAGATTTCCGTCTCTTTGGGCCCCTTAAGAAGTGCCGGACTGACAACCAATTTGCAGCAAGTGCCAACATGAACCAAGCTGTCACCTACCCGTTGAAGGAATGCAACGGGTGTGGAATGGACTTGTTCAGCTCAGAATAAGGAGCACCGCAGGCTCTTGCAAACACAGTAATAAAACTGTGACTTCGGGAAGAGAAAAACTGTATGTGGGACCTCCTGAAGACAAAACAGAAGTGCCAACTACCCAATTACAGTGGTAAGGGTGTCATACTTAACTGACAGTAACAGTAACAGCAATGACATATCCAGTTCATAAACTCTCTGTATCCTTGTTTAAGATGCAAACTACTATAACTGACTGATGAAAACCACTTTGACCTTCTGACTGTGGGTAGGTTCCCCTGTCTATGAGTTAACCTTGCTGAGAAAACATACACCCCATCAAACACATAAGATCCTATTCCTGCATCTACTGTTACCACTAGTCACCACTGGTTAAAATGACCAGTTTATAGCAAGCGTAAAGTCAGATTTACGCACAGCATGCACAAGACACAACTAAACTTCAGCCCAATCTATTTTGAGCTGGAATACAGCTGTTCTTGTCCTAAATATGTTATAGCTGGACTTATGCCTGTGTCACCACTGACAAACTCAAAGCAGTTGTCATGAGCTGACTACAGCCTCGCCATCACTAGTATTCAAAGAGCCAAGATATTAACACAATGTGGATGTTTCAATGTGTGATCCTCTGGCATGCTTCCTATTAGTTCACAAGGATTTGTTAACTTGTATTTCTGTTCTTGTCTACTATTAACACTTCACACCCTAAATGAGTTATTTAATAGTGCACATACATGGGCACACAAGCACAGAAAATAAGATCAAAAGATAAACTCTGCAGGAAAAAAGTGAAAACAGATGTTCTTCACTTGTCTTTAAACCTAGCCACATCAATGGCATGTCTGTCTTCCTGACACAGAAGTGGAGCCACATCAACAGTATGTCTCGTGACACAGAAGTGGAGCCACATCAACAGTGCGTCTGTCTCCTGACACAGAAGTGGAGCCACATCAAGAGTATGTGTGTCTCCTGACACAAAAGTGGAGCTGCATCAACAGTACGTCTGTCTCCTGGCACAGAAGTCGAGCCACTCTTCCCATTGCAATGCATATTCTGCATTGTGCACAATAGGATTTTAAAGCATAAAAGCTTCTTCACAAAAAAGTATTATGTTCACACACTCAACAGTTAACCCTGTCCACATTGCCAAAATTCAATGAAATTCCTAAATCACGTCACCTTTTTAAATCCAGAATTTAAAATTCTGAACTTTTTTGCACATATTATCCAAATATATTAAAAGAGGCACTCCTGCCATCTAGGGAAGTTCACAATAACTAAAATAAGAGACAAATTAAGAAAATGCAGATTGTGGTACGTATCCTACTGGTAGACTTGTTGGTGCTTGTGCAAGATATGGCATGGTTTTGGTTCAGGGGGGTTAGGACAATATTTCTACCTGACTTGGAGAATGGGAAGGGTGGGGGAAGTGGCAGGAATCAGTATTTGGAGGTAACACAGATACAGTGAGAGCTAGAGGACAATTCTTCGCTAAGCTGACACAGATAAGAGTGACTGCTTTTGGTGGAACACAGTGTTATGAAAGGTGGCTCTACACCTACAATGCTCTGCTCAAAGAATAAGATTCTGGAAAAGTCAAACCTATTCCAGTTCTATAACACCACTTTGTCATAAACCTTTAAACTCATGTCCCACTTCCAAGCTTTGAGGTTCTCACAGCAGTGCTGTTGAAGATCAAAGTCTTGTGGGATGGGATGTTGTGTTGTTATAGCATCGTAACACCTTCATCTACGGTGTCAAACAGTCCACGAAAACAGGACTACTCGACCCTGACATTGAAGGTGCCACAATCGTTCAAAATGTCACGGACTATGTGCCCAACGGCAAAGCATCACATCCTAGAAGAACTGAATCTCATGAGACTTCTTTATGGCTGCAGTCCACAGGCACAACCCCTGCACCTTCAGACTTATCATACTAATTCTGTTTTTGTGCAGTGTATCATTTGCCGTCACCTCCTGATGTGACTCGTTCAGATGCGCGATGTGCAACTCAAGCTGCTGTCTCTGCTTGTGCAGCTCCTGTTCCAGCACCTCCTGTGCGTGCCCCTCCTCCTCTTGCAGCTTTCTGAGCAGCAGGTGATCTTCACTGAACTGTGCTTGCAGCTGTAACCAGTAAAGCCATGCATGGTCATAAACCTTCACAAACAAATACACGTTCAATGGCAGGCAGAAACTCAAAGCATTGCCTCTTGGCTTTGTCTTGTCCAGTTATGCAACTGCACTGTAAGGAGGGTAAGGCAGAGTTGGGGGGCGGGGGGAAGGGAGGGAACAAAACAGTTAAGCACATAGGAGGAGCAGACATACAGTTTCACTCTTCTTAATGTCAGCAACAGAATGAGGTGAGTGGTTAACTTCTACATAACCTGGCCACTGTAGCTGTAGCTGGGCTGGGGGCGTACCCATTGAATAGGAAGCTTTGTGGGACCCAGACCTGGTCTGAACATTTCGGAAAAGAGAAAACTCTCTTGCCCTTACCGGCAATTAACTCACTGATCATGCAGTGTGTAGCCTACTCAAAATACCGACTATGCTACATCAGCTGCATACACTGTATTTAAAAGAACAAATTCATTTCCAGTGGGAAAGCAAGAGGATTAATATAATATGCAGAGAGGAACTCTGTCTCACCTGCTGGTACTGTTGTGTCAGTGCCTGTTTCTCTGCCACATGAGTGTCAACTGTATGCTGCAGCCTTGCGGCCAGAGCCTGCATCTCATTCTGCTTTGTCACAAGAGTCTCCTCCAGCAGTCGGCAACTGTGTGTCAGACGCGAACGTTCTGAATTCAGTTCATTGCGCAATTCCTTCAATTTGCTTTGCAGGGACTGAGCTGCTTCCTGTTCTTCTTGAAGACATTTCTCCTTTTCTGCCAACTGTTTTTTCAATTTTACTACTGGATCTTGACGGCCCTAACACGCAAAACACACAGAATTACACACTGAACATGGGAAAATGGATACCAACTAATTATTTTTATCTCACACCACAGCCTGATTCTGGCCTTGATAGCCTCAACTATGCTCCTCCATTTGTCTCCATCTTAAGTTGGTTCCATCCAGCTACGTGAGTCATTTAAGATTTTAAATTATCATGGTGATGTATACAAAGATTGTGGTCTTCTGGGGTGTAATAAGACAAAGTTTGATAGACAGACATGAGTGTTTTGGAGGAACCTGCTGCTTCCTTCTTCATGGCAGAGAAAAAGATGGTACATTACATAGAGTAAGTAGGTCAGGAATTAGGCATTATTGTGTTTGGTACCTCACTCTGAAACTGTATAGCATCACATCCTAGATGACTGTACTCTTCAGATGAGCCACTTATTTATTTAATGAAAACTAATAATTTAAGAACATCACATATTTGGAACTGAGAGCAGTTTAAAAAATCTGATTTCCTACATGTATGACATAAATAAAAAACACAGCTCAGCGCTGAGTTTCCTTACTTCGTAGTTCTTCCCTCTTCTGCCTACTTGTTCACAGCAGGTGTAGAGAGTTTTTATTTTCACTTGATCACACTCAAACACACACCACAGTTGGCAGGATTCCTCTGGACGAGGGATCGGCCCGTCGCAGAGACCTCTACCTGACAACACACACTGTACAGGAGACAAAACATCCATGCCCCCGGTGGGATTCGAACCCACGATCCCAGCAAGCGCTCAGCCGCAGACTTATGTCTTAGACAGTGTGGCCACTGGGATCGGCGCGCTTCCTTACTTGTGGATGTATTTTGTAAGCTCGCAGACACCTACGCGCTTAAAACAGGATCACACATTCATAATCTTTTGTGGACTGACAAGTAAGACTAGAAAAACAATTTATGTAATTCTTCAATCACAGCTATTAGCAGAACAGAAAATATATATATATATATATGAAAAACAAAAACTGCTAACCTCTATCCATTCTGAGTTACCCACAGCAGAACCCTGTTGCTTATTGAGTAGCAGATCTATCAGGATTTGAATCTCAGACCGCGAGAGTTCAGCTTTACGAAGCAAGGGCTCCAGAAGACTGACATTCACTCCATCATGATCTCCACCTGCAACACAGACATGTTCCCAAGTAAATTACTAAAGATAGTAGGCAAGTTGTGAGGTTCTAGGTTTCCACTGGGTTGAGGTTGACATTCTGGACTCCTGAGATGTCACACCATATCAGGTGCAACTTAACGTATCCCCGCGCCTCAAGGGAATGCAACGCCTTCTTATTCAAGAGCTGGTAGGTCACACAAGGACGCTTACTGAGCATGTCACACAGATTATTTTTATTAAGTGATACATGCCAGTGAATACAGTGGGTCAAAACAGCACACCACAAACTAGGTTATGTTCAAGATACCTTGTCCACGATGCCAGGACGTAAACGGATAGTTGGTCGGGAGTGACAACACTGATCTTCTGCCATAGATACTGGCAAGTGGAATGTGACACCATGTAGTCTGGTAGAGATTTACTGGGGTGTGATGCTGTTTAGGTAAAGCTAATGGTAAAGGTAAAGGTAAAGGTAACGTTGTCCCTGTGCATGCCATGAAGGCACATGAGAAAGTAAAGGTACAACTCCATTTGTCCTGAATCTTAGCACTGGATGCAGGAAAGTGGCCAGTTTCACAACCCTAGCCACTTTATCCCTGGAGGGTGGGCGGGCTCCACAGCTGATCTGCATGGTGTTGCTTGCTTCAGCTCATGCAGCCCAATCAGCACAGCCGCAGAGAAATGCCGAAGTTATGACCCCATCAGCTCTTTCTTGCCATTCAACATGGGCCACAAAACATATTCTGGTCAGCTGTAGTTTACTTGTTGTACACATTTCAAACTACAAAGTAATGCTTCAAATACAGCAGGCATGGACCAATGAAAACTCAGTGCATTTATATGACGCTCTTTCACTGAAAATCTTTCCATGAAGTTTTCTCAAAACTCCAAGTCAAGGAGGATGAGATGGGTAGCACATGTCGTACATACATCAAACGACAAAAATGTGTACGTGGATTTGGTGGGAAACATGAAGGAAAGAGACTGCTTGGAAATATCAGGCACACATAAGATGATAATATTAAAGTCTGTCTTAAAAGAAATGGGACAGGATCTGTGGATTGGATACATCTGGCTCAGGACAGGAACAGATGGCTGGCTGTTGTGAAATGGGTAATGAACCTTCACATACCATAAAATGTGGGGAACTTCTTGACGAGATGATGTTTCTCAAACATGACTTTGCTCCATGGAGTTGGCCAGTTCTCACCATCTGAGGAGCATGATTAGGAAATAAATGTAAAATTTTGCTAAAATATGTTACTTTTTGTTAGAGCAATGTTTCAGTACGCTGTACATATACTAACACACCGAGCATCTGTACGTTTGTTTTGACCTTCATGTAAAATGTGAGCTGTAATTAGAAAACTGGCAAATATGGTGAAAAGCATCTGAGAATCAGTAACTGGTGTAACAATGGACAACACACAGAAAATTTGAGAAACGTAAAAGACAGGAGATTTTTAAATAATTTACATTTACTGCGTACAAACTTACAAAGATGATTAATAAAACACCAACTTTTAAAATTAGAGGACAGTACTAAAATTGCCTTTATTTGTTTACAGTGTTATTTCTGGTATGTTTCGGCCTGAGCTCTGCCATCATCAGGGAAATCACTCACATACAGCACAGGATATTACTGCCGGCCCTATTTTGCATCACACACATACTGACAGTGTGATAATCTAATAACCGAACTGGAGCAGCGAAGGCCACACTTTACATTGGGGCATAAATGAATTTGTATCCGTATTTTCCACACATATTGTGCAATTTGGATGGAATCCATTATAGGGTACCTGCACACAATGCTGTTGAGTATTTGTCAGTCTCATGAAAACTGGCGCAGAGAAGGCCGTGCTTTGGTTATGGCCATAAGTGGAATTACATTTATGTGTGTATGGTGACACCACGTGATGTTTTGAGGTTTTGACAGCACCGGATGCCTTGGTAAAGTGTGTGTGTACATCGTCACGGGGTGCCCCATTGGCAGTGCTGTTTACTTGTGAAGCAAGTGACACACGTTACAGGAGGACTGCTCAACCTTGTATGTGGTGTGGGCAACTTCGACAAAAATTGGTCTGCATGTGGGCAACGTGAATATCAATACACAAATGAAGGATGAGTAAGTATACATACAATTATGGGCATATTTGTACGTGCTGTTCATAGTTCATCGGGAAACGGGTTGAATTGCAAGGGTGTTCTATCTGGGCTTAACCAGGAAAAGGGTTAAAACATGACTCATTTCAAAAGTGTTGCAGGCCACATGTTGCCCGCCAGCTAGAAGTTCAACGGGCCTGTGTTACAGACCAACAAAGAATACAGCTTCTGCTTTATACAGACTGCCATACTGGGACAACACAGGGACATACTGTGCCTGACAACTACCGCCAGTCAGTCCGTCTCCGGCACTTCCGCCAAGTTACAGAACTTGAACATGCAATGACCAACGCACTTCAGATTTCTAACTTGTAACGTGTTTGTTAGATGTGACGTGTGTCTGTGAGCAGAAGGAAAAAAATTTCCAGCACGTGCTTTATATACGGTCAGGAAGAACTTAATATTAACTGCAGTACATGGAACTGAAAGGTGTGGACCCCGACTCACGGCAGATTGCAAAAGCGCCAAGTGGTGCTGAATGGCGTCACGTGAAGCAGGCCGGGTGAGGAGTGATGTGAGTTGTCAAAAATAAAATAATGCCCCCCTGCATCTTCACTAAATAAGTCTCAAACTAAGTTATGAAAATTCATTACGTGATAAAGCGTCTTAAAATAGGCGAATAACGACCATTCATTATCTGTAACAATCTGTCATGGGTTGGACTCACGAACGCCGTTCTAAGCTGCTCCATTAAACAGCAAAGGGCAGAGACCTTGGTTGCTAAGGGAGGACAATTCTACCGTAGCTTGGTATCCACGGGTAGCAGCTAGAAGTACGCCTGTCGGCTTGAGTAGGATACGGGAAACTTGCTGATAAGGACGCGCGTGTTAGTGTGCGAAGCAGAATAAATATAACTATCATAAAGCAATATGGAAAGTAATACACTTTTAATGCAATAGTTATCTTGTGTCTGGGTTGACCCGGTTGTGAAGGTCGGACAAGCGACCGCGAAGCTAAGCATGAGGACGGTGAAAGGGCAACGGACAACGAACGCACCGATTAGCAGTGTGCTGTGTGGCCTCGTGCCACTGCAGCAGCTGTTTGCAACATCAGCCATCCTAAATGAAAGACCGGCGTGCAGCCCACAAACTTGCGCACAGCCCCCTGAAATTTCTGCTGGGAACTGTCACTCCTTTAAAGCGCGCTGTTTAACGACGCCGTCAACTGCTAACATTATACAGCGTCAGTGAAGCATCGGAGTAATACAGAGGAAAGCGAAGTACTCGGAGAGAAACCTGTCCCAGCGCTACTTTTTTCGCCAAAAAACCCACGAGGAATAGGATGGGATCGAACCGTCTCTGCGGTGGGAGACGGGCGACAGTCGCCTCAGCCACGGCACGGTCGGACCTGTTCCTGTCACAGTAACACGAGTGCGTATCCATCCCTCCACAGCAGCAACACGTCTCGCGCTCTGCAGTAACAGAACGTAACGGTACAACACGCCTACGTTTGTTACCAGACAAAAGGAGCAACTGTCAATCGCACAAAGGCTTCCAACTTGTTATCATCACTACTTAATATTTCAATAAAAATTAATTACTCGTTTTGCAAATTAGAGATGGCTGTGACATCGCTCAGAAACCACGCTCTATCGTTACCACTGAAACCGGCCGACGGGATCACAGAGCAAGGGTATTACAAGAGGCAGATGTTAACATTTCCGAATCGTTCCCCTAAAACACAGAAATTACAGCAAAAGTCGCATTGATAGGTGGGATACACGGGTAGAATTCCCAACCCATAACCCTTTGGTTCAAGTCCTTGGACAGGCAACGGTCAATGGGGTCCTCACCAAAACTCCCGCCATTTATGGAACCAGAAGGGCACTAAATGAGGACCACTAAGCATTTATGCCCTCCTGAAGTGCAACTACTCTAACATTTAGTGAAGTTAAAACTGTTACGAACAAAGCTAAAGAAGTACAGGGTGTCCCTCAGCACGGCAGCAGTCACGGAAACTCACGGCGAATGCACGGTCTCTACGCGATGAAGCAGCCGTCGTGGATGGGAACATGAAAAAAGGGACACCTAAGTGAAACAACACATACTCAACAGTCTTACTTCTCACAGAGTTCGACATAATGAACCCTGTAAAGCACAGTGGTTACTATACACATCACCACCAGGTTTAACACTCAACAATTCTACGTTCTGCCCACACAGTGTATTTACGTGTTTTGTGTGGATCTCACGACAAACAGCGATTATTTCCCTATACAGCATTAACTGACTGGTTTTTATAACCGAGACAGAGTGTGTTTACTGCGCGGTACGGGCTGAATCAACATTAATCTTAGTCTTTTTTCACCGCGAAGGCCTAGGTTCAATCCTAGGTGAGATCTGTGCCAGACAAAGTGGCAATGGGTCGCAGTTTTCTCAGAGTACTTCGGTCTTCCCCTGTCAGTATCATTCCACCAATGCTCGATACTCATCTACACCTACACGTTGCTCTTACCAGAAGGAAAACTGGGCGAAACCTGGGAACCTTCCAAAAAGCTACGTAACTTCCGGAAATCTGGCAGCACCGTATAGCAAAGTACTTTCACTTAGTCTTTAAAGGGTTAAATTCCATTTTCGAGGCACAGTAAGTATTAATTGAAAGCAAAAAACTGTGTCCAACAGACTGCAAAGTTCAGATCAAACATTTTTCAACTTTATCGCATAAGAGGAAATGGCCACAGAAACAGAAGGTCGCAGAAAGAAAAGTATCGCGGTATTACACAAACATGCAGCGCGAAGTCCCCCCTCCTGTAGCTGCCAGCACATCTCATGGATCTAAGAATTAGACGTCTTCTGCAGAACCAAAAGCTCGTTATCGTTCGTGACAGCTCGGCAATGGTCGATACCCGAAGCAAGTCCACTTCAGTCCGCACTCACAGCCAATTCGTCTGAATCCAATCTTGATACTATTCTCACGTAAAGATAACACACCCTGTATATTACAGTCTACTTCGACAAGCAACACACTACTGGTTAGGAAGTCGAGGAATAAACTGTCATTTGCCTAAATTACTTTTCATTTACTGAGTCTGCACTGATAATGTAACACAACCAATATGCAAATTTATAATGTAACACGACCAATTCCAAATTTATCATGCATTATAATTAAGGTCGAAATTAAGCCGTGTCATGACTCAGGAGGTTAGTCGCCGGCCTCGGAAGCCCGGGTTCGATTCCAGGCCAGCCCGTGTGGGATTTGTGGTGGACAAAGTGGCACTGGGAGAGGTGCCTTCCCGAGTACTTCGGTTTTGCCCCGTCAGTTTCATTCCACCGGTTCTCCATCAGAAGGAAAAAACGAAAAAACTGATCACCTTCAAAACAGGGTTGCACAACAAGCCTCGAGGCTGTGGGGCCCTAAACAAAGTCGACATTTACAACGTAATGTAAATACTGTCCAAATTTACGATGCAATAAATTAATGTCCACGCAAGTAAGGAGCGACGTGGCTAGGTCACCGCTCTGACCAACACTGTGCCAATCGCAATCCAGCAATCCCGCTTCAGGGTACTCAGGAGCGCCGGTCCCCAGAACAAGAACGGTATCTGGGGGGCACACGCTATGCGCTGCTGGTCGCCAATAAAACACACACACACACACACACACACACACACACACACACACACACACACACACACAACTTGGCAGTCATCAGGCATCTGTTCGAGAACCGGCGGGCCTCTCACAGTCATGCATGGTAGGGCCAGACATGAAGCACTGTGCCGCTCTGCCGACGGCACTCGTGTGCCTGTTCGCACGCTACACATTCAGCCCGCAGTTCTTACAGTTAACACCCACATCGGGCGTCACCACACTGCCCTGAACTCTGCGTAGCGACTAAGGCTGACAGAGAGAGAAGCAGCAATCGGTGCAGCAGGGGAGACACCGCATTCACTACTACTACTACTACTACTACTACTACTACTACTACCACCACCACCACCACCACCACCACCACCACCACCACCACCACCACCACCACNCTACCACCACCACCACCACCACCACCACCACCACCACCACCACCACCACCACCACCACTAAAACTACTACCACCACCACCACCAAAATAGAAGATGTACTGCTCTGAATGTTCTCAGGCATTATGCGCGCGTCCTTCTGGCAAAGCTAGGCTCGAGCGAAGGCTAGGCGTTCGGAAATGAAGACGGTAGCGTGAGAGGAGCTGGACTGTTGGCAGCATGCAGCAGAGTGGAAAAACGTGAGCGCTTGGGCTGATTTTTGTTTCGAGGGTAGCTTGAAAAGGCCAAGCTTAACCTGAATTATATATAAAGACCCAGTCCGTACCGCGCAGTAAACACACTCCGTCTCGGTTATAAAAACCAGCCAGTTAATGCTGTATAGGGAAATAATCGCTGTTTGTTCTGAGATCCACACAAAACACATAAACACACTGTGTGGGCAGAACGTAGAATTGCTGAATATTAAACCTGGCGGTACGTGCATTAGCCACTGGGCTTTACAGGGATAAAATTGAACAAAGTATCCTGTTTCTACACAAGCACCCTTCTCCAACACGCCAGGCCGACCCTGGGGCCCACCCAGCCTCCTTTTCAATGGGTACAACGGATCCTTCCCGGCGGTAAAGCGGCCGGGGCGTGAAGTTAACCACTCACTCCCATCTAGTGCAGGAGACACGCCCAGCCTGAGATCACCAGTCGACGAACGAACTAAACCCGTTCGGTGAGAGCCGGTTTAGACTCTGGTCACAATACAATAACGTCTGCTTCTGGCGGACATCGAACCCGGATTCGCAGATCGGCCACCTTGCAGCCTAGCCACTGTATGGAGTTACTGCGGCCACCTTGCAGTCTAGCCACTGTATGGAGTTACTGCGGCCACCTTGCAGCCTAGCCCCTGTATGGAGTTACTGCGGCCACCTTGCAGCCTAGCCACTGTATGGAGTTACTGCGGCCACCTTGCAGCCTAGCCACTGTATGGAGTTACTGCGGCCACCTTGCAGCCTAGCCCCTGTATGGAGTTACTGCGGCCACCTTGCAGCCTAGCCACTGTATGGAGTTACTGCGGCCACCTTGCAGCCTAGCCACTGTATGGAGTTACTGCGGCCACCTTGCAGCCTAGCCACTGTATGGAGTTACTGCGGCCACCTTGCAGCCTAGCCACTGTATGGAGTTACTGCGGCCACCTTGCAGCCTAGCCACTGTATGGAGTTACTGCGGCCACCTTGCAGCCTAGCCACTGTACGGAGTTACTGCGGCCACCTTGCAGCCTAGCCACTGTATGGAGCTACTGCGGCCACCTTGCAGCCTAGCCACTGTATGGAGCTACTGCGGCCACCTTGCTGCCTAGCCACTGTATGGAGTTACTGCGACCAAATGAGTCGAGGATACACATAGGAAATTATATTAAATGGCCAGGTATACATAAGAATCTAATGTCCCGATTCGTGGCAAAAAATGCCAATCAAATGACTCTACAGCACTGTTTCGATGTCCAGACGGACACCTTTACGTTTGAAATGAGGCAGACAAAGCAGCCACTGACTCTGCTGAAATTCCCTGAAGACACGGAAGACCTCAGGAGCGGCGTGCTGCTGGATGTTCCTGCTAACGGTGCAACAGTCGTGTAACGCACGGCACGGTGCACGACGGGCAGGCAATCAAGGAGTCAATAAACTACCCACGGGTGGTCTGCGTGATCCAAGAGTCACGTACCAAAGCACGGTACGTGCATTCGGTCGTGACTCACGGATGGATGAAACAAACGTTATTCGGCGAACAGGACACTGCTATACCACCACCACGCTCGTTTGTATGGACCAATTTACAGACACTGTCTGATGCTTGGGAAACCAATTTATGACGTAAGACGCGGTGTCGGGCCATAATCCTAACAACCTCATTATTCTACAAATAGTCCGCCACAGAGGAACTGCCACACATAAGGGTGACAGTGCTTACACACAGCACTGCGGTCCTCTCGGATGTAGCGCTGTGCCGTTGGGCGAGTTGCTGCCCACGCTTCGAAGGACCGCAGTGCGTCCTTTAACGGCCACAGAACGCGGGAACGGCGCCACATCCCCAGCAGACTCCATGAGCTCACGTCAAAACCACGTGACACCCACAATATCAGTGACGTTCCCACGAAGCGCCCGTTAATCATTACTAAAAAGGAACGTCGCCCCGCCGGTAACTGCTGCCTGAAGCAGCGTTTTGTACGGAAACAACCACAAACCATCACTACAGTTCTGTTGTAGTGCCGTCTGACAGCGCTGCCTGTTGTGAACAAACAAATGGTGCTCTTCTTGCACTTCTTGTTACTGCACCTACCGCTGTACTAGTAGTAACTTCCACCGTACAAACGTACGTCTCTCCGCACTGCTGTCACAGACCGCTTCGCGTTTCCATTTCGTAATCCGGCACGCGGCCCAACATGAAGAGTCAACTGCCGACGGCATTTTGTCCCCAGAGAGACAAAATAACCGTCAGACGAACAAAACGTTTTGACGACAAAGACTTCCTAATCAGCCGCGTATGAATTACGCATTCACATCACACAAAAAAGCCCGTGTACGCAGTACAGTCTCTAATGACAGCAGCTCACTGATACGACGTTATATCGATTTCAAAGTGCCAAACGACAAAAACCGCTCTGTACGAATCCAAATGTCTGGTCACACACACACACACACACACACACACACACACACACACACACACACACACAAAAACGGGAATTCTGGGAAGTTACGTAAATCATTCGTCGAATAATACCATCCACACTTACAGGAACAAGAAACAAAATTCGTAACGGAAGGCAAGTCACAGTGCCTTAGCCTTAGAAACTACCCAGAACACTTAAGTTCCGTTTCGTTTCGCAGTCCTTCCCTCTTCTGCCTACTTGTTCACAGCAGGTGTGGTGGGTGTTTATTTTCACTTGATCACACTCAAACACACACCACAGTTGGCAGGATTCCTCTCGACGAAGGATCGGCCCGTCGCAGAGACCTCTACCTGACAAAACAAACACTGTACAAGAGACAAACATCCATGCCCCCAGTGGGATTCGAACCCACGATCCCAGCAAGCGCTCGGCCGCAGACCCACGCCTTAGACCGCGCGGCCACTGGGCTCGGACACAACACTAAGAACAAACGAAAATCAACTATTCGTGCAGAATAGCGACGCCAAACGTTTCCAAGAATGAGGACCCCTTCATAGTTTAACGTTCCGAGCCTCTAGCATACCGACATTTACAGTTCCAGGCTCGGGCAGCTGTGAAAATACACAACAACAGACGTTATTTATCGCGATCTCAGAACGCTGTGAATAAACTCACATTTTATTCACCGCAGTAACAACACAGTAACCCAACCGCCAGCAGGATCAGCAAGAACTGCTACGGAGTTACGATAATTCGCGGGGGCTTTGAAATAACCACCCGTGTCACTTGCGATAACTGCGCCCCCCCCCCCGCCCGGATCCGTGACCCACAATTTTGGAACCAGTGGTGCAGAATGATCACTGTCGCATGCTGGTTCTTATACAGCCTGGATCGTTTCCATGACAACTGTACCACGGACGACCGACTTGCGGCATCCTGTCCCGTGAGCCGGTAACCGGACAGACATCAGCAGCACACGGAGAATCACTGCATTTGAAGGTCATCTTATGCAAGCACGTTAGTACATGAACTGCCCGTACCAAGTAATGCACCATTAAATTCACTGTTAACCTCCATAAGCAATCCCCGACATATGTTTCGACGACACGTGTCATCGTCATCCTCAGGGGGCCACTGATGTGATGTCCACTCGAATATCCATGGGGTATGGCACCAGACATTGGCACTCACCACCCCTTACAGCCACCCCGTTAAAACACTGTCTTCACATTATCACTGTGCACACAGATGTTTCGGTATTCGTCGTATTATGTTAAAATATACTGTAAAACTGTCACCTTGTGCATGTGCCTTTAATAAATTTATTTAAAATCAACACACAGCTAAAATTTAGCGACGCCACATTTATGTTTAACATCCGTGTAGGCATTTCATTTCTCTTCTTAATGAACATCGTGCTGTCGGGTACAGTTGTGGTGTGGGCCGTAGCGTGTCCGTAGGTACGTGCTGTCGGGTACAGTTGTGGTGTGGGCCGTAGCGTGTCCGTAGGTACGTGCTGTCGGTACAGTTGTGGTGTGGGCCGTAGCGTGTCCGTACGTACGTGCTGTCGGGTACAGTTGTGGCATGGGCCGTAGCGTGTCCGTAGGTACGTTTCTCGACAATGACGCTACATCCCGCAGCAGTGTGGAGCGCGTGTTGAGGCGGCTATGTACGGCCAATCTGTGTCGCACTGTGCCTGACCGTATGGATATTTCAGTGCACATCACATCAGTGACCCCCTGAGGATGACACACGTGTCGTCGAAACATATGTCGGGGATTGTTTACAAAGTTAACAATAAATTTAATGGTGCATAAGCTGGCACGTGTCAGTTCACGATGCAAAACGCACGGTTTTAACAATATAAAGAATGTAAGTATATGGTTTGTGTGGTTTGTGCGGCAGTACCTCAGATGGTAGGATGGTCGGAAGGATATGGTTTGTGCGGCAGTACCTCAGATGGTAGGATGGTCGGAAGGATATGGTTTGTGTGGTTTGTGCGGCAGTACCTCAGATGGTAGGATGGTCGGAAGGATATGGTTTGTGTGGTTTGTGCGGCAGTACCTCAGATGGTAGGATGGTCGGAAGGATATGGTTTGTGTGGTTTATTTAACGACAGCATGTCAGGCGGTAAAACGATACGGGAGTGGCCACGGACTGTCCCAGCATTCGCCTGAAGGCAAGCGTAAGTCCAGACAGGCGGTATTGCAGCCGAACCTGAAGGCAGGCAGCTGTCGAGTGTCACCACCACACCTATCGCATCGCTCCCCGTCTATTATCATTAACACGGAATTTCGTGGTCTTCCTCAGCCCTTACTGATACATGTGACACTAATATTTCCAGGTGGCCGCGCTCTGGCTGCGTTCCTTACCAAGCCACGTTAACTGACTTGTTCCAGCGCTCCTTGCAACACCACAGATACAAAGCGAAGTACGGACAGCAGTTCAGTACCACGCACCAATATTTCTGAACTCCCTATACAGCACTCACTCGTCACACTACCAATCGGTTTACGAGATTTCTTTCCTTTCACAAAATTATCGTTTCTCTAGGTGCCTCTTTTCGGCTGTCGTGGATTCCCAAACGTTCTAGAATGCGCAGAACAAACCGACATTCCTGAGCGGTCTGCGCAGAAGCAGCAGCATCGGCACGTCTCTCATAGTTCTGGTAGCTTTTGTTGTGAAGTGTGCGCTACTTGGCGTTAATAATTTTGCAACTATTACACCTTAAGGAACGTTTACGCACATTCTGCACAGCTTTAATGACTTCGCTCTTGTTTCTACGCCTGCGTGGGTTCGTGACTAGGAATGTTGTTTAACTGTGGTGACTACCGTTAGAATTCTGCTGTAATACTTACATTACCGTTCTGTGTTGCACGGAGGTAAATTTCGTAAGTTTTGGGAAAAAATGTTTGATCTCTAAAATCTACTAAAATTTATAACACAGAACATAATGAGCAGTTACGTCTCGCCATACGGGCAGCAGGCAGACAGAGGGTTCGCCGTATTTTGCCAGGCCAACTACCAGCTCCGTTGCAGAACAAGGCACGCACCGCGCATCACGAAAGACCTTGTTCCTCAAATTTGATATTTAAAGTTGTAATAGCCTGCAAACGGCACACGTGCCATGGCCTGGCAATGGCCACGCACGAGGTTACACGAACACACAGCAGCGCTGAAACAGCACACATCGCACGTTACAGACCCCAGTAAAAATACAGACCCACCCAAAAGTTGCGGCCTTCGAGCAACAAAAGCTGCCAACACGCATGCGCGCGACCAACAGGCTGTTAACAGCGAGTTCCGTGAACAGCCCTTCTTGAGACGCTGACAGTGGCAGAGCCGGCCAAGAAATCCCCCCTTCCCTCCTTTGATGTGGGATCCGCAGGTTTGTTACCAAGTTGGAAAGGTACTGCACAGGGGTCCATTCCAGACCCACATAAATCCAATCCCCACCATTACACCCTTCTACTTTAAGGCATCCGAGCTGAGTGCTTTATTTATGCACCGCCAGGTTTAACATTCAACAATTCTACGTTCTGCCCACACAGTGTATTTATGTGTTTTGTGTGGATCTCAGAGCAAACAGCGATTATTTCCCTATACAGCATTAACTGGTTGGTTTTTATAACCGAGACGGAGTGTTTACTGCGCGGTACGGACTGAGTATTTATATACAATTAGCCCAGTGGTTACTTTATGTACCGCCAGGTTTAACATTCACAAATCCTACGTTCTGCCCACAAGGTGTATTTGTGTGTTTTGTGTGGATCTCAAAACAAACAGCGATTATTTCCGTATACAGCGTTAACTGACTGGTTTTTATAACCGAGACGGAGTGTGTTTACTGCGCGGTACGGACTGGATCTTTATATATAATTCAGGTTAATGTCGGTCTGTGGAGAAGTCAAGAAAAACGTGCGTTAAGTTCCATCAACGATTTAGTGCTACAGTTTCGTATCTGTATCCTACAGTATCAGTTCTGCTGCACGTACACATTTCTTGCGGGATGTTGACTTGTGACCTTGACAGCTCGAGGTCGGGACGTTCACCTTGTTTAAACTCCCGGAAGGTATTTTAGTGTAGGACGACCGAAGTTCCCAAACAACGGGCTGTCCTTATTCAGCACAATTCGTGCACTTGCACGGCACAGCTACGTTATCCCGTATCATCCCATGAGGGTTAATCAACTCGTCGCTATAAACGACTCACAGCAACCTCACGCGCATCGCTCTAACTCCGCGCAGGGATCACAGCAGACGGCTGTGCGTACGCGACGCACCGGACGCTATGACACTGACGCAGCTGCTGTTGAACTTGAAACACATTACGGTTCGGGCTTCTGGGATGTGAGGCCGTGTCGCTGGGTTAGTGTTTCCCGATATTTAGAACGAACGTAGTGCCCCATAAACACTTATCCAGCGACGCTGCGACATCTCTGAGAAAACCAAAAACAAAGCGATATGTAAATCGGAACCTCGCAATTCCTCCAGCAATTTAAACATGACCAAGTGATTACCTCCGGCCTCACAAAGCAACAAGACAGGCAACACAAGCATAATGTGACACCGAAGTGCATTTGCGTAACCACTGTTGCCGTCAAAAATAATAAGTAGTAAATATTATGACAGGATGTTTGTATTCTTGCCTTAGTTACCCAGCATGTAATACACATGCGACGTATTATATTGTCATCTGTGGCCTGTCCCACTCTACCATATTCTTCCACACTGTCTCACAAACGGCATGATTTTCGGATAAAAAGTTGAGCGTAAAATCATAAAATGTGTGTTTTGTTTATCTCCACAACTGCTGTCTACACCGTTTCTCATTCTGAGAAGAACTGAGCGAGATACTGTGATAGAGGTACGCACGTCTTCACATAAATTACCCGCTATTCTTGTCAGATTTTAATGAAACGTGAATTTTCTCGCCAGACCTTCGACAAATCCTGATATATGAAATTTCATGACAATCCATCCAGCGGGAGCCGAGATGTTCCTTGCGGACAGACGGACGGACGTACAGGTACACATGACGGAGATGGTACCTGCTTTTCGCGATTTTACGAACGCACCTAACAAACGCTCAGTTGAACACGATAACCCCGCCTCGTATGAAAACGGAAGTTTTATGACTGTGTTGGTAAGATGCACACCGCCTCCACGGTAAGTCGGCACACTACGCCTTCATACACTAACCGACTGACTCTATGGAAGTGAGCCCTTCTTGAGAAGCTAACCGTTTCTCACCTGGTCAATAAATCCCCCCCATTTTATGAAACCCCAATGTCCATCACCCTGCTTATGCTCGCACCGTGGAGTGCTGGAGGACAGGCACTGGACACAGCAATCTTGTGCCCTGGTCAATAAATCCCCCCCATTTTATGAAACCCCAATGTCCATCACCCTGCTTATGCTCGCACCGTGGAGTGCTGGAGGACAGGCACTGGACACAGCAATCTTGTGCCACAGTCTGTTAGTCCAGTGCACAGAGGGTTTCCTCCGCCCTGCAAATGTTGGTGTAATACCTCAAACTGGGTCACGGCCACTTCCACAGCCCTTACTGCTAATATCGTCAAGCACAGTACGTCTGTAGCAATGTCTGTGTTTTCTACAGCGCGTTCTGGCGAATGCGAAGACGAAATGCTCTAAAAGCCGCGGGCAGTCTTCTTCATCGCCCACGTTCGTCTTCGTTAAGCGACGCCTACAGCTGATACAGCTTCGTTATACGACGCATACAGCTGATACAGCTTCGTTATACGACGCCTACAGCTGATACAGCTTCGTTATACGACGCATACAGCTGATACAGCTTCGTTATACGACGCATACAGCGGATACAGCTTCATTATACGACGCCTACAGCTGATACAGCTTCGTTATACGACGCATACAGCTGATACAGCTTCGTTATACGACGCATACAGCTGATACAGCTTCGTTATACGACGAATACAGCTGATACAGCTTCGTTATACGACACCTACAGCTGATACAGCTTCGTTATACGACGCCTACAGCTGATACAGCTTCGTTATACGACGCCTACAGCTGATACAGCTTCGTTATACGACGCCTACAGCTGATACAGCTCCGTTATACGACGCCTACAGCTGATACAGCTTCGTTATATGACGCCTACAGCTGATACAGCTTCGTTATACGACGCATTAATCACGACTCACACCCGGCACGACAGTGTCGCTACTTTCTACTTTTCCTCTTTAATTCTGCGCAATATTAATTACATAGGTCCTTACATTACCTGACAACTATCACTTGTCACGTCGCGCCGCGCGTCGTCTGTCGGATGAACGGGCTACCTTGAAGTACTGGGGGTGTGGGAGAGAAAGCGATGTAAATATAGTTAAAGAGTAAAAGAATGGAAAAGTAAGGCAGAAGTAAGGAACATTTTGTCTGGGGGGGGGGGGGGAGAAGGAAAGCTTTGTTAGAAGTTTCCCGACTTCACCCGCTTGTCCTTCTAATAGCAGTGCTATAAAACTGACGCCAGAATTGTAAACTAACGGCTCGAAAAAATTATGTACTCGTCAGAGCTAAGGTGCACAATTTGGAAAAGTACTTTGGTTGACCGTAAAGCAAGGGGAGTAACATTCATGAACTTAAATTGGGAAGGCTGCATCTCAAGCATTCTGTGGCAACTCTGAACTTAGGAACCACGGCAGTGTTTGATAGAAGACAGAGGGAAAACAAGATTAACCGGACATTTCTCTATTATTACAGTTAAAGATCCAGTCCGTACCGCGCAGTAAACACAGTCCGTCTCGGTTATAAAAACCAGCCAGTTAATGCTGTATAGGGAAATAATCGCTGTTTGTTCTGAGATCCACACAAAACACATAAACACACTGTGTGGGCAGAACGTGGAATTGCTGAATGTTAAACCTGGCGGTACGTAAAGTAACCACCGGGATTTAGAGATTTATTGTGACAAACGAGCCGACACAAGACGGCAACCGATAGCTGTCAGAACAGCCTGGATGCTGTATCTTTTGGTCATATAAATTCTTACATATTACAGTCACTGGATCAGTCAGCTGTCAAAAGATACGAAACCAATGACGGGGCTCTATTAAATGGCTTTAGACAGTACCGAGAATTTATACGTCATGTTAAACTTGACTTTGTACTTTCGCAATAAAGTGATTACACGTGAAATCCTTATTTACTGGCACTCCACTTGCGATCCCGTGAATAACGAGACACGATTACTGTTCTGCTGTCACGAACACTTCGAACGGCAGCGAGGCCAGCGGCAGAATGGAGGTTATCGCTAGTGTCGTGCTATCTTGTCAGTGAAATTTCCTGTCATCGTGTGCACTGATAACAGAACAGATAACAGAAGCCCGCGCTGTCAGTTCTACGAGTCTTTGTGCACGCAGCACATAAAAAAGAACGCCAAAATGCGAAAGTCACGTCACCTTTGAAACCACTCGACTGATTTCAATTACATACGAGATTATGAGTTAGCACGCTGTCAGGCAAATGTCATTGCGCGTGACTGGGCACACACGATCGTCATATTTTATCTGGAAAGTATCGGTTGCCACTTGCTGCCGGCTCGCTTGTCGTATTAATGTAGCAAACCCAACGCAATGTCCACACGCGCGCGGTGGAACAGCGGTAGCGAGCGACAAACGACTGTTGTCAGATAAAATAAGCCACACTTTACACGAACCTTAATCCGACATTTGCGTACTGTCCGGACAGCCGCCTGTACACAGACTGTACGGCACATAGAGAAATCATTTTATTTAGGACACAAATGTACCCCAAAGAGTATTTCGTGTGACGAAAATATTAGAAAAATAATGTCCAGCTGTGCTGCGTGGAAGAGCTTTGTGCAGGACAGACTTACACTCGCAACGCAACGGACATGACAGGTTGCTGAACATCCAGCAAGCCCAAACTGTCGCCCTGTGCACAGGGCAACTCACACACACACTGCTAGCACAGCACGCATCGGTTCTTTTGCCAATTGTGTGGAGTTAACAAACTTCCGGGACTGGCGGTAATCATGGCGTAGCATGGCAAAAGGTGTGAATCCTTAAAAAATGTCACTCGAGTTACTGCACCCGCCCACACCCAGTCACCGGTACGGCGCCGGCCGTCGGATGTCGGACGGCGGCTGACACAGCGGTGAGACAGGTACACTGCTTGGTTAGGCCGACTTGATTGACCGCGGTCACATAGCCTACATAGGGTCAATTTGGCGATGATGAATTCGCTGCCTATAAGAATATGTATGTTGATTTAACTGCCAATCTCTCTCTCTCTCTCTCACACACACACACACACACACACACACACACACACACACACACACACGATACCTTGCTCACTAGTTTCGGCTACGAACATGAGCCATCACCGGGCCACCAACAAGACCAGTACAACTGCAACGCTCTGCATTTAACAGGCCAGAGCTCTCCCTCTGTACGCAGCAAGGTGCGCTGTAAATGTATACAAAACAACGCGTCTCGTCAGGTTCGAGCACAGTATTAGAACCGCGTAACTGTGCAGCAAACATTACAAACACCGAAGTTGTTACAAAAACAGCCAAAGGTAGTTTCACAGCAAAATGTCAACTGCACACATTCTAAATATGTAGAACAGCAGCACTGACATGTATGTGCAGCGCTAATAGCATCACCCCATACGGTGGCAGTTGACTGTTAACAGCTGTACGCTAAACACATGCCGGATCCGCAAACACGGCACAGGATCCTGCAACCAAAGCACTTCTGCCAACATTGCACCTAAAACCCACATTAACGAAGACAGCCAGTGGAAATGTTCAACAATCAGGCGCCTGGGAAATATATACATATTGTGCGTTATTGGCCTGCCAAAAGAAATATATACATATTGTGCGTTATTGGCCTGCCAAAAGAAGATTTTTTAGGTCCATCCATGCAACTGCCGCCGTCTCCGATGACGCCGGCAGCGCCTCACATACATATCAGCACAGTGTTCATACATATTTACACCCTTTGCAGTTGGCACTTTGCTTTTGAACTACATACAGCAACTTAGATATGTTTAATATTTACTACATAGCTACACAGTTTTAATACTCCGCTTAGGCCTTAAGAAAAACTTTGTTTCACATGTATTTATAATGTAGCTGTCTGTGTAAAGAGGCAGATCGCAAGCCTGTGATATACAGGGTGTTCAACTTCTACAGTCCTTGTTATTGGCCTGAGGATGGCTCATTTCCGGAGCCAAAACCAGTCGCCAAGACAACATGTACAAAATAGCATGCGCGCGCGCGCGTGTGTGTGTGCGCGCGCGCGCGGCAGTTGAATAACCATACATTTTGCGATGTGATACACCAACGGGGATGTCCGGTATTAAGTTGGATGCTGTTTCAAGATGCTTTATCCGCAGAACACTAGGACGAACTGAAAATTAATCACGAATGAACTCGAATGAATGCAAAATGCACTATACTGTATTAATAATGAATTACGCCGCGTTCTGACGTCGTCTTGTTTAATGACTCAAGCATGTAACTTCAAATCGAAACTTGCGATCGGTTCCTGGTCTCCGGGTATTTACAGGCCCTGCACCGCGGGAGAAAACCCACGCGGATCTCTGTGCCTGCCGGTCAGAGAAACTGACCCAGTTTCGCTTGTCCCAGCCCGGCGTACCGTAATACTTTCAATGTTGCCTAGCAAAGCGACTTCATGATCGCGCTTTCCGTACATTTGTCAGGCGCAACTCGGAGCGTCGACCTTCCAAAGACGCTGCGTTCCGTCGGTCGGAGCAATACCATTTCGATTAACAACGAACCAATACAGAGAAGCGCACTGTAGCCAAAGAGCATAACTGCACCTTCCTTTTAATTCATACAGCCTGCAGCGGATCCATGGTCGAAATCTCCAGTTCACGGCATCGCCGTGGGAAGCAGTGTCTGAGGCTCGAACACCTGGCCTGCGCCGGCACATTGTCATGTCCAGCATCTTGCTACGTTATTACAGCTATGTGGGAAGTTTCTAACTTGCACTCGCAAGCTAGCCGATACACTGCAACAGGGCCCACTTTGCCGGAACCAGAGTGTCCACAAAATATGCCAAGGCGTAGATGCGCAGCTCGTTTCAAGCGACTTGCCCCGCGAATCTCTGTATATTAATAATACAGACGAAGCCTCTTCACATTCTGACAAGACGTTCTTGTGCAGTCAAGGTCTACCGATTACCAACTCGGTTTCAATCGATAAGTGCCGTCAATCATCAGGCGGTAACACCAGTACAGCAAACGCCCAACTTGTGTTGCTGTGCGTAAGAAATGTGTGGATACGACGTTGCGTCGCTGGGCCCAGACGTCGGGCCTCTAGAACCTTGAAAATGAAGGCACAACGTACCTCCGAAACGTCGGGAAGCAATTAACCAGCTATGCGGCCCCGTACCCCAGAAGAACGGAATCCTAAACCACACTGTAGTGAAAAACTTCGGATTCGTACGGAAGCTGCGAATACGTTCAGGCCTTTTCGAACGACTGGCCCGTGAAGACACGCCGTGCAGCAACACAGCCACGGCGGATCCAGCTGCTCTGGGACGGGAGGCCATATCGGTGTGCATGATGTCTCCTGTTACCGCATGCGTGATGCTAAAGACGAAGGCGCTACGATCGCTCGAAACGTCGCAACACAACGGCACATCCCAGCTACACAGAATGAAGGAGAAGACTCGTAACTGCAGACACGCAGTAACCGTTTGGGTGTAATGGCGCCCCCCTCTAATTATAAATGCAGACCGGAACCAAAGTAGTTTTGGAATCAGTTTACAAAAAGACACTTCAAATGATTAAATCACTCGGAGATTCACTTCTCGTGCGATGTGAGCCTGTGCGTTGGGTGCGTAGTTCGCGACGTTTCGGAATATCATAGTGCCTTTGTCTTCGGGGTCAAGAAGGCCAACAGCAGACAGCAGTTCCTTCGGAAAGTCGGAACCGACAAACTCGACGACGCAGCGACACATCCCCGGAAGAACTACATTTCAGCAATACCGCCGACAGAAGCTCAAAGCTCGCGATGCCTGTTGCTCACGCGTGACGCCCTGCAGCTGGACCAGACACGCATCCCGGTCTGTTGTCTCCATCAGCTGTTCCAGGCAAACATCACACTCTGAAGCACACCAAGACAGCCCCGTCCCACCCACTCCTCCTTAACGTGATTCCTACCGAAACTATAGAGGTCGTTATTTTATCCGACAACTATCGGTTGCCCCTTCCTGTCAACTTTTTGATAGCATAACGCAGCACAGTCAGCCTCCCGCCCACAGGCACAGCGAAGTGACGAACGGAAGTTATATACAAGATGAACACTCTGTAGTTCTGTGACACTGAGTGTTAAATATAGTCGCTAAGGCAGTCAAGGAATTCCTCACATTTTATGGGATGCCAGTGTTCATCACCGTGTTCACAACAGCCCGCCAGTGTTCAGTACCCGAATGTTCATCGCTGTGGTCACAACAGCCTGACAGTGATCCTGTCCACATACAAACGACTTCTTGCCTTCCAGCATTCGGTTGTGGCATGCTACTAAAATGCGACTCTTGGTTTGGAATTGCTAGAAGAGCTGTGTCCCCAAAACTGCATGTTTAAAAAATGCACCATTAAAGGCACTGTATGAGGAGACCAAATCAGCAACTGTTGTGCTGTTCCCACCGCTGGCTCATTTGGCAAATATTTGTACTCAGACACATGTGCCAAATGTTCGTCTAGTGAATGTGATTCCATTCCTATGACTCGTACTTGGCGATTCGATGCATGCAGTGGTACTGATGCCACACAAGTCACTTGTCTACTTGTCATGTATAAACCCAATCTTGGGAATGCAACAACAAGCCTTGACTTTATAAGCAAGCAACAAATGGGGATTCTTTCTACTTGTGTCACATTTACTGACAGTTGGGAAATGAACAAGCAGCCAATATGTGCACAAGTGCAGTGTTCCCACAATGTGACAAATATCTGCAAGTGCCAAATGTCTAAAATACACCAGTGCCATCACAGCGTCTGAATTCGGCTCCCCCACCACGACCTGTGCTGTTTCGCAGTTCACAAGGTACAACAGGCTCTGAACCACAATACGTTCCCTTACTTTCATGCCGCCTACTCTACACATCACACAGTACAACACATAGCTTGCACACAGGCTGCATCTCCATGATGGTCACTGGTCACTGCCACACACCTGTCACGTTCTCACAGCATGCAAATGCACACCACCTTCAGAAGTTCCAGGCTGGTGATTAACCTAGCACAGATGGCGGGCAGACCTACTTTGCATGTGAGGTGTCGATGGCAGGGTATTTGTTTTGACCGCTATTCCATTATCAGCATGTCTGTACAAAAGACTTGGTCCTAGCCTTCCATCTGAGAATTACAATGGCCAAAGACTGAAAGATGAAACATACAGCAGAGTGTCTCTTACCCCTCGAAGCCTGGGATGTCAAACTTTTGTGATCATCCATTTTAATACCACTGCTTCAACCATCTGTGACAGTATCAATCACATCTTTAGATTTTTTTCTGAATGTACTAAAATGTATTACGAAGGCGCAGCCGTTGAAACAAAAAGTACAATGACCCATTCAACTGCTCAAACTTTGGTGCAGTAACACAACTAACCTCGCTATGCAAAACTTCCTAATTCATAAGAATCAAATACTGGACAACCATGACCTATTATCATGATATATTTATCATAATCTCATAATGCTGCAACTAGTCTGTTCTGAAGTATTTACAAGGAAGTAATCACACTGATTACAGTAAGAATGGGGATGTTATCTGTAAAAGCAAAAATTATCTTATGCACAGCCATTGTTAAAAAAACTACGTTACTTATTCTCGGAATCCAAGCTGATAACAATACAAGTAACAGGTGTTAAGAATTCATAAGCAAGATAAAGAGCACATCCATCAGCTTCAGAAGAAGAAAGGATAGGTCTGGCAAGTGAAGAATTTCAGGCACATTCACATAACTGCAACAACTGCAGAAACACTGGTGACCTTGGTAACAAAGGGCAGCCATGGTAATGAAACCACAGCAGTCATAAATGTACATAGGTCTCATTTTGTCTGATCTTAAACAAACTTAAATATTCTCAACAGATTTTAGTACCCCCCACTGCCTGCACAGTTTAAAATTTCACCAAAATTTGTTAAGACAGACATGACAAAGGTAATATTTGCTTTTTGCAATTCTGCCAACATGCCTAACAACCGTCAGCATGTTCAACCACAGGTTCCATCCACAAACAGCTGTTGTTTATGGTTTATGCACAACGCTGTCAATAGCTCAGCTACACAGATTCAGATGATACGATGACAGTGAGTGACTGCCAAATCATGATTCAGAAAGGAAGTGGCATGAAGCAGTCATGTCTTCTTCTGAGGCAAAGTTGTGGTATTTGCTTGGCAGAACTGGGGCAGATCACGAAGAACCTGTCACGACAGCCAACCTCTTTCTGAGAATATAATCTAGGGGACCTGTGCTATAAAGAACGAGTTCCAAATTACTCATATTTACCATGCATAAAACCACTATCACAATCAATAAACAAACCTCTCTACACTAGACAACTGTACTAAAGCTTCCTTTATTTATTTACAGTGTTACTTCCTTTACGTTGTGGCCTGTGCTCAGCCATCATCAGGGAAATCATTCATATACAACACTGGATATTACTGCTGGCTTTACATTTGTATCACACATGTGCTCACAAGCGGTACACCTCATTCAGCATATGAGAAAAATCAATGTTAGCACTACGCTTTGATAAACTGTTAGAATGTTCAAAGTATGTAATTCCAATGTCAGCAATAATGCTGTAAACAAACCAAAAGGGGTTACACAATCCCTTAGTAGTGCACACCAATGGTGCTGTGTTATCAGTTGCAGTATCAATTGTGTCCACTTGACCAGTACATTCAGCACTCTGACACTGCTCTTCTGCTGCACAACAAACAGTTCAGCAGTGAAATGCAGAAAGATAAGCCATTATAAGATGGCGAAACAACCATGACAAAGAAAGTATGTTATAAAGTTATCCACATATTAATTTAGCCCAATGGCTTTGGTTAGGTCAGTCTGTACAGTGACTAGGCTATGGGCTGGACAATCTGGAATTAAATTCTTGGAAGGGGAAGAGATTTCCCTCATATGACATGTCGACACTACTACTGGGGCCCACCCAGCCTCCTCTTCAAGCAGTACCAACTGTTTTTCTGCAGGGATATAGATGCCACTAACATCCCTCTAGTGATCAGGTTGTGGGTAGGAATAGCTCAGTTGGTACGGCGACTCGCTAGGGGCTGCACAATCTGGGGATCAAATTTTGGTGGAGGTGAGATTAACAGCACCTGTCCAGACTGGCCCCCAGGTCCCACCCAGCCTCCTATACAATGGGTGCCCGCAGTCTTTCCCTGGAGTGAAGCGGCCAGGGCGTGGCATTGACCACACACCCCCCTCTAGCCCTGAGGTTAAAGAAAGAGTACAGCTATACCTCTACTCCCCCTCTGGGCCTTCATGGTCTGTTCTAGGGTAAACTTTACCTTTTTACCTTTACCTAGTGATTAGGTTAAGAATGTGCTGAGATACATCTCTACTCCTCCTATGTACCGTCATTTTCTGCACAGGGACTTTGCCTTTCAAATTAGCCTGTGTTCATGCAGATTATCACTTCCCATTATTTACTGTAAATTTAACAAAAACATACTTTTTGTGATAGTCCATTACAAAGTAGAGACTTTCTGGGCATCTTAAGTACTGAGATTACCGTCTTCTGGACCATGCCACACTGCACTCTGGCAGAAACTTTCAGCATTTCAAAGGAACCCACTGCTTCCATCTTCTTCTAGCCTGAAGCTGGAGACTACATGGCATCATATTCCAGAAGACACTAATTTTCAAAGTCACATTATGGGAACCTCAAATCACAGAAATTCAAGTGTCACTTTAATCATGCAGCCTCGCACCCAAAATATTGCTCAGGACAATAAACCTATCTAAATCACGTTCTCAGGAGCCTGAATTACATTCCTTTAATACTGCTTCATCACAGTGTTGTAACAAAGATTAGAATGCCTTAGATATTGTGTGAGTCTGCACAATGACGAAGCAGCACTGTTATTTACATACAAACCCCCACACCTATAACCCGACTGGTTTGTGGATGACAGTTGCAATCTACGCTGTACCTAGTACATGAAACTCTGTTTCCATACAAACTGGGGTTTTGTTAATGGTAACCCATTTCGTACCATAACAATACCAACTGAAATAACAGCTTGGTTCAGACGCATACAGGTTCATTTTGTCTGGTCATTGCAATTTGTTTGCTTCATGTCGCCCTTCTGGCATCTAAGGTTTGGAGGTGACTGCTAAATTACTGCAATTTATGGACGTCAGTTCATGACAGTTTTCTGCACATAGGTTTGTGTCAGATTCAAGCACTTCTCATGCCCCAAATGACACATAGTCACACAGTTACGATCTACAGCATTCTGGCTGCATGATGTGCCGGTAAAGTAAGATTTTTCTTGGACTGCTTGACCTAAAAATGAAAGCACTACAATCCTTCGAAACATCATCAACTACTTGTCCAAGAACACAGTATCACAGTGAGTAATGTATAGAAAACCTGACCAGTTACTGGTTCTTTAACCATTTAAAGTCTAGCGGTAACTTTACATATGATCAGGTTTAACATTAAAAAATTCTATGTGGTGCCCACATTGTGTTTATGTGTTTTGTACGGATCTCAGAACAAACAGCAACTTTTGCCTTATAAAACATTAAGAGAGTGGTTTTTATAACCGAAGTAGAGAGTGTTTACAGTGTGGTACACACTGAGTCCTTATATGAAATAGATACGCTTCGTCTTTGAAGGGTTAAAGAACCTAAACTGCACCCTAGCAGGGACTGACACCAACACACACACATGCGTTCACACACAGACACACACACACACACACACACACACACACACACACACACACACACAAGAGTAATCTTCATGAAGGATCAGAAGCCTGCACTCACTCATTTGCTGCAATGTCGCAAGTTCACTCCTCTTCTTTTTGTTGCGATCCTTGGATGGTGGAGGAGGTGTAGTCTGTTCTTGTTGCACTGCTGTAGCTGTTGCCTTGTCCACTTTTTTGTCGCCTTTTCCAGTTGGTTGCTTAGTTTGTACTTTCTCAGGGGCACTGGAAGGCTGCACTGCTGCGTCCACAACAGCAGTGTCCCCACCTTTGATGATCAAATCTTCCTTCTATGAAACAAAGAGTACACAAATTGACAACCACATAGCAGGTAAGAGATATGCTACTTGCTTGTTTCCACAAACTGTATGGCAAAAGAATCACAAGTTATACACAGAGAATGGGCATTAACTTCTCCAACAAATAACAGGAGACCACAAATCACCTTTTCTCTATAACATAATGGAAATAACAAACAGCTTGGAATATTGTATACAGCAATGGTGAGGAGAGATGGAAGGGTAAAAACAGAACCTGCAACTGTGTCAATAAAATAGAGAAAATTAAACATAACACATAAACAGCCAAACACATTCCAATGTAAATAACTTACTCACACAGACAACATAACCAAAATCTGAAAGCCTTTCATGAGTTACTCAAAAGTTTATTCTACTTAGTTCTTCATTGCAACATTCCCTGTCCATGGACCATACACACTATGCAGTGCGTACTGCAGATCAACATTCCATATGCACTGTTTTGAAATGGCACTGCTGATGTTGCTGCCTGCTCTCATCCAACCTTGTACGTTAATCTCCTCTCAGCCAAACCACTTTATCACAGCTGAAATACATGTCTACCTACTTACCAAAATCAGCACTGAAACCATGAAATTCACTGTACAATAACAATGAATGCTGGGTTAGCTACATGCAGCTGGTGACAGCACTGTCAAATGTTTGAGGCATAATTCTAAAGAATAATTTGAAAATTATTTATTGACTTGAATGGAAATAAACACTGAATTCCCTGAATGCTCATGCCCTCAGAAAAGAAATTAGCTGGCAAGCTTTCCACATAAGCACTGGAATTTGTAATTGTAAACTAAAATGTGACCTAAATGTACCAGGGATGTCTACTGGGGTTAACATGGCCATTGCGTAAGGCTGACAACCTTAGACCTTCATGCGCTGACTGCCATGAAATTTGGGAAGCCTTAACATCCTGGGGCCCAGGGCCTATCCAGGCCTGAAATGGGATAGCTTTACCTTTATCTTTACATTAATGATATCACCTGAAGATGGCAGTTTCCTTGTAGAACTAGTGACAGGAAATAAATAGCAACCAGTGAACACCAGATACTTGTCGCATGTGATGGGAACATATGGTAGGTCTCTACACATTCTACAACAGTGCAGGAGTCTAATAACTACATACATACTTACTTATGCTTGCTTCATTCAACAAACAGAAACTGATACTGCAGCATCAAATGGTAGGCTGACTTCTGAATAATGAATTAGAAGGAATATGGAAGAAATCAGGCGTGGTCCAATTTCACATACAAATGGGGGAGGGACTGAGGAAAATCACAGATTTCAGTCGGGCCAGTCACACTCTTGTCCTCTCTAATATGAAGTGGCAATCATTCAAACATAACACGTGGAAGTAAAATGTAAATGGAGCAAAGCCTTTCTTGAGAAACCACAGTTCCCTGGCTACTCAAACAATTCCCTGCATTTTGTGGAATACAATGGCTCATTGCCACATTCACACAGCCTGCACCTTGTCCCTAACCCAAGCCAGATGAATCTAGTCCATGCCCTCCCATCCTCTTTAAAATCAACGTTAATATTATCCTTCCATCTACATCTAGGTCTTCAAAGTGGTGTCTTTCCTTCAGGTTTACCCACCAAAACCCAATACACACTTCTATTTTTTCCATATAAGCCACATGCCTCTCCCATCTCATCCACTTTGATTTGACCACCCTAACACTACTTTGTCAGTAGCACAAATCATGAAGCCTCTCATTATGCAGTCTCCTGTTACTTCATCCATCTTAGGCCCAAATATCTTCCTCAGCACCCTACTTTCACACACCTTCAACACACATTCTTCCTCAGCACCCTACTTTCACACACCTTCAACACACATTCTTCCTCAGCACCCTACTTTCACAGACCTTCAACACACATTCTTCCTCAGCACCCTATTTTCACACACCTTCAACGCACATTCTTCCTCAGCACCCTACTTTCACACATCTTCAACACACATTCTTCCCAGTAAAATTCCTGCAATAAGAATCTGGAACAGGGGTCCCAAACACTGGTCTTATTGCAATCAGAGGCCATGTCCTAGCTCGGGGCCAACTATCCTTTTTCTTTTATTTAAAATGCTTTTCATCATAGGCCTTAGGCTCAGTCTGCTATATCTGGAGAGTAAAACACAAGTATGTCTGGACAGGTAACAATGCAACAGAGTTTCACATTCAATACTCACAAAAGATTGTCATTTTATTATTAAAAGTATGAAACATTCTTCAAGCTATGTTTAATTCTAATGAAAGTACTTATTCCTATGCAGTGCTTAAAATGAAGTGCAGTGCACCTTAAATTTCAAAATCATCTGTTTTCCCTGCATACTATTTGAGTCTGAGATCCCGGGTCAATAAAGGCGTTAGATGCAGCCAAACTTACAGCTCCTTTTTGTTTTAACTGCTGATCGCCTTTTGGGTGAGTCTCCTCCAAGTGATTGGCTGGAACAGGTGAAACCTCAATAACATGGCTCTGTTCGTTTATATTTAATGGTACAGGTTTCACTTTCTCCTTTTTCTTCTTCTTCTTGTCCTCCTGAAATTTGAAACATCTAATTATACAGCAACTATTTGTAAGGCTAGTGACATCCATGACATTATGTTTTCAAGCTGTGCAAATGTGTCATTACACTTGGATTAACTGAAAGGTTACAAGCAGCAGGTGGCTAATCCACAAAACTGTAGGATGTTGGTTAGTCATACGATACACTGTCACACTTACTGTACAATGCTGCTGTGCTTTTACAGATTTTCTCTTAACTTTACCCTTCAATATCTCAACTTTAGTATGCTGTGGCTACATTACCACTGGCTCATAACCCTCCAATTAAGCTGCTAACAATAATTAGGAAAATTGCGATTTCAACATTTTTCCCAATTACAAATTTGGCGACAGATTTACCAACTACAACACAACAGAATTCACTGCTCGGTAACAACACGTGCAGGTGAGAAATAAATATTCATCAAAAATACGTAAACCTCTGCACAAGGTAGAAGAGGATCAGACTACGTGAAATGAAAAGTAGAAATATGTAAAAGGTTCATCAGAATATAAGAATTTCATTCATATTTATACATCATTCTCATTATCTGGACTACATTTGACAACCCACCTGATTTCAGACTTGAAACAATGCAACATACATTGCTGAATTATCACCTAATATGCTACACACTGGTACTGAAAGCATGGCCAAGTAATTAGCATGTCCATGCTAATTACTTGGTCATTCATTGACTGAAAGCTTTAGCCTCTTGGCTAAATGTAACCAATAAAGGTAATAAGGATGTTTTTCAAGAAGAAAATTAATAATAAACAGGCAGGCAAAACAAGTACAATCATAAATGAATGAGGAGGGCGTAGAACCTTGAAAATATTCTGTCCATAAAATAAGGGACCGAAGACAACTGCCACATATGTACCATTTCTGTGGCAGCATTCAGCACATTACAGCATCTCCATGACATGTAGAAGGTGCCTACAATGGACTTCTGATGATCAATTTAAACTCTGACACTGTGGTTTTGCTATGGGGATCAAGACTTCAATATTCTGGCCATGAACACAGTTTGCATCACTTCCAAGTCTATGGAAACCCCAGCACCAACACTTTATCATTATAACGGCAAAATCTAACCTAAGATTCTGCACACACACCAATTTGTCACATATGAGCTAATGGCCCACCCTTCATCTTGTGTAGACCATGCAAACAAAACATATCTCAGCCACATCTAATTTAATTCTTAACACCAAAAGACAACAGTCCAGCACATGTGAGCAACAGTCCACAGTGTTCATTCATAAAAAGGCAGTCTACCTACATAAAAAAGCTGAAATGTCAAGTACATACCTGAGGTGGCCGTTTATTGACAACTTCTGTTTCTGGTTCCTGAAGGTCCATAGGAGGTGTTTCTTGTGAGGATGGTTGAGCAGCACCAGATGAGACTGCTTCTGAATGTTTCTTCTCACGCTCTGTTGGTTTCTCTTTCACTTTCTTCCCTGCTTTCTTTTGCTTCTTATCCTTTATTTTGTCTTTTCCACTGCGACCTAACAATAAGTTCTCTCCTGGCATATTTCTTTGTTCGGCGATTGCTTCTTCATATGTCTTCTCTTTTATACCAAACATTGAACTCACAAATACGACTACTGCACAAAGTACTACCACTCCAACATACACAAGACCCGTTTGGATATCCATTTTTTTACTGGAACCTAAAATGACAGTTATAAAGCATAACTCAAAATCGTGTAGCATAAAACAGTACAAACGTTAATCCGTTAACAGGGCAGCTATATTCACCGAATCCGTCAAACCATCTACACTAGAAATGTCATATATAATATGATTCATACTGTGTATGACATTTCTTGTGTAAGTACTGAGCACAATCTTCGTGTAACTACGGACTTTTCCATATCATACGAACGCTGTCCGTAGTTACTAAGTTTACACTCTACTGTATTTTTCCGGATCCGTACTAAACACATCGCAGTATCTAATGCACTGTTACTTCCTAACTGACTAAAATAAATCACTTGCTTTTAATCTTCGCAGCAGATTATGTGGCAACCACTGCAGCAACACGGGGCATAATGCCGTTGGCCAACTTTCAGTAACACACCACAAACCTACAACTCTCAGATTCACATCTGATCTAGAGTGTCGGCTTGCTTCATTATCTACGGCAACTAACACGAAACACATACATCTACAGTATTAACATGATACTATTGTACTTCACTTACTACCCACGGAGCCAACCGCACTCCACGTCTTGTAACAGCTACACCGAACAGAACGGGGATGTACGACCACGCCTATGCCAACCACAACTGGTACTGATTGACACACACAAACACGGATTACACGCGTGGAAGACACACATGCCACGTCGCGAGGTGTTTTCAGCAACGCACCCTGGTTGTCGACTAGCGAACGTAGGGAACCAGAGACTATATCACACGCCCATCAATCTGTGTATCACAGACAGCAAAGGGCATAGAATTTCATCGCACACAATTCTTTGAAAGCGCCCAAAATGGAAGACAAGTGCGGAATGTTGTGGTGGAATGGGCACTGTGACATATTCTTCTGATAGCACACGCATTAACGTGATGTTGCAAGTGTTAACAGGACATTTATTTCGAAGGTGCTTCTATACGCACAGTTGTGTACATTGTGAAGTTTAACGCAAAGGGCGCATTTTGATTTCATGTTTTAGGTTATGAATGCAATGTATTTTCGTGAGTTGTAGCAAATTAAAGACCGAAGATTTTTGGATAAGTCTGACATGGGGAAGTATTCACAACAAATTTCGCGTAGTTTGCGTATCTTAAATATTGTTAGATACGTATAACTTTGACAATAATACAAAATGTCCACATTGGCATTTCAAGGGTAAGAATAAAATGTTATGACGTCAGATACAGACGTCATCAACGTAGAATAGATTTACTGTCTTTGCCGTGGCGTATGTACTTAAGTTTTAGATTCTATATTACGTTATATGATTTCTAATCTAAAGCACGACATCTCTGGTAAAAGTGCTGGTTAAAACATGTATAGGAAGTTAAAGCATTACCTGTCCTTAACCCTGCACTGACTTGAAATGCATGGTCAGTTTACTGCTGGGGGGAGATCTGTGGTAGATGCTGGATCAGAGGTTGACCAGACCCTACAGCTGTTTTGGACGTACTGACAAGGAGAAAAATTCTTGCCTTGCTGAGGGGTGAACTGTGGTGCCCAGTTCAGATCCTTCTCTGTATTGCTGAGCCATCCTGACTTACACGTTTCACTTTAATGTGGACACATTTTAGTGACCACAAGGCTCTCTGAATCTTGCCCGGGCTGAGATTAACCTCTAACTGACAAACCAGGACATTGCTCTCCTATTAAATATACGTTGTTTTCATCTGAAGGCAACAACATTGTCCCACACCGATCATTTTTATTTGGCAGTGTTCTGGCCACAGTGGAAGCATGGAATTTAAAAGGCTGTAAACTAAAGGTTAATGTTGTTTTTTGGTGGCAGCTAGCAGGATCTGTAATGGACAGATGCAACAGTTCAGTTGTTGCTGTTGTTGCTCTAGATCATGTTGTTTTACTCTACACTGCAGTTTATGGAACGTAACCTTAACAGTACACATATGTGTGTTAAATGAGGCAGTGAAGACAACACTCTTGGCTTACAGATTTTGTAGGGGAAAAAATGCATATATTATCTGATGTGTCACAAAAAACCGTAAGGTGCAGCCTGTCATTAGAGGCCACAGAAGTTATGTACATAAATATATAACTGATAAACTCCACAATATCACTTCAAATGTCAAAGACCAATGAGAACAAGAGATGTATAGTTCATATTGTAGTCTTTTGGATTATCACACTATGTATTCTAGTAGGTGGTCACCAACTTTTTGGAACATACTGCTTCCATCTTCAGGGTAGAAGTAAGAATAGAGGCACAATGTTCATCCATAATGTTGGTAACTCTCTGTCAGACCACTTGGTATCATACCCGATAAGGCAACAAAATGATATTTCACCACCACAAAAACTTAACATCTCGCTTCAAAAGTTGTGTCTTCTGAAATTTACATACCCATTTAATAGCTGGCATTTTATGTGTTTGCTGATATGCAGCATTTTTATAATTTTTTTTTTTTCAAAATACGTACTGTTGTGTGACACTCAGTTTTATTTCAGGGATGATGCTGGATCTGAAACCAAGGAAATTAAGTTTGGAACAATGGAACAGAGTGCACTGTGTGTTGTATCGGACACACCCCATATGAAAAAAGAAAGGTAAGAAATAATTTTGTGTGAATGTACTGTCTTTTAATGTAAAAATGTCAGTCTGTATTGACAAAACATGAATATTTGTTATTGGAAGTTCTGTTTTGTGAAGAACTGTGCATTATACACAGTATATGTGAAATGCCTGTCTTGATACAGTTATGTTTATGTATTGTTTCCATGATATGAACTGTATAGATTAAAACTTCATTACATTTTGTATGATGGTTATGGCAGGGCATGTCAAATTGCCTTTGAATCTAGCCATGAGCTCAAAAATTTGTGAACTTTTCTCATCATCGTATCTCAGGAATGAAGGAGATCGTATAATGGACAGCGTGATGGTGACCACTGACCATCTACAGCTTGAATGTAGGCATAGGATCAATATTACTCCTTAGCTGCACTTCTGTATCCTATTGTACACATTCTGTATTAGCTACAGTTAATCATACGTAAGTGTGACAATTACAAATGTAATTGCAGGAAGGACATTAGTTCAGTCATTGGCACTACCTTAGAGTCAGCGAAGGATGGCGTATATATTGGATCCGAGATGGCGGTAGGAAAAGCAGAGGAGTAAGTGTTTTATAATACACTTGTTATGTCAGTGCATCTGATTTCACAGCGATATCATTTTAATTTTGGTGACCGAACAACTGCATTATGTTCATAATGACATGATACATAAGGTGCCTTCCATTTTTAATGTTGAGGCATGTGAGATTCTTAGTGGAGAAGTGTTGAGAAGTGATATAAATGAGCTGATCAGTTTAGAAAATACTTTATAAGTGTGATTTAATTTGATGTTATTCACTGCTGCATTAAGTGAGTGACATACAAGCACACAGTAGTGTACAGATTTCTTTATGCACTTCAGACTTGTTACGGTCATCTAACAGAGCAACACAGATGAAGTAAAAGAACTGATGTGGATATAGGTTGCATTATGTACTATGTAAAACCTTCTGTGGTCACCTGACATCCAGGCAAGATACTGAGAAACTGAAAAAATGGTGTGTGTGTGTGTGTGTGTGAAAGAATTTTGTCTGCTATATGAGATATGTGCAAAGGCTGTTAACTATTCATCAAGAAGCAACTGGATTGGAGACAGTATATAAGATCTGAGGTTCTAACAGTGGTGTTGCTGAAGGTGTGATGCTATGTTATTGGGTGAGCAGTTTGACATTTTGAAGAACTATAGTAACTTCATCTTCAGGGTCAAGCAGTCCAAGAAGTCTTGAAACCACTCATGTGACACAGTGTCACATCTCAGAAGACTTGAATCTTTGGAAACAGTTCAGTTTAGTTGATCCTATTTCCTTTTTAATTTAATTTAATTTAATTTAACTTAAATTGAACCTGTATTTATTTCATTTTATTTCCATAGTCTCTGCACTACCACTGAGTAAATATTGGTTGTACAGATGAAGGGTTGTCATAAGATACAGTGAAACTTGCTTAAGATGTCCCCTGTTAAGAAAATTTCCTGCCTAAGAAGTCAGGATAAAAAAGCACCAAAATTGTCCCATTTGATTAACATTATGGGTCACCCTTTTAATACATCCCCACATAAGAAAATTTCCTGCCTAAGTAACAAATTTCACGACGAAACAATTTTTTTACCCGTTTAATATGTTTTCTGTTTCAAAATTGTAAGGAATTTCCCTGAGTTTCCATTCGTTCTGTTTCAAAAACTCAGTGTTCAAATGGCGTGGTCAAGGTCACTTCCGCCATGTTTCACACAGCAGAATGACGCAACCTCATGGCCGTTGCAGAGGTGTCGTATTTCTTCTACGATGAAGAGACTGCAGTGAGTCACTCCCCACTACTCGGTCTCTTGTCACGACAACCGAAAAATTGTATCGGGTGGCCGAAAGCTGATCCTAGCTGTTTCGTGACCTGCATGAGCCTGCGTTTGGCAACATTTTGCCACTTCAACAGCCTGGGACTTGGTGGAAACTAAGGCAGCCAATAACATTTGAAGCAGTTTAGGTGCACGCTGGCGTGAGTCACACACAGCTGGGGGACAGCGGTTTGACGTGAGATAAGTGGGTGATCGATTGCGACAACTTGTTTAAACGTAACTTATTGGTGGTATATAAACGCTTCCTTGTGTTGTGTGATTGTGAAACATTTGTGGTGACTGTGTGCAGATAAGTTACATCAGCAATTCCAGAAAATAAATTCAAGACACTGCAGAGTTAGTGAAAGTAACTGGAACTACTGACCACCCCTGATGGTCTACCTAAAAGCGAACCTATGGAATCTGAAGATGTATGCTGCTACTGTTTGTGAAAAAAGAGCAACAACCCATGCTTGAAAAATATTTAAAGGAAAAGTACACATCTGGAAGGAAATGTGAACTTGTGAATGAAAAGTCAGTGACAGTATAGGTAAAGGTGTAAATAAAACTGTGAATGAAAGGTTACAGACAAAATGGTTAAATGGTCAGATACAAGTGAGACTGTGTTAAGACAGCTGCAAATTATTACAAATTCAGCATACATATGTAATAAGTTAACAAAAAAATTTAAAAAATGAAACTTTTTGGTCCTACCCTTTTAAGAAATTTCCCGCTTAAGAAGTAGGATTTTCTTGGAATTTTCAAAAACGTCTTAACAGGGTTTTATTGTACTTGAATTGTGCGTTCAAGCTTCTTATTCTTTGTCGAAGTAATGAATTTGTAATTGTGTTTTACAGAATAGCAATGGGGCAGTCAGTTGTTAGCTGTCTGCAGACAATTGGTGCTGCAAGTGAAGGGGCCAATACAGTTTTGGATCCGCTGGGCATAGTGATAGAGGAAGTGCATATAACAGAAGAAGTTCATTGGGAGCAGCAAGAGGTGCCATTCCACAGTCAACAAGAACATATTCCTTTCAGTCAATTATGTCGTGTTTGTGCTTTAGAAACAGAAAATCTAGTGTCTGTGTTCGGAGAAAAAGGCACAGAATTGCAGTTGGCAGGAAAGATACACTGGCATTTACCTATTGAAGTAAGTTGGATGTGGTTCATGCAGGTGACTATAGTTATAATCACAATAACAGCAAATACTTAGCATATCTATTTTTGATAGAAAAGCTTGTGTAAGCTTGAGGATTTGAGTGTTTTGTGATGTGGCACTCTCACTGGGTAACTGGTTCGTGACATTATGCAGGATTGTGTCCTCTTCGGTTTTTAAAGGCAGTCAGTCCATTCTTCATGGACTGAAAGCACCATGATCCTTTGGAATGTTGGGAACCAAAAACCCAACAACATAGCGCCACATCACAGATCACTCAAATATTCGGCAACACCACTGTGAAGACCTCAGATGATGTATGTTTCATCAGGATTAACTGTTTGAGTTTCTGTTATATCCCTTCTGACAAATACAAGGAAGGCAATACTGGACATAGGGTGTTTCTGCTGAGGATTCAGGTCTTGTGGTATGTGACACTGTTTCACTGGGTGAGCATTTCCTGATGTTTTGAAGGCTTGCAGTGCCTTCATCTTCAAGTGTCAAGGTTGAAGATGAAGGCACCGCAATCCTTCAAAATGTTGGGAATCATTCGCCCAAAGACACAATGACACATCCCAGGAGATCTGAATCATCAGACATAAAGAACATTGTGACAAGAGCCTGACCTGGAATGTTAAATGGCAAGTAAATAAATGAGAGGAAATGTCCTAATACATTCTGTCAGAATTAATCTGTTCATTGTTTGCAAGATGTGTTCACAGAACACAGCTTTGTGCTGGGTAGCATGTTGTGACATTGGGACGTTTATGTGATCACAGCTTCTGGTAACATATAAGTTGTATGATACTGTCCACAGCTCACTGAAAGCTTCTGCCACTTGGAGTAATTTGTTGTAACAGCTTTGGTTCATACAGTCAGGGAAAATATACATAACAGAGAATTTCAAGATAGTTTAAATGCTGTGCTAGTAAGAAGATGCAATTATGCAGGCCAAACATTTCTCATTTACATACTTCCTGCCTTAAAAAGCGATGCTGAATAAAATGAAGTTATTGTAAAACATATGTTCCTGACTTTTATCCATGTTTAGGCATTCTTTACGAAGTAAACAAGACTGCCTCATGCGGAGACAACATCTGTGCCCTAGTATCATTGACTACTATGTTTGCTGTATTTTCATGAAATCTTCTGTAGGAGTTTTCTACAAAATGTCATTCAGCAAGCATGAGTTTTGTTAAAATTGGCGCAGTAACAGTTGTAGCTAATGGTGTAAATGAATTTATACCCATAATTTCCATATTCTTTGACCCATCTGAGTGGAATTCACTTTATAATCTACCCACATGATGCCTTAGAGCAATCATCAGTTTTGTGAAAATCAGTGCGGTGAAATGCATAGTTTACCTAGGGTAAAATGCAAGATTTTGCCTATATTGTTTAGAAGATGCCCACAAAAATGTATGAAGTGACTGTGGATTAGCATACTGAAAGCCACACTGTACTTAGGTGCATAAGTGAATTTCTGTCTGTACTTTTGACACTTGGTGTGCGGTTTGTATGAAATTCTGTATAAGAGCTCTGCAGATAATGCTGTTGAGTGTCTGTGAGTCTCCGAAAATTGGCACAGGGAAAGCTGTATTTTTCTTATGGGTGTAAAACAAATGACATTAGAAGTGTACCATGACATTTTGAAAGTAAAGAATGTCTTGATAAAATCTGTGTTTCGACATGGAGTACACCATTTGTGATCCTGTCTATGGAGTTACACGTTTTGACTTCTAGATCAGCAGAGAATTGTTTAATGCACATGTTTAATTTAAATATGATTTCAGTACAATAACTTTCAGGACGTGGACAGCGCCGAGGCTACAGCACCTAAATTATTTATGTTTTGTGTCCATTTAGGTAAGGGAGGACGATAAATTGCCAGTGACAGTGTGCATCTCCTGCATATCCAAATTGAACTCCTGTCATGAACTGGCCATATCATGTTTGAAAGCCAATGAAAAGCTGTGCAAACTCTTCAACGTACATGAAACAAATTTGGTAATTGCACTTTATTAAAAGTACCTACAGCAAGTTGTGACAGATTGTCAAATTTATACCATATTACCGGATTCTAAAGGTGATGCAAAAGTGAAGAGTTATTATTTATGGCATAAGTCATGATTTAATTTTTTTGTACATATAGTGAGCATAAGCACACGTGTACTGTTCTGTACACATGAATACTCTTCAGCAGTAGTTAGATTAAAATTAATTTTTAAGACTTACCGAAGATGTTATGTTTTATGAAGCCAACTGCATTTGATAATATTTCACTGAATCTCATACACGTGAAATTTGAAGACACATTGATGTAAGTGATGGTGTCCTGGAACGTAAAATAATGTGTTCAGGTTTCTATGCTGGTTGATAAAATGGCAGCCTTTTTGTGGGTTTATGCACCATATAGTGGTTAAGTGTTCTGACTTTTTGGCGTAATGTACAGCCATCATTTTCAGTGACTGAATTTTTTCAAGTGGATGCTGAAGTGACATGGAGGAAGAAATGTTTTGTTATATAGGATAGTTTGTGAGAGTTCAGCCAGTCACAGTTACCGTACCATCCTACATTTCTTCCTCTATATCACTTCATTATCAATTTGAAGCAATTCAATCATCTTGAAGATGGAGGCTGTACATTCCTTTGAAATGTACAAACATTTAACAACACATGATGCAGAAACGCAAAAGAACACCACCACTTCATAATAAAACAACTTTTATGTCATATCTGGACCTTATAATTGTTGTTCCCTCAGCTAACTCCATGGAGCTGAATGCCTGTGAAGCCAGCAGTCATTTGGCTAGACAAAAAATTCTTTCTCTTTTGTGGAACTTGGTGGTTGATTACCATGTTAACGGAACTGTAACAGGAGCTGTGTTGTTTTCTTCCCAGTAAGTCATTCTTGACAAATTGGTGACCAAATATGACACTGTAGCTGATGGGCTGTATGAGCATGTTCACCCTGGAAGTACCTTATCACCTCTGTCACTCACAGTGGAGGGAAATAGGAAGACACAGCACATACACTACACATCTAGACTGCCTCTGCTCAAGGGCTAAATACTACGTAGTTGTGAAATAGAGCAAGAAGTGGCAACAGTGATCTAGGAAAATGTAAAAGCATAAATTAATGTAGCCCATACACTACAGGCAGCTGTCGAGATATTTTGCATTATGTGGTATGTTGACAAGGACAAGAATACAAATCCTGAAATTTAATGTTATGTAATGTTCTCCATTGCTTGCTTACATTATCTCTCTTGGGTGTAAATATTATCCTTAGCATTTTGTATCAAAACGTGTGCCTTTATGATGCTCCATCAAAGTAAGAGATTTCGTATGACATATCACTGCAATATTTATTAGTCCCGTATTTCAGGAGCAGAGACGCGAAAAATAGTTCCTCAGACAGGTGCCACTAAAGAGACTCATTTAACTGTTTTGGTTGGGTTTTCTTTGTACGCAATAGCAGATCCTGCCATAGCTCAGGTGGCTCGTTGCTAGGCTGCCACTATGGAGGTCTGGGTTTTGTCCCACGCCAGTTGGTGTGTGATTTGTGTTGGGCAAAGAGTGGCAGTGGGACAAGTTTTTCTCTGAGAATTGTGGTTGTTTCATGTCAGTGTCATTAACTTTTTAGCACTGGAAGTAAATGCCCAGTGTACTCCACAAAATTCCTGAGATTTAAATAGCCACCCATTACTTCGCATGTTCTTGGCTGATGAATTTCGGTGATGTTTAGTTTTCTCATCATCACACTGCAAGTTGTTTAAAGTCATATTTTGTGCAAAAGGGTTAACACACACAAAAAGTATTGCTATGATCTGACATAATTGTCATACAGTCTGTAATGCCTCTGACAAACTTTAGCACTGTGCTATTGTAAGAAGCATATTGTTGAAACATTTGATCGAAATTTATGTATCGGCCAATAACTGAATTTGTACCTGCCAGTCAACTTTGATTATCTGTATTGTGGTAGGTTTCTGTATGTTGTCAATTAAGAATGCTTTTCTTGTAATTTGTTTCAGACTGATTTTGGAGAAAAGAGTAATTTTGCGGCAACACACTTGCAAATTAATAAAACATTGGATGCCTGTGATAAAACATGTCTCTCCAGAGAAAACTTAGTAAGTAATGCAGTAAAGCATGAGCATGAAAATAAATTATGTTCCTGGAAAACAAAAGAAAGGGACTCCCCCCCCCCAGAAATATGTCAGCCAAGGGCTGAACGCAGAAGTAACAGGATATAATTGGGCACTGTAATTACTGTGTTCTCCTCTTTTTCACTTCACTGAATCTTATCATATATTGTAACACAGTTCATATTCAAGCAATTTCTGTTTGGTGATATGCTGTGTGAGATACATGGGAAGATCAGAAAGTTCCAGGAACTTGGGCATAATTTGTAGTAAAAGGGATATGCGTAAACCCAATCCTAATCACACAGTATTCAGTCCCACAAAACGCACTCTGTTATTTTCAGATATTCTATATTACAGTGTCTTGTTAATCGATCCCTCACAGGATCAACATCAGGGTTTCATATCAAAGTACCATTTCACAAAACTAAACTAGCAATGCTTATACATATTAAAAAGATATAGAAGGCAGTTATTTAAGATGTAGGCAATTTGTTTTGTAATATATCCTTGGTATAGTGCAAATTAATGTTAAAACAGTAGGTTAATTGAAATATAAACACATAATCATTAAAATACATAAATGTACATATATATATATATATATAAATGTTTTGGGTTGTAAAGTGATAGTTGCAGTAACTAATATGGTACCCACCTATATTTTGGAGATGGCCTCTTTAGCCTTAAAGTAGCATATTTTGGTAGAGTCAGGCTGTTAAACTGTTCAGCCTTAAAGCACAGTACAGCAAGTCAAATTAAGTGCCTGTGCTGATTTATTTTGAACCTGCCCATGTCAGCATACCTTTGGCCTCATGGGATTCCTGGAGTCATTCCACAAAAATTCTGTATGTATCTTTCTGTCCCGTTTGTCCTAAGGCCAGCACTTAATACCACTCTTTAAGATGTGACATTTCCATACCATCTAAGGGAGAACTCTGATCCATGTAACAGTTCAGGGTGAACTACCTGAACAATTATTTTTAACACTTTCTGTATCAAGTTGTAGAGAACTCTTTCCATTGTGTGTTTTACTTATTTACTGCTTCAGTAGTGGGGATGATTTCAAATTCATGTAACATTCATTGACTGTGTGATGTTTCACTGCAATATCTTGACTGTAGCCCCTTTACAAAATGCTGTAAATTATACTGTTTTATTACCTTCCCTCAGCATAAGGAAGCTAGTGCAGTGGCAACACAGAGATCTTCAAAGCGACCTACCCTGCCTGGTCATCAGTTGTCAAAGGCAATGGAACTCTTGAAGAAAGCAAAGGAAGGTTGTGGGAAGAATGGCAGAAGTACACAAAGGACTAGGAATGAGTAAGTAATAGGAACAGATCTCTAAAATTGAATGGAATAGCAAAGTAATGTTCTCTAAATGGTATTAAATTTACAAAATGTTCCATGAATGGGAACATGGGTTTCAAATCACTGTGATAGATACCTTCTCCTCTATATCATTCTTTACAGTTTGTAAAAATTCTGCACGTGGTTGTATTACATGGATATTAATACTGTGATACCTGGTCTGAACAGTGTGCACATATTCTATAACTTTTGTGTATAGGAAGTTCAACACAACAGCCCAAAATTTTCAGTCTCCCACATTTGGTGGAGCTTCTACTGCAGTATTCATGTCCTTCATGTTGTTAGCAAGAGTCTGCAGTGACATGCACTCTAAATCAGTGATTCCCAAACATTTTCAGTTTGCAGAGCGTGTGTAATGGCACTGTCTGCAGACTACCATGAAAAATATATTTTGCCACGCTTTATTCAAACTAGCAACAGTATTACTGCGGAATGCCTGGACAGTCATTATAGGGTGTATGAAACACCATGGAATACCTGTTACAGTCACTGTATTCCTCTCATACTCATGAAACAATGTCAGAATGCTGAATAAATTTTCATGTAATTTAACAGTAAGGAGTTTAAGTAACATCTGTCAGCATCTTTCACTTCTGGATAAACGTGGTTCAAAAATAGACACATATACATCTGTTTCTGCATGTATGTTGAACATGTCCCATGGTTTTTGTGATAATCAAACGAGGACTGTTGCAGTATGTGTACATTTCCTAACTTGTATCTGACGATCAACAGTAGTCTTCGAAATGTATATGAAGATAACTGAAGAAGTGCCAGTTTGTTATTGTTGATCACAGTTAAACAAAGCTACCCCCATCTAAATTCACAGGCCTACATATTAAGTACAGTTTCACATAGCAGCATCAGTACTACTTCTGAGAGCATATCTGAATGCTTGTGTATTTCAGATTATCACAATACATAAGCATGACTGTCAGCATGTTATAATTCCCCTGCTAATTTTGTGTGTTAAGTTTACAATGCAGACTTCTAACAACTTCTTTTCATGAAGTCATGTGTTGAACAGAACTGTGCCTGCTGCATCAGGTGGTCTGTTTAATGAAATACCTTACTGACATGTACATTTCTATGAACTTTAGCTTGTATAAAACGCACGTATGCATTCCAATTAGTAAACATTTACATAGTCATTGAAATACAGGGGCACTGTATTTATATTTTACAGTAAAACCCTGTTAAGACATTTTTGAAAACTCCAAGAAAATTCTACTTATTAAGCGGGAAATTTCTTAAAAGGGTAGGACCGAAAAGTTCCGTTATTTAAATTTTTTTGTGAACTTATTACATATATATGCTGAATTTGTATAATTTGCAGTTATCTTAACACATTCTCACCTGTATCTGACCATGCAACCATTTTGTCTGTAACATTTCATTCACAGTTTTATTTACACCTTTACCTATACTGTCACTGACTTTTCATTCACAAGTTCACATTTCATTCCAGATGTTTACTTTTCCATGAAATATTTTTAAAGTGTGGGTTGTCTTGCTCTTTTTTCAAAAACAGTAGCAGCATACATCTTCAGATTCCATGTGTTCACTTTTAGGTAGACCATAAGGGGTGGTCAGCAGTTCCAGTCACTTTCACTAACTCTGTAGTGCCTTGTATTTATTTTCCGGAATTGCTGATGTAACTTATCTGCACACAGTCACCACAGATGTTTCACAATCATGCTACACCATGACGTATTTATATTACTGCCTATAAATTATGTTGAAACAAGTTGTCACAATCAACCACCCACTTATTGCATGTCAAAATGCTGCCCCCCCCAAAAATGTGGAACACCATGTCACTTTGACTATCATGCGCCTAAACTTCTTCCTGTGTTATTGGCTGCCTTTGTTTCCTCCAAGTCCCAGGCAGTTGAAGAGGCAAGTGAGCTGCCACATGCCTGTGTTGCCAAACGCAGGCTTATGCAGGTCACAGAACAGCTATGATCAGCTTCTGGCCGCCGATACAATTTTTCAGTTGTCCTGAGAGACTGAGTAGTGGGGACTGACTGACTGCAGTCTCTGCACCGCGGAAGAAATACAACACCCCTGCGTCGGCCGTGAGGTTGTGTCATTCTGCTGTGTGAAATGTGGCAGAAATGACCTTGGAGATTAACCTATATGAACTGACCGTGCCATTTGAACACTGCGTTTTGGAAACGGAACAAATGGAAATTCTTTAAGATTCTGAAACAGAAAATGTATTAAATGGGTTAAAAAAAGTTTTGTCATCAAATTTGTTACTTTTTAGGTGGGAAATTTCCTTATGCGGTGATGTTATTAAAAGGGCAATGTGTAATGTTAATCGAATGGAAGATTTTGGTGCTTTTTTATCCTGACTTCGTAGGCAGGAAATTTTCTTAACCGGGGACATCTTAAATGAGTTTTACTGTATTTTTATCTGTAAGTTAGCTGTGATGTTGAAAGCCAGATCACCACATTACTCTTAGTGTATGAGACAAAGTTCACCACATCCTTATAGTTTATGACTTATCACAGTCACTGATACCCTGTACTCAGGGTCTAACCATAGGATGCATTCTTATGAAGGTGAGTCAAGTGAAAACCTTAACAGTTCAAACAAAATTGGAACCCTACTGTGTGCAGCTGTAGGCACAGCCAGTCATCAGCATAGGTTTGAAGCATGTACAGTGTGTATTAGATTTGGGACTGTGCTGGTTGAACGTGTCTGCACTAAATTAGCCTGTAAAAGATTTTTAAGGATTCCTTTGGGTCACCAATATATTTCCTGTTTTGGATGTTGATATTTCTGTAAAAATACAGTGCCTTATTTGTTTTGTTTTTGTAGTGGCCAGAAAACAAATGTCATATTACCCGACAATACGGCTGCTGAAATGGAACAGTTGGGAGGTAACCATTATGCTGACACTGAAGACGTGAAGATAAACAACGTTGTGTCCTATGACAATGTGACACAAGACATTCAGGAATCTAATCCCACTCTCCCATTACCAAATGGTATTGAGACAAATGCATATGGTAGGCCACAACGACAAATTAAGAAGATATCTAGAGATTGTGACATGTTCCTGAAATCTAAGATGGTTGATGTAATTCAGGATATAATGAGCAAGGAAGATGATAGTGAAGATGAGAGTAAGGAAAGGAAAAGAAGCATACGTCATAAGGAATGGAGGTGTGAAATTTGTGGACACGTGTCACTAAGAAAAACTGCATTAATCATGCACAAGCAGCGAAAACATGGTCCAAAGAATTTCTCTTGTAGCTACTGTGACAAAACTTTTCGCAATGCAATAGCAATGAGAGTACATGAACGGAGTCACACAAAGGTTGCTGCTGAAAGAATGGAGCCAACGTCATATATGTGTGAATTCTGTGGTAAATCATTCCGAGGGAAGAAGACGCTGAAGGAACATCATCTAGCAAACCACAGTGATGACAAGCCTTATAAATGTGACAAATGCGACAGAAACTATGGTTCACTGGCCAGTCTTGACATTCACAAGGCCACCCATTCTACCGAAACTCCGTACCTGTGTGATCTGTGTGGTAAGAGCTTTAAGCATGTGAGCAATCTCCGCAGCCACAAGCGTTCACATATGGATGATTCTGATAAGAATCGCCAGGTATGTGATGTTTGTGGTAAGGGATTTCGGTCCAGGTTTCACTTGTCAGAACATATGAATGTGCATACTGGAAGGCGTCCATATGCATGTAATGTGTGTGGCAAGCATTTCCACAAAAAGATTCAGCTTCGACAGCATGGTTCAGCACACTCTGGAACTCAGCCTTTCAAATGTCACCTTTGTGGTGTTCGGTTTAATCGGCGGGGAAATATGACACAGCACATAAAGCGTCATGACAGAGTACGGAAATACACTTGCCGGGTATGCAATGACGGCTTTGCTACACTGGGAGCTGTTCTGAGTCATCGCAAGAAACATACAAAAGAGGAGGTGGAGAACAGCATACGACAGCAGACAGGAACAGCAGATGACCCAGAGCAAGTGGCTTACAAATGTGAGGTATGTGGTAAGCTTCTTGCTAAAAAGGAATCTTTGGCCATCCACACACGCTCACATACAGGTGAGAAACCATTTGAATGTGGAGTGTGTGGAAAGAGGCTGAGCAACAAGGGTTCGTTATCATACCACATGCGCTCCTTCCACACAGGAGAAAGGCCTCACACATGCCAGTACTGTGGAGAAGGCTTCCTGTCACGTGAAGCCCGTCTAGTGCATGAACGAATCCACACAGGAGAGAAACCGTATATATGTTCTGTATGTGGCATGGGCTTCCGATGCTCCAGTAATTTGGCCCAGCACTCGCGTGTTCATTCAGAGGCGCGGCCTCATCCATGTCTACACTGTGAAAAACGTTTCCAACGAAAGGGTGCTCTTGATGTACACATGCGCACTCATACAGGTGAGCGTCCCTATGCCTGTGACTTGTGTGGTCGACGATTCACCCAGAAGAATGACATGCTCAAACATCGCCGAACACATTCCCCAGACCGACCCTGCACTTGTCCTCAATGTGGACAGGTATTTTCACAGAAACGTGAACTTGCTAAACATCAGTTGCTACATATAGCAACATCACAGACAGCAGTGCAGCATGTAATCGATCATTCACCCCCCACACAGACTGTTCTTATCACAACAGCCGATGGCCTCATCACGTATCCAGAAATAAATGTACCAGTCATGGAAAATGCTCAGACACTTATACTGCATAGGTACTAGACACTTCATATTTAATGGTGGACAGTATTTTCTTTATAATATGACTGTAATAAATCTAGACTGAAGGCAACTTCAAGTGATAAGTACAGAATTCTTTCTTACTGAAAGTACGTACTGTAATTCATTTACAAACACTTGCTAAATTTATGGCAGAACTTTCTCACCCATGGTTGTCATATCACTCTCAGTGACTGTTTCTTTAATGTGTAAAGTATATGTATGGTATTTATCCACATACAGGTTCCCTCACATATTAATCACATGTTCATTTTGTGGTGAGATACCTGGAAGTTACAAAACCACCACAAACCTTTTTCAATCGACAAAAATATGACACTTTGTTTTTGGAAAGCACGCCTTTTGCTCTTTAATATGTCACATCCCAGAAGACTTGAGTCTTAAAAAATTTACACATCTTTTGAGCTGAAAGTAGTAACCGAAGGTGGTAAAGAAAGTAGGAACCAAGAAGAAAATGTTGTGTCACTATGAGAGTAGAGGTCAGAGAAACCAGAAAACCACCACAATCAGTAATCATTCAGAGGCCCCAAACAGGGGTCTCAAACACACAGCCCACCATTAATTTTCTTACTGCAGTTACAGAATGTGGCCTGGCTCATTGTTGAAGAGTTTGTTTTTATTTAAAATATTTTTTGTCATGGGAACTGAAGGCTCAAAGAGGTTTGGTATCCCTCAAATGTCAGGGCTACCTGTGCAGTAAAGCTTTACATTAAATAATTATATTTTGATATTGTTGTTAAAGTATGCAGTACTCTTAATGATGTGTTTAATTGTAATTTAAGTATCCTGTATATATCCTGTATATTCATACTTAAAGTGACATGTAGCCTACTTTAAATTTGAAATTCAGTCATTGGCCTACATAGTATTTGCACTGGATATCCCTGCAGTACAAAACTGCATATACTGCACACACACATTGTTTCTCAGGTGGCGTTTTGTTAAAGAATTTGTCAAACTGCATATGACTTTGGACTTCCTGGAATGGAATAAATACGTACCATGAAGTTGCAATCAGGCTTCATTAACCCCTTGATGTACTATGGTGCCCATGAAACAGATGGCATACTGATTGGAGTTTGCAAAATGTCACCAGAAAAAGTCTATTTAGAGGTTCCTTGTGGAGGAACAGATATAGGTCCACTGTATTTACAGAAAGCTATTGTTCGATTGCAGACATTTTTGACAATTTTAGTTAATTACTTTGTGTATGTATTTTTGGTATAAAAGTGTTAAAAATTGCACATATTTTGTAGTGCTTTTCATCCTGAGACATTTTATGAAGTTAATATAATTTTCTGCCTAAAATTGTAATGTTTTTTATATTCATTTGGTTTTGTTAAAAACAAATAGCTCAGTTCTCACATTTTGTATTATATATATATATGTGAAATTTATTATATAAACTCGTGGGTTGTTATCAGGTCAGGTTCGTATGGTGTTTTTTAATCAAAAACAGATTTCATTGCTTCAAAGTTGAACTGAAAATTTAAAATAAAAAAGTGCTCCCCTATGTGGATGAATACTATATATGAAAATAAACACATGTTGCTTAATGATGGTACACTATTTTTCCTGAGAATGGAGACAATGGGACTGCATGTGTTTTTTTAAATTAGTTTATATGTTTGTTCTGTGTGTATGGCTGGCTGTGGTTAAGTGCCAGATGGATTCAAACATTGTACGAGATGAGTTACTATGACAGTTCGCCATGAATACCTTGCAAAACAAAGAGAAAATGTATATGTATATGTTTGTTGATGATGATGATGTCCTGTAACTCCTGACTGCAGGATAGGGCCTCCGTGAAGTTCCGCTATCTAACTCTATTTCTCAACAGCTCATGTGTATGTTTACCTTACAATTTGTAACAGGTGCAAATATTTCGTGCATTGCAGGCATGTTCGTAGACGCAGCGCATGATACATATACCAAACAAATAAAATTGCGTCTGTCAAGGAACACAGTTAAGTATGCATGTGTTTAACTGCATAAACCTAGTTACAGCGTTAATGTTGTGACGTCTCATGTGGGGAGCATTCATTGATTTGTCCCACAGGGGCAGACTTTGTTGACGTAATGAGTTGGTGACGGGCACAAATGTGAAGTGAATGTGCTGTAATACATTTCTTAAAAATGTATGTCACAATTACACGAGGAACACAAAATTTACCTTTTTGTTGTTGTTGTTAAATCATGCAGATGGTCACTGTTTGAGGGACTCTTGTTACAAGACAGCTAACTGATAGTTTCCTGAGCTGGCATTCAGGTGTGACCATAGACTCTGCTGGAAGCTGGCACTCTAGGCAGTTGTGGACCCTCTCCCCCAAAAATGGGCAAATCGTAACTGAGGGTTTTGGCGAATGAGGGACTGTTTTGGCAACTGGGGGGCAGGTGCAACACCTGAGTCAAAGAGGCACGCAAGCGCTAGCTGAATCACTATGGAAATACAGTTGTTTCACTTTTCTAAATTTGATATGTTCCATCGAATTTGGCACTGCGCTTAACTTGGTGCCCTAGACAGCTGCCTGGTTCACCAACAGGGACAGGTTATCCATGCTGGCATTAGGCAAAAGGTGCACATATCATTCTGAGACTTACTCTTACCGTAATGCCAATACCAGATTAAAACTCCATCAGTCTTGACCCATTCTGTCTACATTCCAGCTATTTCTTTATGTGGTAATATCTTTACAGTACTACCAGTGATAAGTTCTTCATGGAACTTGTGTAAGGCCAGGTCATTGAATCTTTTACAGCTAAATTTCTTCTGTAAGTGCAAGAGGTACAGGTTTATTTATGTTTATTTGTTCCTTGACAGTTGTGTGGTAATTGCGAAGAGTTTTTTTTTTAATTTTTCCAACATGTGCGTTTAGCTTAACACGTATATTCGTAAGATGTTTTGGATGAGCTGTAGAACTGTCATACACAACTTTTTCTTTATAATTTTCATTTACCTGTCTTATGTAAGTGTGCTGATAACATAGTATTTATGTTCATGTTAAAGAACATCTGTCAGCATAATTTTACTTGAAACATTCAGGAGTTCTTTGCCTGCTTTACAGTATAAGAACTGTACAGAGATACTACCTGAAACACAAATGTGTTCTTTCTCATATCCAGTTGTGTCATTCAGTTATTTCCTGTTCTGAAAATAAATACATATAAATAAGAACAAATACTTTTTCAGACTATTTGCAGTGGAAAGAAAGAAGCATGTAAAGGCTACAGTTTCTTTTTCAAATATGGCCACAGGCAAGCTGAGTTAGATCTTCATCCAACTCTTGCATCGTGTCACCATCCCCAACAGCCAGCACATTAATTATGGCATTAATTTGGGGTGTCGTCTTGCACCTGCCTCCCTTCCCCTCCTCCCAGAGAAATGCAGAAATGCACAAGGGATATGTGTTACAGTACAGGTATGTAAGAGTTAAATATAAGGAGGTAAAATAATAGTAACAACTTAGAAATAGTACTGACACAATTTGCTGACAATATATGTTGCCCCTTTTTTAACACACAAAATACAAACAGCCAAAACCTGCCTGGCATTGTGGATTAACCAGAACATAAAACAGTTTTAATATATAAAACAAATTGCCTCAATCACAATGCCAGAGCAGGGGCTCAGACCTGTCCTTCTGGTAGCAGAAATGGACTCTAGAAATGCTACCTGAAACATCAATTTAGCTGCAGCTACCAAGCTCAGAGTTTCAGCAAGAGTGAACGCTTGGGACATGGAGTGAAGATAGTAAGGTCTGAAGGGAGAAAGAGAACTGCACTGCTCAAGGCACCACAATCTGAGCGCTATCTTCCACCTTGTGTATTAATAACCACAGTAAGGAAATGCATTTGGAGGGGTCCATGGCAGTGACTAATGAAGGTTATGGTTTTCTAGGATATATAACTTCAGGTACTGAGGTAGATGTGTGACAAGTTTTCAGAGGCAGTAGTAAGCGTAGACTAGCCGTTATAAACTGTTGCCCTAGAGCAGCCACTATAATCTGTTGCTGTAGGGGAGCCATCATAAACTGGTGGTGCCCCAGACCAGCCACTATAATCTGAAGCCCTAGACTAGCCACTAGAAAGTGGTTACTTGGACTAACTGCTAGACACTAGTGCCCTACGCAAACCCTGTTCTCAGTCCCCCTTTCTCCAAGGGCCACTTTTAGCCAAGGTTTCTGGCAAACAACGGAATATTTTGCATCTGTATTCTCTTCAAAGTGTTTAATCTCTATTTGTATTGACATGTAATTTGGTTTGTCTGCCCATCCAATGTTTCTGAGACAGATAACTTGTAGCACTGTATGAGATTTTATATCTGCAAGTTTTTGCACTGAACAGCAACAGTAAAATGGCTTCCAGTGTCTGAAAATCATGTAAAATAATTGACTTTTCATCTTTCACAATCAACAAATTGAAAATTTCAGTGAAAACAGCCTTTTGACCAGGACACATTAATCAGAAGACTCTGGAAACATCTCTAGTGGAAAGGATGGAAGTGTCCTGTTGCAGTGGTTGGTGAACCAGAGCAACACACAAGCAGTCAAGACATGCACAAGCCCTCGCTGAAGCATTGTGCAATTGAGACAAATTTAATTCTTTTAATTTGACATACTTCCTCAAATTTGGCGCCCTAGGCAGCCACCTAGTTGGCCTATATGAAGGGGCAGCCCCTCTTCAAAGAAACTTTCTGTCACCATCATCATCCCAGAAGATGACACTCTTCATGGCAGGGAAGTCGAATCCTCTGCCATTCTTTCAGTGACAGTCTTCTGTCTCATCACTTAGTGCTTTACTATAAGAATCAGAGGTTGTTCTATTTTTTTTTTCAAACTCAGTGGATCCAGGGAATACATATAAGACCAACATGGATCCTTTTTGTTTTATAACACGTCACAATCTTTATATTTGCTGACGCATACAACTAAGACATGGAAAATTTGTAGAGTTATATGTTCCAAAGACTGTTGTAATGCCATCACAAAAAGAATTTCTAACTCCTTGACAGCAACAGTTGTTCTGTCATCACAGTCATGATCCTAGATCCTAACAAACTGCAGTCAGTGTCTAAATTGATAGTCATGGTAACTGATAGTATCAGGAACACCTGAATTGTTTGCTCAGTGAAACAGCTGGTCAAGAGTTCAAGTGTGATTCAGGAGAGTGCATATTAGATCATGAAAGTGACAGCAACAGTTCTGTGGACAACTATACATTGGATGTGTTAATGCACGATCATGATAATGATGAGGTGGACAATGGTATTAGGGACAGCACTGTAAAACATACACAGGTTAAATTATGGGGGAAGGGACAATTCAATAAAATGGTTTTGAACACACAGTAATCCAGACAAACCATTATATGCATTGTGAGATTTGCTGAGGATTGAAGTCTTGTTGGAATGCTGGGTCCTGTTCTGCAAATATTACAGGATCTGATGGTTCCAGTCTTCTGAGATGTGACAATGCATTACTGGGCAATTCAGTCACATTGTTTCAATGGAATGTGTCACTTTCATCTTCAAGGTTTCAAGGTCAGTGAAGAACTGTGTCATAATCTTTAACAGCCTTTAAGGTGACATGTTCGTTTGAAATGTTGGGAGCTGCTTGCCTGGCAATGCAGTGTCACATCCTGGAAGACCATAATCCATGATTATACCGCAGTGAAAACCTCAAAACTTGCATTACAGGACTTGGCTACAAACACGTAATGAAAGTGCTTGCTACACAAAATATTCAAAGCTGAAGTTCATAATATTCTTCTTCAACCTATCATCTGTGTTTCTATATCTTATTCAGTGGGATCAACATGGAATGGAAGTCATCAGTTACAGCAGTGGTTAGCTGGCTTTATATTTGTTTCAGTTAAATATTTCCATTCATCGTCATGCAGTTCAGCAGGCAAGACACTGACAAATTAAAAATATATTGTCATTATTAAATATGTTTTTCAGTTTCTAATAAAAATAATGACTGCTCTTTCCATGTCATGCTTTGTGTTTATTACAGCTGCAGTTAGAATAGCGTACAATACCCTATATAACAGTCAACATTTTCCAATCTAATGTAAAAAATTCTACCCACCTATCCAAGACACATGCCACTTCTCTCAAAGATTCAGCCCAGACTTGCTGAGGTTACTGGTTTCCATCAGGGATTAAACACCCATATTTGTGGGTTACTTACCAATATTGTATCAGATAACAGAGGCAATTTGGCACCACACTATTGGAGAGGATTGAAAGCTAGTGACACCTCACGAAGGAACAAAGTTAGGGACACAAAAAGCCATATTAGCTCGATTGTAACGTTAAATCACACTGCAATACCTAGCCAGTATCAACAGCCTGTCATACCCATAGTATTTATAGTACCTTGTTCCCAAACAAATATTTCCTGGAACAGGAGTTGTTAGATATATACAATCATATGTCAAGTTATTCCAACCACATCGATTTCGCCTATCACAAATACTGTCTGCCAGTATTCCCCGCCGTCATTATGTTGTTAATCTTCTTACCTTTCATCCTTTTCCGAAATGCAATCTCCACTCGAGTTTCTTAGTGTTTCCACCACTGCTCACATTACTCTTACGGTAAGTCCTGCTGTCAACGTTTCATAACATTTATTATTTTAAAATTGTTGACTATGTCGATCACAAAATTTATTGTTTTTCACACAGAATGAAAAAATTATAAATGTGATCACTTCACTTGTCACTTTGTAAACTTTAATAAATAACACACGTTGTTAAAAAGCTTCACCATTTCAACCTACATTTCAATAACCGCGAAAATAGCTGTTTCCTACTGCTAGCCGAAGAGTCAAACGTTGTACTACATCACATTTCTGAAGTTATCCATCACACAATTATAGTCATGAAAAATTTAAGAAATTTTGGATTACACAAAGTCTGAAATATCATTTGCATTTTGTTTAGTTCCTTGGACGCTGTTTTAAGGTCGCTTGACTAGGATTCAGGTGGCGTAATATATGATCCGTGCTTCTCGTACGGCGCTGGTCCCGCCATTACCCCCACTCCACGGCCACATGATGTTTTTGAGTGTTCGAACGTGCATAGTGGCATCTATTCGTGGCCGGCCGTACCAATGACTGGATTTCCCGTTTGCGACAACAGGTGTCGGTAGGTAAGCATAAGGTGGTCGGACGGCGGCTGGATTCCATGAATTTGAGTTACACAGCGGTGCATGGCTTTTGGCGTGTGAAATTTTCAAATGGTACGTTAGGAGCGAGTGATTTGTACAGCGTGAGCATCATTATTGGTCTAGTCTCTTCTCTCCGCCTCCGTAAGTGCAGCCTGTACAAATAAAAGTGGACCTGCTGTACATTACCAGTAACATTGTTTTGTAGTCCGTGCCACTTCTACCCACACACAATAGGTGTCGAGGTTGTTTATTTCCACTTGATCGTACTCAGACACACACCACAGTCGGTAGGACTCCTCTGGACGAGGGATCGGCCCGTGAACAGTAACATACGTGATGTTAATCCTTAACAGGTAATGTTTAAAAAGTAATGTTTTGCATACTGTGTTGGTAACTCAATGTGTGATGAGAAAACCAACCCCAATACTATGTGTATCAAACGCATTAATAATTCAAGATTTACAGCTTAAAGTTTTCTCATCAAATGAAAATTTTAAGCTGTAAATCTTGAATTATTAATGTATTTGATACACATAGTGTTGGGGTTGGTTCTTACATCACATGTTTAAAAAGTAGTTCACTATTAAACAATAATACTCACATGCACATAACACTAATTGCCTTCCAGTTCTTCTATTCCTGACATTACACCTTCACATTAATCAGATTCATTGTCACTGCTACTTCTGCTTCTGCTCATTCCATTGTCTGTTGTTATATTTTCAATCAGGTTTTATAGTACACTGTCCTGTTCACAATACTGTTTTGATACTTTCTGTACATGTTCACATTGATTTACTTGTCCGATCTGGCTATCATGTAACCAGCTCAGCATACTTCCTTAGCTGAATTCGATGTTGCGGCTTTGGCCTTCTGTATGTTATAATAGGTTGCATTATCCACCACCAGTACAGACTTCGGCTGCATATTGAGAATTAGCTTTTCTTTTAGTCAATGAATGTAATATTTTAAAGTTGTCCGTTCTGTGCATTTTGTAGATCAATATATTCAATTTAAGGTACCAACTAAGTGCACATTATTAGTTACATCTTAATGTTAAGCTGGGGTGACCAGATTAAAGAAAAAAGGACACTCATGGTGAGTTGATATGATGAGACTGTCATACTAGTTAAAACAATTCCCTTGTAGGTGTTCCATGCCAACTAGCCATAACTGTTTAGCTAGATTAAAATTAAAATATATTACTTACACATTTATCATTGTAATAGTCTTACATTAACGTTGTCAAATTACACATCGTTATTGAGCAGATGGTCCAGGACACACTACTAATATCTTTGTCATATTTTTTAGGTGACTGAAATTCTTGCAAAAGTTTTGGCTGTTCATTCATGAAATAGTAAAAGGCTAAACAACAAATGTATTTAAAATGTTTTTCCTATTAAAACTCAAGGGAAAAATAAGGAAAATGGGACGCATTTAAAAAAACGGAACATTTGGCGTCCCTATTACATTTTTTTGGGACTGTGGGATAAGTGGCTGAAAAAGGGGAGAATCGCGTTAAAAACGGGACGTCTCGTCACCTTATGTTAAACATATATCTCCTACATGCATCGGTACAAGCGTGCCATCTTCAGTGACCACAAAATGACAGGTTTGAAACCTAACTGCCAGTGATAAGCTATGATTTACAAGGTTCCACAATCTGTAGCAGATCGCGAAGGCAGCAGACCCGACTGCAGCTGACCTTGTCACACTCACGATCCTAGCACATGAACACCCACCCCTCACCCCTGCGATACACACAATAGACTCGTCCGTCAGTTCCACCACGCCGGCCAAAATCGAGTAACGCGTAAAAGGCGGTGAAATCAATGTTGTTGAATTGCTTGACGCCATCTGTTGTGAAAAGTGTGGTATCAAAAGATGTCGCTGATAGGAGACCGGCTAGCAGTGCGCACGACTTTTTTGTCACGGAGTGTTGGGTACTACGAAGGGCTGACCTGCCCCGTGGCCGGAGAATGGATCAGAGGTGGTCCGATGTTACACGGAAGCCTAAAGTCTGTGCTTGTAGGCTGCATGGTGTGTAGTAGGTTGTGGCATTCTAGTATTTTATCCGTGGGACGAGCTGGTTCGTGTATGCGCACTCGGATGAGTTAAGTCCAGCTGGAAAAATAATAATACAGTAATGCATTGGGAACTGTTAAGAGTAAGTGGGTACGTATTGTTACATTCCATGATTGTTTCCAACACATAAATGTTGCGCGTGTGATGCTTAGTAGCACATAACGTCACTAATGTTTGTGTTAAATGGATGTCATAATGAAGTCATTTGGCATGTTTGTATTGAAATGAATAACAAATAACACCACAGTCTTAGTCGTTGAAGAACGGAGAGTGTCATATTCCGTTTTGATGCTAACCGAAATAAAATGAGTTGCGAACTACTGACAGTTGGCTCCTCAGTGTTCAAGCTCTATAGAGGAATATATGTCGTTACTGAATTTGGGATGTTTGATGTCAAATAATTACGAACGCGTTTGTAATAGCGTTATAAACAGGTTGAGAATTTTTTATATTGGTCTGTCAGAATCAGGTTTGCTATGCAAAGGAACAATGTAAGTGATATTGGCCCATGGGATTAGGGAACAAAAAGAACAGATGCACACCAGAGCAAGGTTCAGCAGGGCCAATGGGGCACAGCAAATATAATCTCATGTGCTCTGTTAATGAGAGGCAATCTCAGATTTAGAAAGTGCACACTGGAAGAATTTCATTAAGAATAATGGTTGTATGTGATAAGGCTCTTCTTTATATATGCACGTGAATTGGTAGGTAATGGAAGAAAGTATAGTGTACTAAAATAACTGCATTTATTAAGTGTCACGTAGATTGTCGCAGACTACTAAATTATCCTTTACAATTGTGAAAGAGACATAGGGCATCTTTGAAGTGCTGACAATATCAAGCATTAAACTGAATGAATTAGTAATGAAAATGAGCCTGAGAGAAGCCAGAATTGCAGTAAAGACAGTATATGAAACGAAAAATAATTCGCTGCTTATGTGCAGGTGTATGAAATGAAAGGGATTGTATATCTTGTAGTTAGCACAAAAGGTAAAAGTGAGCAACTGTAGGAGAAGATAATTTCAAGGCTAGTACTATTTGGGAAACTATGTACCTTATAAAGTAAGTTTTTGTTAAAATTGAAGTTATTAGCACAATGTTAACAAAACAAAAAATAGCTGATGGCGTATTGGTCAACTTTATATTATTCACACCATACATTTTCGTCATAAACTAATAATCGCCAACTAATGTACAATAGTGGAACAGTTTGTATTATCAAGAACTATGCAAACCCCTGCATATGTTTTGACGAGAATATCGTCATGATCAGGGGGCCATTCATTGGTGTACAAGTCCACTCAAGTGTCCATGTGTTAGAATCACTCTTAAATATATAACACATGGGATCTTGACACTGTACACATGAATTATTAAAAATGGTTCTTAAAATAAACATAATTAAAATATAGATATGCCACATTATTGTGTAGCATTCGTGCACCAATGAATGACCTCCTGATGATGATGATGATGATGATGATGATATCCTTGTTGAAACATGTGTAGGGGTATGTACAGTTTTTAATAATACAAACTGTTCCAATGTTGTGTATTAGTTGGAGATTATTAATTCACTATATTGGTCAAGTTTATCTTATAAGAATTGTGCTTGAGCTAACATGTAGTGATTTTGAGAAAGAAAGGCCCTTGTACTCACGTTAGGACAGTGGAACTTTAAAGTTTTTCAACAAAAATATTTTTATCATATCATAAATCAGCTTTGGTTAGTAACCTACAATGAAAGGTTTATCCACAGTTGAAGCTTCTTTATCTCTGGTGCCAGTCCTGCAGTGTGGGCTGCTGGATTGAAAGAAACTCTACTCATAACCAGAGAAGGAACACCACATTCAGGACCAGAGTAGGAGGTTGGGTTGGTTATGAGGGGGTGGGGTTTTTAGAAGCAGGCAAGAAATGTTCTCTTTTCCACATAGAGAATCCTTGTGATGATTATGTTGAAGTGAGTGATGGCTTGACAAAAAGGAATGGTTGTCCTGTTACATGTTTGATACAAAATATGTATGGTATGAACAGTGTGTGCAGGTTATTGTAAAGGTTTGGTTTGACGTGGTGTTATGTACATTCTGGAGTCGAGAATAAATCATTACATTTTGAATGTATTTGCAGTCATCACAGCAGTATTATCCAGAAAGCTGAAAGTTGTTTCATGATTTTAGGTTGCTGTTCTGGGACATTCTAACCAAAATCAGTTGACTTTAATTTAAGCTCCTGTTTGGTTACTGCATAGCTAAACATACAATGTTACTTCATGAAGTATAAAATATTGTGTTGCATGAATTTTAATTTGTCCACATCTTCACACTCTTGGTCTTAAATACTTTAGTTTTAGTAGATTTCCACAGGGTGCAGGATAAATCAAAATCAATGTGATTAAGTGTTGAAATCAACAGGTGAGTCTGGAAACTGGACATTGTGTCACTAGGGCTGTGTTGTAAAGTGGTATATTTTGTGCAGCATAGCCACAGTGATATTTTCCCCCGTCATAATGCAGTTTTTTTCTTTTTTACCTTAAGGACTTAGATGATAGTGGCGTGGATTATTGAAATGTGTCTGTTGTCTCACGTGGAGCAGAACAGAAGGTAAAGATGCTGTGCAGTGATGAGGAGCAGTTCATTCTGATGGATCCAATGAAGCAGATGCTCACCTGAAAATGCAAAGGTGCCCTTCTTTCTGAAATGTAGTGTTCTGTTCAGAATACCAGATGATTGACAGAAATCTAGTAATTTTAAGTGACTGTCACTATGCCTGTGGAATAAACATGCATTGTGTGTGTTCTCTGTGTCACTCTGCTCTTAATGTTCCAGGTCAAAAACCACTCAAATTTTCTCTCTTAATTTTAACCACAATTTTTGGTGGCATGTAATAAAAGCTTAGAAATCATGAAATGTAGCCATTTCACAGGTTAGAGTCAGTGCTTATGGCATCAGCATGGCAGGCATAAGTTAAGAACCAGTTACAAAGTTTGTCTGTCAGTTGCTGTGTGTTTTAAGTACAGCTGGAATATGAAATGTTTATTCTAGGTGAATGAAGATGGCAATTTGCAGCAACGTGTGTGGCACCTGTACTTTTGAGATAAGTCATTAGTATAATTTTGTCCAAACCTGTATTGAAGCACAAAATATTGGTTACTTTCAGGTAAGGGTTTTATAAAACTGTTTTGAATTTGTCATAAATGCAACAAAATGTGATGTATACTGAATTTTGTTCTGTGAATTCTGCATCATATAGCATGTTATGTATCAGTGTGTCAGTATAATGGAATAGAATATAGGTATGAAGTTGTCAATTCATTTTCAGAGAAACAGAAAACTTAAGATGGCAGGTATATCCAATGGCAGTGCCACTTCCAACTCTGCTTACCCAAAATGGAAGCACACTTCATGCACTGTCAAGAATGAACTGGTTATACCTGATAAAATGATGAGAATTGCACCTGATGGCCGAAATGTTGAATGTTCATTGAATGCAGAAATTTCTATGCCAACAAGATCATTAGTCACCAGTACATGTATAAATAGCAGTAAGAAAAGCAGTTTCAGTAAGAAAACTGTCAGTAGACCTTCACAAATGAAGCATATTTGTAGCGAGTCAAAAGCTGGAGGTACATACTGCATTGCTCGATGGTGTGGTAACAATGCAAAGAAAAGTCCTGGTATTTCTTTATTTAGAATACCAAAAGATCCAGACAGGTGAGTGTCTTTCCACATTAAGCACTGTGCAACATGTGCGTCACTATGTGATATGTTTTCAAGAGTTATGGTAAGCAACTGGTAGACCCTTTGTCTGGTATAAAAATGCGACCAGATGCTGGCAACAGCACTTTGAAATGTCTTTTTCATTTGTTGAGTAGTTGGGAAGATACAGTGCACATTCTTCACACCATGATAAAAGAAATGGCCGTTATACTTATTGAGAGGGAAAATATTCAAACAGTTAAACCATGTTAGAGGTGCTTGAATGTTGCTCTGGCGGTGGGAATTATATTAGAATCCTTGCTTAAAGTTTAATTGGGTGTTACTTAAGGGGCCTTTCATTCCATCCACGAGGTTAATGCCAAAATGATAAAGTATCCATGCTACAGACCTGTGCTCTATGTGCAATGTTAATTTACGTTAAGTAGTGTTAGGTTACAAATATACATGTATGGACTACACAAACTGTTAAGGGGAAGGACAGTGCATTCTATAACCCAAGGCCTCAATATGAATGCAGTCTTAACTGACCGGTAGCAAATTAATTTCTGTCTGCAAATATGCATATATTTTGGTAGGCAAGTTTTCAGTTCATTAGTCCATCAGTCATTTGCACTGCGATCAATTTAGTGAATTCGAATAGAGGTTGTCATTTGATATTTGATATTGAGGGACTTAATGTAATGAGAGCCTGAAATAGTTGAGCAAGGGGACAGGCTGAAATTGTTTAGTTTGCCAACATATTCACAAGGTGTGGGCCACACCACCCTTTGGGAATTCAGGATTTTATGCTTGGAATCGTGATTGATACAGGCAACTGGAATGTACAGGCAAATTTTAGGGGTAACTGTAAAAAAAATGGCAGTCACTGTTTTATGTTGGTACAGCAATATGAAAATACTGAATTTTAAAATAACAGTTTCCAGTTGTATGCTTCATCCGAACTGATTTTTAAATTACGTTTACATGTTTTTTGACAGCATTGTTAGTTGCTAAGATTGTGTAGTGATGGCAGTGCTAGTTGATTAGATGTGTACAGAACATTGGTGGCTGATATTGAGGGGAAAACCAAAGTACTTGGGGGAAACATTTGTCCCAGTATCACTTTGTCCACCACAAATCTCACGTGGACTGGCCTGGCATTGGACCTGGGTCTCCATCGTAAGAGGCTGGTGACTTTCTGCCTGAAACGTGGTACAGGCTGCATCCAGTAATGTTTTATATATTTTTCAACTTGCGAATATAGGATGATACCCAGCTTTGAATGGGAACAGAAGTAGAATAAAGCCTCAGATTACAATCAATATGTTTGAATGTATTGACATTATCTGTTCCCCTTGTGCAGTTTATAATAGTTTCATAATTACTTTTTTAAATTTCTGAAAGAGGTAATTTCAACTATTTGAAATGTCATTTAACATGGAAATTTCTGTTTTTGTGGTCACAATACAGTGCAGTTTTGGACTAAGTTAATGGACATACCGTGAGGGCAGAATATCTTTTTTCCCAAATGCAAAAATTATTTTCTCCTACAAAGAACAATTCAGTGCATGATATCACAGTTCACAATTCTGTGTCACACACATGAGTAATTAATTTCTTTTTGGATGTACAGAGCACTCATGTGGCTGACTAATGCTGAGCGTGAAGACCTGAAAATCCTCAGCATGGAGATTCTGCATACAAAGTATTTATGTATGGAACACTTTAATGAAGAGATGTTCATGAACAGTTGTAAGAAGAAACTGGTATGGAATGCTTTGCCAACACATTTTCCAAAACCTGATTATGCGCACAGAAAAGAATCTAAAAACAATTCACGGCATAGACAACAGAAGTGCAGTAAGTCACAGTACTAGGAGAAGTGTTAATCAGGGATGACCACAGGGTGCCCTGAGTCAGTTCAGTATGCTTAATTCAGGGGTCACAAACCTGCATCGTATGTGGGCCACATTGATAGTTTCGAAATTCAAGGCACAGCACTGTAAGCAATAAAGAGGGTAAATTTTTTGATTAAAATTGCGCACATAATCAAGAATACTGCATACTTTTAATAAAACGAAAATGTAGTGTGAGTATGAAATATAAAACATCGCTGGAGTTTCTGCCTCTCTGTTGGTGTGTGCTGCATGTAACCACCCACAGACAGCCAGCATATTGGAGTCTTTGTGGGTCATGTTGAAAAACACCATAAATCAAAAGAATCTTTGATACTGAACCAGACCACAACCCATAATTTGAATAAAAGGAGTGAGGACCGTGTAATGTGAAGTGGTGAGTCACAGGCACTCCTCAAGTGTGAGATTCACAGTCTACTTTGTGGCCTCATCTCCCAAGTGAGTTCTTCTGTAAGATTTTCAGAACAAAAGTTGGTGTTTGTTAAATGTTTGACACATCTCACTGACCTTTATTTGAACACTGTAATAGCACTAGAGTACCAGGTGACAGAACACAGTGGCTATAACAATCACATGAATGTGATAGAGGTGGGATATTTTTTCCTTCATAGTAAACCATACATGACTTGAGCTGTGAGCTACAGCAAATTTTAAATTGAGTTTTAAAACACATTAAATTGTGAGTGGCCAGTAATAATACATAAATTTTTGCAGGATGGCAAATAGAGTGTGAATATCTGAATGCATGCTAACTGTAAATGCTGCTGTGGTCTTGTGAGCTTGACTACATTTGATCATTAACATATGTTCTCACTGAGTAATAATCCGATGGTATTGCTTTTCAGATATTCTACAAACAGCTAAGCACATAGTACTATCAAAGTTTCATCAACCCACTAGAAGACGGCCACTCAAACCTAAACCATTGTAAGAATTTCATGTATTCATCTTATGTTAACAGGGAGTAATACACCGAAAATGAATAAAACAAAACAAGGTATACTCCCGAATGTTAGGCCAGAATCTGTGTGTATGACGTGGGCTGAGTCAGAACGTAAAGTGGGCCTTAGTGCAATGGAATGTCTCCACAGGAAGAATATTCACGCACCTCTGATCCACTTACAGCTCAGATGTCATTTTGCAACATTAAAAAATAAATCTTAAACAAATGTGTGCTTGTGATGATGTGCGTTTGTTCATATTCAAGAATGGCCCATCTGCTGTATTAAAAGTTCACATTGTTAATAAATTCCGTATGGTATGATTCAGATCACAGCAATGTGGCCGTGGGCTGGATTAGTGATATATCAGGATTTGATTCTCAGCAGGGGCAAATGGGCAAGAGATGATTTTCTGCTCCCAAGTGTCCAGACCTGGCCTGGGGCGCACCCAGCGTCCCGTTCAGTAGGTACCAAGGGCTGTTTCCATGGGGTACAGCAGTTGGGGTATGGAGTTGAACATTCACCTTTCTCTGATGCCAGTGTTAGGAATGTGTGTGTAGAGGTGTGCCTCCTATGTGTCATCAGGGCTTGGTGTTTCATTAAGTACAGAAACGAATTTACCTTTACAAATTTGGATCAATAACTTAAGAGTGGTTTTCCTAGGGCAGCTGCACCTGTGGGTTATGTGTGTGAAAGATAGTCCAAACAGAATCGCAGGACATCTGAAGTCTTTGCAAATAATTGCGGATTGAGCATGAATGTTTGGGTTGAAAGCAACGTCAAAACCAACACTATCACTACAACAGAAGAATTAAAGTTAAGGAATGGATAGAGGCATATCACAATCTTATGGCACTACACAAAGTTTGTGTTAAGTGCTCTACTTTGACTTGTGCAGGGGTACTGGACAGGTGTCAGGTCAGTTGGTTGCAAGCACTCTTGATGTGTAACATCCCACTGTGTATACCTACAGTCAGTTCTTTTCAATTAAAACACACAGTCCAGTTGTGTGTTCGTTTTAATTGATAATAAAATGGTTACAACCAGTTACACAGTGCAGATCATCCTCTGTCGGCCTCTTTTAACTAAACAAAAACACAGTGCTTCACAGATTACTCATACTATAATATGGTACTGTCTCAGATATGAAATCATGAAGATACCTGTATGAGTACTCAAGAATGTGAAATAGCAAATATTGTAAGACGTGCATGTCAGAAGAGATATAAAGTGGCATAAAATGATGTACTTGGCTGATCCCAGTGGCCATGTGGTCTAAGGCATGGGTCTTTGGCCGAGTGCTTGCTGGGATCGTGGGTTTGAATCCTATTGTGGCATGGATGTTTGTCTTTTACAGTGTTTGTGTTGTCAGGTAGAGGTCCCTGCAACGGGCCGAGCCCTCATCCAGAGGAGTCCTACCGACTGGTGTGTGCTTGAATGTGATCAAGTGCAAATAAAAGCCCCTAGTCCTACTGTGAACAAGTAGGTAGAAGAGGGAAGGATTGCGATAACATGATGTACTCATGTAGGAACAGAACCCCACATTTTTAGAGAAGGGGATGACACTGCTGCAGGCATATTGACTCTTACATCTGTCCCTGCCAGCACTCTCTCCTCTCATACTGAAGGCTGTAAGCAACCTGCTTGCACACACAGGTGCCATGAGATTGTGATTGGACTCTTCTTCAACTGATAGGATGTAGGATTACTCTTCCATTTTCCTCACTATTTCTCATCTCACCAACTGTTATCTTTGTCTCTCACAGAGCTGCTGAACCCAGTTCAGTGGCAGGATTTAACAGTCAACCAAACACCCCTAACACTGAAGAACTGAAGAGTGTAGCCACCAGCATAGCATCAGTAAGTTCTCTGGCAAACAGTTCACAGTGCATAAGAAGGGAGCAATCAACAGTGAAGGAAACACGAGCCTTCAAGATGAAGATAAACAATATCAATGTAGTACCAAAGTGTCAGATCACATCCCAGCCGTCAGTGCGGGGAACCAGCATGGTGGGGCAGCCAAGTACAAAGCTTGCTGCTAAATGCCAGGACCCAATGGGGCACGCAGAGATTGCAAGTATCATCGCATGCAGTAATCTGGATGAAACTGTAGGTTTGAAAGAAGACAAGATACAGAGTGTAACAAGTACCTCTGAATATTTGTCTCTTGTAAGTACAGACTCCATTCATTATGAAGGTGATCATAGTGATTTATCAACTGTGGGAGACAACAACACAAGGATTGTAAATGATAAATTAATTAATGATGAATCTTATTTAAATTGTGATGTTGAAAGTTTATGCTTGGAGCATGCATTTCGAGAAACCAATGAGAGGATATATCCGTGCCGGTACTGTGGGGAGATGTTTTTAGTAAAAAGTAATCTTGTGTTACATCAAACGACATACCATTCAGATCATCCTGTTGGGTGTGAACTGTGTGGGAAAGTGCTTTATAAGTCACGAAGTGAATTTATGGAGCACATCTGTGAACGTCACAATGACAACACACACAATTAGGTTGTTAGCACAGCATGATGCTTGCTGGCATGTTTATGATTTAACAGTGCTGCATCTCAGGCTATCTAGTGCCAAATTATAGAATCATGAGGGAATAATGACATGGAAAGAATCTGGAAGGAAGCACTCACAGCATATTTGAGACGCCATTCTGGCATTTGTCTGAAGGGCCTGTGAAACACAGTGAAAGATTATTGTAACCAGCATCGCCTGGATATAACATGCAGTGCTACCAACTTGACTATAAGGTGTGGTTGTCAGCGCTGTGAAAGGGTGAATACTGCATAAGAAAATGCTGCTACGATGTTTGAGGTTCTCACAGCACTGTTGATGAGTGCTGGCAGCTTGTTTATAAAAATAATTTCTTGCTGTAGGTTCCACTTATTTGTTTAACTATGACTTTGGCCTGGTGAAACTTCTACTGCTTACTGGAGACATTATTCTTCCTCCTCCTCCTATCACGGCTTTGGCCTTTTGACTTGTTCTGGCCCCATTTCCAAACCATTTTCCTTGTTCTTGCGGGATTCATATATGATGAAACTGTACACCAGTTGTCTTGGAAGCGTGTATTTTTAAGGGGGGTGTTTGCCACCCTTCTGCAGAATCCCCAACCTGGAAGACTGGGATTTTCTCCCTTACTAGAATTGGCTTCACGATGAAAAAGTGCCCGTCCTCTGTGCTGTGGGACACAATTTTATTGGCTCTTCTGCGGAGGGTTGTCTGGCTTGGGAGGCCCTGCCAGTATGTATGCTGCTGCTGGCATAGCCCTTGGCTTCATCAGAATACACAGCCATGCCCACCATATAAAGACAGCATCAAATACCGACCCATAAACCTTTAAAACTCATGGTGCATTGAACACTAACTTTTATGTCCAGGAACACACATTAATGGATCAGATGTCTGCACACAACAAATAACTGTGCTTTCCCTACAGTGATAATTTCAGTAATCCACTTGGTGAATGTGAGGATCTACTGTATGATGTAAATTGGTTGGTGCAGATGTGTCTGGGTGTCCAGCTGGTTACATATCTTTGTGTTTTATGTAGATATGATACAATGAATTCTGAGAGATGCAAACACAGATACTGCAAGTGGGGTGTGAGTACAGATGTTTATAACCAGTGCAGTGAAGAGGCTGTACCTGGTACAGTAAAATAGCCTTCCTGTATAGCCAGTAATGTACACAGATAAAACAAGAAAGCAAATGAAGTACTCTGTGATGTACTACACACACTTTATCAAGGTGTTCTTTACTTCCAAAATGATCGTATAATTTCATGGTATACATGTAAATGTAATTTCATTTATGCCCTTAAGAGAAGTACATCCTTCCCTGCACTGCTTTGCGTGTAACTCAGTCACTCAATACATTTTTGTGGATGTCTGTACAGAATTTTATCCGATCAGATGTATAGAAGAAACATTTCTTTACACCCTTTGTGGATGTCTGTACTGAATTTTATCCAATTAGATGTATAGAAGAAACATTTCTTTACACCCTTAAAGTATGGCTTTCACTGCACCAATTTTCACAAAACTCACACATAACTGCTCAGTAGCATCATGTGGAAAACTTCTACACTGAATGATGCTTGGATAAGTCGATTTAATGACTTTTTAAAGAACTATACTGAATTTCATAAAAATCTGACAAACCCTTTTATAGCTGATGCTGGGTCACAGGCAGACAGGTGAACTGGGTCTCCACATAAACTGTTCTTTTCAATTTGTAAAGAATGCCTGTATTGTTATAAAAACATTTGAACATTATGTTCAGTTACTCTTTACATCTCTTCCCAAATTTTGAATTTTTTTTTCATATTTGTTTTTTTGATGAAATGTTACATCAGGGAGGCATTTGATACTTGTAAGTACAACTGTGCAGTGGTTTTCATATTTTAGAGAAGATGGCAATGTTCCCTCCAAGCTATGTGCATGCATGGCTGCGCGGTAACTGATATACTCCCACGCACACACAATTGTTACTGCACAGCTGGAATTTTTCAGTTTTCATTGTAAATATTCCTACTATGCATATTACAAAAAACTTTTGAAGTGCTGTGCAGTCATCAGGTCGTGTAAAACTGTTCTGCTCAGAGAAGTAGCAGGTCCGCGCGGCTGTAAAAAAATGAGAGCGAACATTCAAAGTGAGAATGATGTGAAGTTGACAACACCACGTTTACATTCCAAAAGGAAGTGGTGTTGGTCCTGCACATGAGGATAGATCGGACTTCCTGCAATTAGGACGTGTACTGGAAAATTCTGCCATATGATTAGAGCTGTACTGATGCATATACATATGTACTATAGGAACAAGTTTTGATACGCACGCACACACACACATGTAATGTGTATGTTGTGTCTGGAAATAAGTGTATGATTGACATTATGATCTGAGGTGTCTGCAGTTATAAAGTATTTATACACAGAAAGGCTGACGAAGTAAAAATATAAAAAGATTCCACACATAACAGAAATGGCTTATTACAAGAGCACCAAATGTTTTGCCATCATTATGATTCTAGTAGTGCAGCTGTGTCTTGATAATTTGTATTTTGCATTTCATATATATGAATAGAGTAATAAATACTTAGCCATGATCTCCAATGTTTAGTGTTCATAAAATAATACTTGTAGTGCAGTCATATAGTTTCTGGACCAAATTTATTTTCTCCGTAACAACACTTACCTTCTAATAGATGTTGTACCCTCCAAAGTAGTCTGCTTGGTACTTCACTCAGCAAGCCCAGTGATTGTGCCACCATTCAGTTTATTGTTTGAAACTCAGAGTTTTGGGAAAAGGAGGAAGTTACAACACTAAATTGGGTGACAAGGGAGGGTGTGGAATTAACAGTCATTCTGTTCTAGCTAAGAAATTTGGACACAGATGATGCACAGCGAGCAGGTGAGGGGCAGAAATTTAACAGGAAGCCATTGCATGCTCAGACTGTCTTTCAAAATGCTCTGACCTAACCCCCATGAAATTTCCAAATTGTTCACAGCTTCCAGATAGTGATTCTTGTTTCAGAGAACAGGTTCCTTTACTTTATCCACATGTTCATCTGTTCTGCTCGTTGGTGGATGTCCCTATCATTCAGCATCTTCAACCGAGGTCGCACCACTTTTGAACTTGGAAAACCACTCAAAAACTTGCGTTCTTCCCACTGTCAAATCACCAAATGTTACTTTCAACATTTTGAAAGTTTCTGTACCATTTTTCCCCACCTTAAAACAAAATTTAATGCAGACACGCTATTCTTTGAAGTGTGCTATTTTCTAGGTACACCAAAATCACAAATGGAGCAACACACACTTGTACCTAGAGAGACATCATTCAACGATGACGTACTACAGTCTTATCTGATGCAGGAAATTACTCTTTAGACTAGTGACTGACATTAGTGTCATAACACTCAGTCTAGAAGCTATTTGATCACACTACATATTACTTATTCACACATTTTATATTTTCAGGACAAAGTAATACCAAAAATATAAATATTACTCGAATGAAGACTAGAATATCACAATACACAAAACTAACACAAAGAACATCTATGTTCCTTCTGGTGAGGATAAAGGACTTACAAAATACAAGATTCCAACTCAGTAATTCATTTCTTTGCATAATCTCCACTAGTACAGTTATCTCCGATACAAACCCAGAGTTTCACAAGGCTGCCATATTTACAATTCTCAATGTACACAAAATTCCTGCAAACATTCATACCTCCACTGTCATTGAACAGAAGTTAAATACAGATTTTGTGGAGCTCTTATGTTGTTTTACGTTCTAAAAAATGATGTTACACAATTTGAGGACCTATATCAAGTGGCATTTTCATCTCAAAAGCGTCCTGGTTGGTATTAACGGTCATAAGAAATTGAAAGTATAAATATGGAGTGGTATCTAATTGCATGTGGCGTGTAGTTTAACAATGCTGCAGCAACTCAAGAGTGTACTACCCTGAATGACAGGATGACAATGAAGAATGAATGAGAATGGACATGGAAGTGGTTGTGGCCTGTGTTAAGGCACCATCTTGACAGATGCCTGGAAGGAAAGTCGAAACTCATGAGCACCTTGATCGAGATATGTGTGCTGGCAGAATTTCATGGTAGAGACCTCCTCACTACAAGTCAGTTGTATTATTGCTCCAGTCAACTTGCATTTTAGTGGTACAAATTCTTTATGAAGTTTAAGGAACAATCTGTCATTGGTTGAAAAGTTATTTGGGTGGCAGACATTCTGAGCTCTTAAAATAAAATGACACAGAGAAATAAAATTGCAACACTTCCAGTGGAGGGGGGGGGGGGGGGACAAATTTCGATGCATGCAGCTTACATCAGAAACAAAATCTATGACTTTAGTGTGGTGGAATTATGTAGTAGCCAATTTACATACTGCCAAAACCAGACTTGTACCACGTGTGTGAAATATGTTAAAACAGGATTCCGGTCTTAGTAATGTGATGGTTTGCTGCTGGGTGAGTGGTTTCTGGTGTTTCAAGCCATCATGGTGCTGTTATCTTAAAGGGTCAAGCAGACTGGTTCTCGGTCAACCGGACTGCTTGACCACCATTAAGTTTCACAAGATCTGTAACCACTTGCCCACCAACACAGCATCACATCCCAGAAGACTTGAATCCTCAGCAGTAGCACCATGAGAACATCAAACCTTATAATGTTACAACTGCATCAACAATGTTAAGTTCTCAGGTTTTTGTGACAGTTGTTTGACCGACGGTTCTATTTTTGGCTTCTACCCCATATAGCTTTGGTCTGTTCCGACATTTCTTAGGAACTTACTGCCTGCATCTTCAGGGTGAGTGACTTTCATTCAAGTGGATGCTCCCTTTCCCCCCCGTCCATAACTGACTGGCCACAATTTCCACATACTCTTATATACAATGATACATTTTCTTCCCTCATATCACTTAATCAGCCACTTGAACAAAGCTCAGTCATCCTGAAGACAGAGGCAGTAGTTTCCTCTGAAACATCAGGGCAGATCACTGCTACACACTGTAAAAACTCTATACACAGCCATCATTTTAACAACAACCATGTTTACATGTATTTTTAATGCGCTGTGCATCACTGATACTTGGAATCACACCATTTTTTCTTTAGACTCGTTTGCAGAAGAAACTGGGCTGAAATGAACGCATGATTAGCAGTCAAAAACTCCCTCACATATACTGCATCCTGAATTTTCAGCTACCAGTGTTTGTTCCATTCACTGCGAACTGCTGGGGGGGGACATCAAAAGTATAAAATTTTGGTAGATACAGACTTCATGCAAGTGTTCAACATATGAGATGGCTTTCTAAAATTATCTACATTAAACTATAAATTCTGGCACATCCATCCTATCAGAGCTTTGAAATCATTATTTTTCAAATGCTATGATACAGTTCTTAAAAACACTTTTCTTCTGTTTCTAATGTTAATCTTTCACTGGTAGCACTGGTCACGACTGGCAACAAACATCAGTACCTTTCATTCTGTAAACCTCTGCTTTTGCAAATATGAAAAATCAGTGTGATGACCCCCCACTCACTATCTTCAGTTTTCAGCAAAAGACACACGCAGAACATGTTTAGCTCAGTACACAATTTATAAGATAAAGAATTAGGGAAAAATTCTCATTTTATATATCAGTAAATATGGTGTTTGAAGTTTCAAGATTTTTGTGATATGACCTTGTGTTGTTTGGCATGAAGTTCCTGATGTTTTGAAGGATCACAGTGCTTCCATCTTCAGAAGCAGGCAGTGAAGACGAAGGCACTGCTCGATCCAAATGTATTCTTGGACGGCCTGTGATTTTGAGCAAGTATCATCCACACAGAAGTCTTCTACAACCGCTGAATAAATGGGCGATATCAGACACATTTTGTAACAAGTATTAACTACCAACATTTGGGACAGCGGAATGCCTTTCTTCTAATCCTTCTAAAAAAATGTACTTTACAGGTGGCTTCTGTGTGTATTGTTGCCTCATGTGAGATGGTCAGCAGTGGGTGTAGCCTAATGTACCAGTTCTGCTATGACACAACAAAGACGCGATGGGAAATTCTGTGGAGGAATACAGCAACGAATGCTGATATTTATGTAGTGTGTCCTAGAGTCACTGTACTGAGAGTACATTCACCTTCCACACAAAAACTATTGTATTTAAAACAGCCACCAGCATAAACTGACTGCAGGGAGCTTCAGAAATTGTTCAGCATGTTATCCACCATGTTCAGTGCACGTCACATCCCTTAAGCACCGATCTGCAAACCGCTGTACAAAGTTTGAAAGTACTGCAAGATCACAGTACAGTGACTTTTAGGATGGGCAGTATATAAGTGACACATAACAGAATGACTGTACAGTGGCTGCAGAGGTTAAGAAACTAGAATGTTGCCTTAGTGTTTTCTCAGTAAGGAAAGACCAGCCAAACAAGAGTAGTCTCTCATTTGCAGTGGTGCACCGAGCCAACTTTCCTTCATTTCCACAAATACTGTATTTATCCAAATGCAAGATGAGAATTTTTTTTCACTCACCATCTGAAAAATGGGGGCTTTCACACAAAATTATGTTCTGCATAGGTATTTTCCGAAAAATTGAAGATTGTGGGGGGGGGGGGCTTACATTTGGGTACATACAATACGTGCAGGCAAGTGGCATCAAACATATATGATATGTTTACCAGCACTTCTAGACTTTTGTGACAGTGCACTGAACAGACTTAGAATTGCCTCCCAAAATAAGTACCACACAGTCAAGCAGGTGACATGAATCATGGCATTTCTGCATTAATTTCTGTTTGCATTCCTGAATCAATTTCAGTTTCCACTTCAACTATTGGCATATCAATGAGAAACTCACTGGTTATCTCTGAGTCACTGAGTGCAAGTTCCGATATATGTTCTATTTCCATAACAACTCTTTCCTCTTTTACCTTGTTGGCTGTAACAGGCCTGTCTCTGTTGTGGGTTTTAGTATGTTTCAACATGTCTCCCTTCTGAGCAAACGCACGTCCACACAATGGACATCGGTGTGGCTTCTCACCTGTATGTGTCCGCTTATGTACAATCAATGACTGCAGTCGTTTAAATTTGCGCTCACAAAAGGGACAAGCATAAGGACACTCATCTCTGTGGAGTGCAGCATGCTGCTTCAGTGTAAAAGAGCTACGGAACGTTTTACCACATGTAGTACACTGGTAAGGACGCTCCCCAGTGTGTATACGCATGTGCACTCGGTACGGATCTACAGCAACAAAACGTTTACCACAAACCTCACAATCAAATGGCTTCTTTTCTCCTGTATGTTTTGCCAGATGATACTTCAGTGTCAACTCTGATCGCATTCTCTTCCCACACACAACACATTCATGGGACAGATCTTCAATGGGCTGAGAACTTGCAGCATGTTTCTTTTTATGCTGATTCAGGTTTCCTAACCTATTGTATGCTGCACCACATGTCTCACACTTGTGAGGCTTAACACCTGAATGGCTCAGCTTATGTTGCTTTACTAGGGCTTTGCTGTAGAATGCTCTGCCACAGATATCACAAGCAAAATTTTTTGATGTGGAATGCATCAACATATGTTTACTGACAGATGTATTATCCTTGAAGCTCTTCCCACAGGTGGGGCATGAGCAGGGCCTGTCATTGGAATGTGTCCTCATGTGTACTCTCATGCTCTGAGGGTTCGACAGCACCTTACCACACAGATAACATAAGACATTCCTCTCATCTGTATGTATCTTTTCATGCCGCCACATTGCATTCCTATTTGGACAAGTTTTATTGCAAATGGAACATGTAAGAGACTTGACTTGTATGTGGATACTACGCTTATGCCGCTGTAACTCTTTCTTGAAATGAAAGTTAATATTACACATTTCACATTTAAATGGTTTTTCATTAGTGTGAAGCCTTCGATGAACCTCCAACTGACTTTTATTTTGGTAATAAGCATCACAAAACTCACAAATATTTTCAGCTGGGATATGCTTTTCCCTTATATGTCGCCTCAGAGGTTTCTTCCCACTGAAGACTTGGCCGCACAAGCTACACGCGGTCTGTTCTCGTTTGTATTTCTTATGTAGAACAGGCATTAATTTCTGCTCTCTCTCTTCAACAATGTGTTCTGTGATTTCATGGATAAGCAATTTATGTCTTTCATTATACTCAATTTTACAGACAGCACACTGATATACCTTCATGTATTGTGATGTGTCAACTGCATCTGTACTGCCATTTGAGTCTTCAGCACTTGCAGGCCAAGATCCTTCAGCTTTCACTGGCACTGCATGGTGATGGTCTGTGGATGCATCAGCATTACTAGGATTAGACGAGTCACAGGATTCTTCTTGTACATGTATTGTAACTTCTTTTGTTTCTTCTGGTAACAGTTCAACTGATTCATGGTCAGTTGATGTGTCTCCTGCTGAACTTTTAATGTGAGTAACGTGGGCAGGTTTCTTAATTATGTTCACTTTATCACGTCTCTGGCTTGGATACACTCTGAAATACAGCAGTATCATGTTAATTATATTCTCTATACCACATATGCATTTACCATCTCCCTGTGAGTGCCACATGCCCCATCCATATACCCTCCTTGATTTGAACACCCTAAAAATACCTGGTACGAGGAATACAAATCATGACACTCCTCACTATCTAAATATATCCCACCCTCCTGTTAGTTCCTCCCTCTTAGGCCCAAATATGTTCCTCAGCTCCCTGTTAGTGAACATCATCAGCCTGTACTACTCCTTTAACTTACAGACAAAGTTTCAGACCCATATAAAACAACAGGCAAAATCATACTTCTGTATACTTCAGTCTTTGTTTTTAGACAGCAAATGGGAAGACAAAAGATTCTGTAACAAAGGGTAGCAGGTATTCCATGAGTTCAATCTGCTCGATTTCTTCACGCACACAATTCTGATTTGTTAATGTCATTCACAAACATTTGAACTCTGCCCCACTTTCAAAGGACTGTTAGCTACCTTATTGTTGTGGTTTGTTCTACAATGTGTTGATGAGAAATGAATAAATAATTAGTTTTCTCAGCATTTACTTCTAGACCAATCTCCTGACTAGTAATAATAAAGTTTCTGCGTTTCTCTTTACAGTATGTATGTCTCTGACCAACAGATTAACATTAACACAGACAAGAAGCTGACATGTCCCACTAAATGCCAATCCCTTCTATATCTTTTATAACACTACTTGAGGCAGAACTGCTCTGTTATAAGCCAGACAGTATAAGACTATGAGTAGTACAGTTTGGAAATTACCTGTCTAACAAAGAATCTTGTGATGACATATCTTTTACTCTAAGAAACTCAGCAACATCAGTCGGCATCCCAGAGTTTTCTGCTTTAAATGTGAATGATTCTGGATTTGCTGCATCATCCTACAATAAAAATATAAGAAAACAGTATACTAAGTAAAACACAGAGGATTCAGCCTTCTGTGATCTGATGCTGTGATGTTGGCTGGGTCATTTGTGACGTTTTGAAGACTCAAAGTGCCCTCACCTTCAATCTTGATCCTGTATGATGAGGACACTATGATCATTCAAACCTCAGGAACCACTCAGTGAACAGCACAGCATCACATCACAGGAGGCTGAATCCTCAGCAACACCACTGTGAAAATGTCAAGTTCTATACGCAAGAAAAAGAGTATTGGTAATAAAGCCAACACCAAGACATTATGTAAGATCAGAGTGTAGAAACAATGGAAGTCACATTTGTGAAATTGTATCAAACTATCAAAGAGAGAGATAAAGTGACATAAACACAAAACGAATGCTTATGGGGAGAAAAAGATGGAGTTCTGTTGTAAGATTCTAGAATGAGTTATGCAGATGACCCCACTTGCAATGCACAATAAAACCAATATACTACTACTATTACTACCACTACCACCACTGCCACCACCACCACACCACCACCAGAGCCACAGCCACAGCCGCCGCCACCACCACTACCACCACTATCACTGCCGTCACTGCCACTACTGTGGCACAGGGTGAGCCATTCTAATGGCATAGTTAGTGGACAACAATGAAAAGAATCAGTCACAACCAACTTTATCTCTTTATTTAGAGATTTTGAGCAACCAGTTTCAGCCTAGTACGCTATCATCAGGCTCTTCTAAAAAACATGAAATGTTAAAACTCTACTCTTCAGAAGGGAAGGCCTTCCTCTTTCTAAATGGGGTTAAAATTATACAGCCTTGTATATATACACAACAGAAAAGGTATGTGTAAAATATATATGAAAGTGTATAAGGTGGAGAGGTATCTGTTACAAATAGTGAAGGGAGCTGCCAGCACTGAAAAGATGTATTATTGTATATACGTCTGTCTTGTGGTCGATGTTGGATATACCTCTTAGTCTTTTATACTTTTATATATATTTTACACGTATCTTTTATGCTACACACACACACACACACACACACACACACACACACACACACACAAAGTCTGTATAATTTTAACCCCACTGTGGAACAGGAAGGCCTTCCCCTTCTGAAGGGTAGAGTTTTAACATTTCATGTTTTTTAGAACAGCCTGATGATAGCCTACTAGGCTGAAACTGGTTGCTCAAAATCTCTAAATAAACAGACGAAGTTGGTTGTGGCTGATTCTTTTTTATGAGATTGAAACATACACCAATGGAGATGTTAAATATCAAAATTAATATCCTTTAATTTTTAAGTAACATAATTACAAACATTCAAGAAAAAAAGGAGAAGTCACAGATGAAATATTCATTTTCACAAAAGAAATACACATTACAAATAAGCATTATAAATTACAGAATAAAGTACTAATCACCTTATCTGCTCCATCATCTGGTAAGGTTGGTATGATAGTTTGCATTTTAAACAAACTTCTTAACTTTCTGTCAGCTGCTACGAAAGTCTGGATCATCAGATCGCACTCATTCAGTTTGTTAACGCATGAATTACACACATGTTCAGGCAATCCATCTCCTTCCAGGACCTACAACGAAGTATCCATTTTAGCATATACACTTATAACAGTGAATGCTATGAAAACGGCTCATAATGAATTATGTTTACTTCTGTTAGTTTATTGCTCATCCACTGCAGTCACACACACCTGACACAGACCACATCAGTTTCAATCAATCACAAATACACAATTAAACATCATATCAAAATTACATAAACACATTTACATTAACAATGGATAAAACAATACATGACAAATCATCTTTCACTCGCGAAGTAAAGGCAACCAGATTTACAGGACACATATTCCTCCACTCAGAAAAATGTACGTTATGTTTGTATGAGTCATGATATTTACTGAGCATCATTCTTCTGTAACTGTTTAACATTTGTCATTTTGAAAGTGTAATCTGTTTTACACAAGAAAATTTTTAACTTAAATGGTACATCATGTGAAGGTGAGAAATTTATTCCTTAGCACTGACTAACACATGATACATTACTTTATGATAGCTCTCACTACATCAATCAACAATATTTTATACATGTTTTAATACTCTGCTGGTTCCTCTGTTATACAAAGAATATGCTGTGCAATCCAATACTTTAAGAACCAAATTAATTTCTCCAAAACAACAACAGTGTCTAATCAATGTTGTCCCCTTAAAAGTAGCCTACTTGCAATTTCGCACAGCAACTGTAGCAGTCACAGCACTGTCCAAAGCATTTTGTCAAGTGCACCCTGCAATATGAATTTCAATCATGGATATACAATTGAAATCTTACTCCCTTTAAAGCCATTAACAGTTTGGGAAAGAAAGAAGTGACACTGCGTTCTGGGCCTCTTTTGAACCTCTCCCGAGGTCCTGGCACATGTTGACATGACTCTCCTTCTGCTCCTTATTCAGCAGGCACATGTTGATATGACTCTCCTTCTGCTCCTTACTCAGCAGGCATATGTTGACGTGACTCTCCTTCTGCTCCTTACTCAGCAGGCACATGTTGACATGACTCTCCTTCTGCTCCTTACTCAGCAGGCACTGCATGTCTTTGGTGGCAATCCAACACATGCCAAATTGTCTTTCAAAATTCTATGAGATGAACCAAGAAAATTCCCAACATGTTTACAGCTTCACAAATTGTGATTCTTCTGTTTCTGACACGTTCCTTCACTCATTATATATGTTTTCATCTGTTTTGCTCATTGATGGGAATACCATGTGTTTGGTACTTCCAACTGCTTTTGAACTTCAAAAAGCATGCAAAAACTTTTGTTCATCCCCTTATCTACTATCTAAAAGCTACTTTCAACATTTCAAAAGTCTCTGCAGCATTTTGTCCCTGTTTAAAGCAAGATATACTGTTTTTTCAAGTCTACCATTTCAAGGCATACCAAAATCGCAAATGGGACGACACATACTTGCACATAACAACACATTACTCAGTAATCACATGTGATACAGCCTTATTCCAAACACGAACTGACTCAGCAGATTTTACTCTATCCATACCTGGTGAATGAAGTTTGTAGTAGCTGCAGTAGTGTCATCTCACAGTCGGTCAGAAAGTGATAACACTAAGTCTCCTGCACTGAGTGCAGTATATCTCAACAACATAATCTCAAGAGAATATTTACTGCCAAGTATAAGAGATATAAACAACATAAAATAACAGTGATAAACACATCCTGTTCCATAAATGTATGTTCTAACTACTGAAACTATAAATCAAGAAGATTAGCAACAACATGAACTGTAGAAAAGAATATATACTCAAAAACCTCAAACAGAACAGTAATACAAATGTGACATGCAGATTTACTTCACTCTACACACTTCACTAATCACATCAGTCACCTACTACTGAAAGGGGGAGAAAGCTGGTGCTGAAATTTTGTAAATGAATACAGAGCTCCACTTTCAAAAAATGTCTGACCATCAAATGGGTTCCTGTGAAGCCTGTTTCAGTTTGTGTGAATCTACCTTATGTAACACCCTTGAGGTGAGTGAGTGCATGCATGAGTCACAGCAACAAGTTGCCAGGTTGTGTGTTCTTTACAAGATATGCATGCTAAATGAAGAAACGGTTGAGCATCATGCATACAGTCAAACACACCAGAGACAACACTCCAACAGACGAAATTAATGTGCTGGTTTCTGAAAGAATACAGAAGGATGTGATGACAGTGGTCGTAGAGTAGTGTGTGGATATTGTGGAAGATTGTCATGTACCAGGCATGTGGCTGCCACCACCACCACCACTACTACACTGACAATTACAACAATAAGAACAACAAAGTAACATTTCGGATCATATGGAATACTGCCATCGCAGGACCCAATATTACATACCTTCTCTGGCAGAAGCCTATTGATTTTGCTTGCCAAACAATTTGTTTTATCTGGAGGAAAAATTGAAATTAATTTGTATTCATAAACCAGATGTGCACAGAGTCTGCAAATTTTGTGACAGCCTCTTATAGTAGAAGAATCTTCAACATAAGAGTCCAAATCGATCTTTATTTCCACAGTATAGTCATCCGCATCTGCTGGGGTATCCAGTACTGCAAGTTGGGACTGCAAAATATCAGCTGCGGCACCGTCTCTTAGTATGGAGCTTGGCACGGCATTTTCAGTGTTATCTGTGTTATGGTACAGCACTTCATCTACAAACATAAAATTATACATAATTAACAACAATAATAAACAAGTTACATACCATCCAATATCATTATTACCTATAATTAAATACCACAGTAAGTCCCCAGCTTACACAGGTGCAATTCCATGGACCCATAGATACATATGAGGCCTGTTCAAAAAGTATCTGACTTAATTTTTTTCTGTGGAATCTAATGAAGCACGGGAGGTGTGCTGTGGTAGGGAGGTGGAGGGGACCTTCATGCACATACGTGGATTTTTTTCCACCAGCAGACAGCCTCACTCACGTGCAGCCAGCGTGAGTGAGAGTGTATACGCAGTGAGCGTCGCATTGTAATTTTCTGCCAAAATGACGGAACGACTCGAGCAGCAGTATTGCATCAAATTTTGCCAGAAGCTTGGCGATAGCCAAGCAGAAACCATTCAGAAGATTCAGCGGGTTTTCGGCGAAGATGCCATGGGCATCACACAAATTAAGGTGTGGTACAACAGATTCAAAGATGGCAGCAGATCGGTGGACAGCGACACTCATTCCGGTAGGCCCTCAACAAGCCGAAATGACGAGCTCATCGAGCAAGTACGGGCTTTGGCCATGCAGGACCGTCGTGTCACCGTCAGAGAACTTGCGGAGGAAGTGGGGATAAGCACTGGTTCGGTACATTCCATTCTGACCGATGATTTGGCAATGCGGAGAGTGTCCGCGAAATTTGTGCTGAAGCTGCTAACGATGGAGCAGAAGCAACTCCGTCTGGAAGTCTCGCAGGACATGCTGGACTACGCAAACAGCGACCCCGAATTCCTGAACATCGTAATCACTGGTGATGAGTCGTGGGTTTACGGGTACGACCCGGAAACCAAGGCGCAGTCGTCACAGTGGAAACATTCAACATCTCCGAGGCCAAAAAAAGCCAGGCAGGTGCAGAAAAACGTCAAAGTGATGTTGACTGTTTTCTTTGACTCCCGTGGAGTGGTGCATCACGAGTACGCACCACAAGGCCAAAACATTAATAAAAAATACTACCTGGAAGTCCTTCGTCACCTTCTTGATGCTGTGCGGCGCAAGAGACTGGACCTGTGGGCAGCGGAAACGTGGCAGCTGCATCATGACAACGCACCAGCTCATTCCTCGCAACTGATTCAAACGTTCTTGGCCAAACACAACATTCCTGTGGTTCGACAGGCTCCCTACTCTCCCGACATGGCTCCTTGTGATTTTTGGCTGTTCCCCCACCTGAAAATGCAGCTGAAAGGGACTCNCAGTCGTCACAGTGGAAACATTCAACATCTCCGAGGCCAAAAAAAGCCAGGCAGGTGCAGAAAAACGTCAAAGTGATGTTGACCGTTTTCTTTGACTCCCATGGAGTGGTGCATCACGAGTACGCACCACAAGGCCAAAACATTAATAAAAAATACTACCTGGAAGTCCTTCGTCACCTTCTTGATGCTGTGCGGCGCAAGAGACTGGACCTGTGGGCAGCGGAAACGTGGCAGCTGCATCATGACAACGCACCAGCTCATTCCTCGCAACTGATTCAAACGTTCTTGGCCAAACACAACATTCCTGTGGTTCGACAGGCTCCCTACTCTCCCGACATGGCTCCTTGTGATTTTTGGCTGTTCCCCCACCTGAAAATGCAGCTGAAAGGGACTCGATTTGACTCACGAGACGACATTATACGGAACACGACGGCCAAGTTGTACTCCATTCGCAAAGAGGCATTGCAGAAATGCTTCGAACAATGGCAGAACTGCTGGGAGAAGTGTGTTCAGTCACAAGGAGACTATTTCGAAGGGGATTAGAGTTGCAGACCTCCAGGTGTGTAAACGTATTTTTCCCGGCCAAAGGTCGGATGCTTTTTGAACAGGCCTCGTATATACCTGAGTACATTATTTATGTAACTATTTAGGTACATCAAACGCTGCAGTCATTAGTACTGGATGTACAATGTTGATATACTACAATACATTGTAATATAGTAAGTCATATTATATACATTGTTGTATATATACTTATATGTATTTTGTGTTTATGCTGAAACTGCCTTCCATACAACTTTCATAATTTTCCTCTACTTTTTCTTGGCTGTAACTGTCCAATGAAACAAACATATAAGTAAACAATACATATTGAAGCATTACAGAAATTCCACGGTTTTCAATGACTCTCATTTGCAATGGTTACACTCATGAATAAAAATGTTGCATTGCTGCTTTTATGTCAAATCATGTGCTGATTTTGGTGTTTAATAACATATGATGTGCATAAAGTGCAGCTGTCTCTATCCACAATTAAGCACCATAACCTCATGGAATATGAGCAATGAAGGTATGGCTCCACACATTCTTAGCCTAGGCACTAGATTGAGGTGAGTCGTCACCTTCTTGCCCCGGCCACATGACATATTTAGTTACAGTGTATATTCAAGACAAGTTGGGAGCACGGATTGTGGTTCGCTTTCTGATGAAGGCTATATAGCAGTGATGGCAGATGCAGGACTATCAGTATTGTGTTGATATGGGAGCTCTGTAACATATTCGACTGTGTAAGAAACAATTCAGTAGAACCTAGTGAAGCAGGTACACAGAAATCATTTTGAAACCAATTCATTCTGAATTATTCCATATCACCCATGAAAGTTAATGCTTCCTTACTTGTCACTGCTTAAAGCCACATACTAAGAGAATTCCATCATGTTATACTTTACACACATAAGGTACTACAACTCTTCCACTCCTGCGCAGTTTAATGTAGAGCGGGTTCTGAATCCCATGCCCATCCCTTGCAACCCCTTAAATGTGTTCTTGTTGAAACAGGTACACTTCCTGAACCACAAGCACGCTGCTCTTTTTACCCTTAACCTCCACATCAATCATGTTTCTATCAGACACTCCAAGCATACAACAAAACTAACGTTACTTAGAGAACACTGATATATGAAATAACAATACAGGTAGTAACACACCAATAAAATCAAAACAACTGTAACTTCAATTAATAATATGGTGCAATAATCAATTCACTCTTAAAATTACCTGTTTGATGATCTGTATTTTTCAGTGCGAAACTTTTCTTCAAGCTCTTGGGAACAAAATCCGCTAGATTATTGTAAAAGATTGTTGGCACCGGTTGCCCATTGCGGATAAAAGTAGTCTTGTACTTGGGATTTAGGAACCAATGTGGTTCAAAATGATCAGCACACAACAAAAACTTGCTTAACTGTTCAACCGGCTTGTCCAGTAAATCTTCTCTGTCACTGTTTACGGCCCACTGATAGCACCTAGAAATAATATTAAAAAGAGGCCATTAACCTTTTAGAACCTAGCGGTAACTTTACGTACTACCCGCTTTAACATTCAAAAATTCTTCGTGGTGCCCACATTGCGTTTGTGTTTTGTACGGATCTCAGAACAAACAGCAACTTTTGCCTTATACAGCATTAAGAGATTGGTCTTTCTAATAGAAGTGGATAGTGTTTACAGCGCGGTATGCACTGAGTCCTTATATAAAACAGATACGCTTCGTCTTTAAAGGGCTAAAATAAGAATACCAAGAAATCATTTGCAAGAATGGAATATCACAAAGTCATCTTCAATTCTTGTTTTCCTACATGTCATAGTACTGCTACACTTATTATAAAACTGCATGCGTTATAACTAGAAATGTACTCTATTTCATCGCAACTTACAGTTCTTCGTCTTTCGGGAAATTGAAAAATTTAAGGTTAGGACGACATCCTTGGGTATTGAAGCAGGTTTTCGCTGCACACCTCCTACTGCTCATGTCTGCTCACTCATCCATCAAAATAACAGATGTAATTATATGAATCGTTTATGCCTACAAATCATTAATACCATTTATTTCCCCTCTGCAGCACACATTCAGCACGTAATTTCAACAACCACATCCACATTCGTACGCACGGATTACAACCTATCTTACCAATTTGTTTTGCGTGTGCGAGTGTGTGTGTCTGTGTGTTCGCGCGCGTGCGCTGTCGTACGACTACCAACATGATACACGCAAATGTATCTCAATAACACGCACGTTTCATGAACGTAGCCATTTTTGGGGAGTACATTGATCATCAAGAAGGGTTTGATCGCCACAGCCGTGCAGTGAAACACTGGCACATCAAAACGGACGCGGACTGTGTGGTTAGGTATGACTGATCTGTCTCCAAAACGGCTACTTGACATGAACGAAAAGCTGTAGCTTTAACTCCACTATCGGTTGGGAAAGCATGACGTGAAACACAGTTATTCTGTCTTCACGTGAAACTGAAGACTACGGGGTTAGCAGCATCACGGGGATGGTAAAACGGCAAAATATTTAATTTAAATTTTCCTTGCCCTTGAACACCAGTCAATTCATTGTTTTGAAACATTGGCATTTAAATTATGTGAATAATTTTAGTAATACTGAACATCAATTTGCTGTTGTATATTTATTTACCATTTAGGGCATACCATACGCTACTTGTGCCTTTCTAATATTGTAGCGTTCTGCTGATGACTACAATAAGGGGCTGAAACATGCAGGACCGCAAAAACTAAGCTGTGTGCAGCAGTGGGAAATAAACGTAGTGTGTGTCACATCATCTACTGTGGTGCGTATTCCATGATGTTGGACAATGCCATGAAGCACTGTATCATGAGTCGTCGAAACTATGACGAATCTGTCCTGTGCATATGATCCGTGTCGGACGAGTAGCACCTATGCCGGTAAGAGTAGACACACCCTTGTGGGCCACCAATGCCGCAAATGCCATGAAGGACCTATTCAATGGGTACCGTGGTACTCTCACGGAGCTGTAACCAGGCGGTGATGCATTCCAATCACAATCATACATAGAAATATTCTCAATCTGTCGCGGAAGTGGAGAATGCGTGGAGGTATATTTCACTTCCAGTGTAGCTTGAATGGTTTGGAGAGTGAGGAACTTTGCTGCCATGATGGAGAAAATAAAATTGGAAATTCAGTGCCTATATCCGCTGCGGTAGACGAGCAATGGCTAGCCGTCACGGATCGTCTATCTATATTGTCATCGACCACAGAATAAATGTTTAAATGTAACGCACCAGGATTACTTTTGGTATATAACGAGGGTAATTTTTTCACGTACAATGCTCTCACATGTGGCAGGAGATACATTAATTCCCTTGCCTGTCAATTGCTAAAAGTAAACTTGCAAAATGAGCCCCATAATTAGTAGAATATGCGTTTTGAAGAAACTGCGATTGAGAAATAAGAGGGGTCTTGTGTTGTTACAACAATCTTTGTTGTATTAAATAGTTGCGCAAAATTATGACATGTTTGACCCATGTGCGTCATCTACAGGCCTGATGCAAAATTCTCAGATCACAATGAGCGCTGCGAAAATAGACATCATCTGAAGATTACCCGCACAGATTGAAACATGTCGTGATTTTATACAGCTGTTTACACACAGAGAAGTACGTTATGCAAACACAAAAATGTATTCTTTTTCAATTGGAATTCATGAAAAAGCGCAACGTGATTCTTCCAATGAAGATCGATATTTGAGGTTCACGTGTTGACGTTGCTGAAGATTTAAGTCTCCAGGGATGCGTCGCTGTATCGTTGGTCGATTATTTCTCGACGTTTCAATTTTTGTAGTTCCTTAGAAACGTCAAGAACAACTCGTTCAGCCACAGCGCTTCACCTTCCACCAACCCAGTTCTTTCGTTGTAGACGCTATGCCATTAATGATAGTCACACCGCAATGTTAACAGATATTGATGTCAAACGCAAGCGTAATCGTTTCTTGTATGCCAAGAGTAAAGAAAGGCGCTCCTTTTATGGAATTATTTATCTAAATAGCTGTGTAGCCAAGCTTGTTACATTTGTTTTACATTATATTAGTAGGTAATACATTTTTATGGTGGCGTGTTGTCTATCCTTGTGATGTAAGGGATTTATGAAATGCAAATTATATTCCAAGTGATATCGTACGTATTAACATTACTTGCCCCATATAGTCCCATGTTGCATTACGTACAACGGTTATGAACGCAAACCATAGGCACTGCTGCAGCATGAAAATATCATAAATCTTGACAGGGGAAATAATTGAGTGCCCATGAGGTTATGAATGCAATACAATGCATTCATTTACGTGATTCATTCAATTCCTTCCCAGTGGTTTTCCCCACTAGATAAATTTTATTCTTTTTTGTATAACCAACATATCTTTCCAGTCATGAAAGAAGAAATGTTGCGCAGTTTTAATATTTACGACCATACGCATACATAACCTACCACATCACTGTCGAACCCGTTGTATTTCTGTCGTCTGTGGCGCAGATTATTCATCTGTGGCGAAATGTTGCGAGACGAAATACGAATGTGAGTCTTTGTCGCATGGATCGACCTGTCGTGAACAAGTTGGGTACTTATAGTCATTGTCCGAGTTTTAATATGAAACAATGGTTAGGGTCGTGTCAAACTTTCGTCGCATAGCAGTCTTAACGACATAGTATCTTAAGGATTGTTTAGTGTTTTGGGGGCTCTCACGCTCACACTGGTCTCTACTTAAGATACCATGTCGCTATGTGTAGCGTACGATGTGACTGTAAACTACTTCCAGACGGCGCCATGCACACGGTAATTGTCACAAAGGGTTGACAGCGTAGCAGCATGTTGTCAGCCGTGCTCAGTCGTAAACAAATTGCCAGTGATGTATAATCCGTACCACGTTGGCGGAAATAGCTTCGGCATTGCAGTGCAGTGTTGCGGCTCGTCCGCACCGGCAAACTTTTTTGCAGACGTGTGCGTGTAATTAGTTTGCAATCAAGTTAATGTTTGTGCACTGTTGGCGAATGTTCACAAACAATCCACTTACTAATATGCAGTTGTTTCTTGTCACCCGCTTGGATGGAAAACACGATCAGTTTGAAAATACGTCATCGTTACGTCGTGCGCTGCAGGTGAGGCCAATACTTAGCGGGAAAGTGAGAAGGCTTTATGTTGCATACACAGTGCACCATATTACAAGCTTCGTAATAAGGAACAAATGCACGAGACAGAATCTTCGTACATATATAATGTAAGTATAATGTAATTATTATGTATATGATTATAGTTTACAATACTTTGATTTTAAAATATTGAAAGCGGTAAGAGAGGTACTCGTGGTGTTTATAATTGTTTTAAGACTGTGCACACAAGCGTCTCCATCGATTAAATATGGATCTCGCCTTGTTACAGCGTGTACTGTGTGTTGTGTGGAGTGGTGTACTTTTGAACGTTATAACCTGGTTTGACGATCTTGTATTCCTTTGTAATGAACGCCCTAAGGATGACTGCTAGGTTAGGTTAGGTAAGGTAAAGGCTAAGCAAAGTTGATGCGTGTGATACTCTGGCTACAAGATACGGTGTTATTGCTCTGGAGGTAGAGAAGAAAATGCAAGCGTTGAAAACGCAGTTTCGCAGAGAACGCCAGAAATTTATGGATTCCAGGAGAAGCGGGAGTTCTGTGAAGAGGCTCTTACTAAAAGACTCGCCACTACCGAAATATTTCAGCGTAACAGCTAATCGAATGGACGGAGGAATCGCGGCTCGATACTTTGCATCTGTTCCTGATATTTTGGAACCCAATATTTCATAATCCGAAGGTGTCATTCTGTCAAAATTCCTGAAGCCAGCCCCTTCTTCTAGTTTCAAATCTGCCAAAAGGTTTCTCCATACCGAGTTCCTTCATTGAGAAAGTGTCTAGTCCACCATCGTCTCCGATTTCGTTGGCACCTTTCATTTAAGAGAAATACATGGGCAGCACAAACCCCAGCTACACATTTGCTGTACAACATGATGTTTTGAACTTAAGTGGAAAAGTGAACGCGAAACAGTGACGTAGACTGCCGATGATCCGCAAACATGCTCGCCGAACTGTTTGTAAACAAGTTTTTCCACAGTGTGCAGACAATGTTTGCAGGTGTAGACTAGGTGTGCCTTCGCCTTGGCCAGCCTGTGCATCATGTAGAGGCGGCACAACAGTTGAGACAAGTGCAATATTCAACATGTACCCGCTTGTGCATTTAATTAACCACATTAACAATTCGCAGTTGGAACTCGGAACTTTGGAATAGATTCTCACTGACGTATCCGAATGGAAAGGATGCTGAGATAACTTGTAATAACGAAAGAAGTTAAAATTTGTACAATACATTTGTAATAGTGTGGTAGAACCTCAAGCCACACGAATTATTCCCACTTATGACAATAATAATTTTAAGACTATAGTAGTTTTGGTCACATTTTACGGACTTACATTCTTTCCTCAATGTGTTTTATATGAAAATTATAAGTACAGGTTTTGAGAAGTGCTTACGTACGCAACCCGAGAAAGATGATACTTCCAAACGTTTCGCAAGCACCTGCAGGGAAAGCACATTCTCTAGTTAGTGAGATGGTCCTGCTGAAATAGTGCATGGTGTATATCGTCTCAGTGGATCACGGTAAGTGTGCAAGCCCGTGATTATCTTATAGTCAACGCATTGCCATCCAATTTTATCGTGTAGATAGTAGTGTTTTTGTTACGACTCTATTGAAGTGCAATGGCGGTAAGATATATACGACACGATATGTCTCTCGCGTACTGGCGGCATTCCATTCATACTCAGTGCCGTCCTCTGTGCCCTGCCTGAGTATGAACATGTCATAAATTTTAACAGGAAGGATATTTGATTACCTGTGACAGTAGGCCTACAATATGTTTCTCAATACATTACAGTATATCAAGCAATATAGTATCTTTCCTGATTCATTTAGTTCTTTCCCCATATTTTCCCACACTGGATAATTTTTTTCCTTCCGTGTACTGCCTGGATCTTCCTAGTCAAACAAAATAAAGGGTTGCCCAACAAGCTACGCAGTTTTACTCATGCTAATATAACCTAGCACAGCACTGTAAAACACTTGAACTTCCACTGTCTGTGGCATAGCTCATGTATCTGAGGCGATATGTTTACGACTGATCGCAAGACGACAAGCGTACAGAGTCGTCGCATCGTATCTGCTCGTCGTAAACATGTCGTTATCGCGTCGTTTTCAGTGTACGAGGCCCGATCTGCACACGGTGGGTAAATCTGTACCGTAAGCGTATCCTGTCGAAATCTTATTGAGATAGTTTCTCAGGTAATGTCCAATGTGATAGCTCCCTAAAGAGCCTACGTACTCTTCCGAATGAAAAAAATGTGCAGTAATCGTGATTTTTCACAGCAAAGTTCGCGAGTTTTATTCTTCCAGTTTCATTTAAGTATTCGATATTGTGAAGATCGAGCAATAAATTAAAGTTGGGACCAATGTCAAGTACAATTTTGAAATACACTTCGCTAAATATCGTTGTAGGAGACACACGAAGTTCGGCGATCGAATTGGATTCAGCGATCCGTGAGTTTTAACTAAAGCGAATGACTTTTTATTCATTTCACTGTAGTCCAGTTGCGTATCGTTAATAATATATCTTAATCGGCTTACACGACACTTAAAAATATCTGTGTCAAGTCATAGCGTCTAGTTGAACGCAGGAATAATGGAACTATATTTTAAGGCGAACAAATGGGATGTGTCATGCCGTCCAAGTGCGTTCAATATCTGCAAGTAGCAGCTGTTAAGTTCGGCTGTATCTGCTTGATCGGTTGCTTGGAAGTGCGAAGGAGGCCGGTGGGGGAGTATTAAGTGAGGAATTTCGTGTACACATGTGTAGAAGTTTGGTAAAGGAGTGAAACATTGTGTAACGTGTAGCCAATAACGAGAACTTTGTGTTGTAAGTCGGATGAGTGTGAAGGTCATGTATAGTCGAAAAGTTTTCGTCAGCGTCATGGTAGGCACGCTACCGCCATTTTGTCTTTGTTGGAAATGATGGTGGGGTGTAGGAATGTTACATCCTTTCGTTCTTCGTTGTTATTATTGGCAATGAGGTATTGTGGACTGCCAGAATAGCAGGAGGATACAGCGTAAATGAAAGTTTTTTTTTACCGTGGGTGCATTTCGGGGTGTGCTTCTCAAACATGGTGTCGGAGTCTGCTACAACCGGACGTAAGTGAATGGAGCGTCGAAAAATTGTAAGTCCGCCAGATATCTGTGATATTTTCTATAGGCGCTAAAGCCGTGGCGACTAATGCGTATTCGGTAATGCAGAACTGTGTAATTTGGAATATACTTGTCGGAGATGTGTTGTGTGATGTTACTGGGCTAATGTTTGTGATAAGATTTTCGTCGTGTAATTATAGTTCACTGGTGTAGAATAGAATTTGTTTACCTTCCATAGAGTTTTCATAGGATTAAGTTTGGGTTGTAGAACATATAATATAGTACTTGTGTGAAATATAAATATGGGTAATAAGACGTGTGTTTAGATTTTCCAAAAAAAAATTTTTGTGGTGGAAGCATTACCGTTCGCACATGTTAGGAGACGGCCGTTATTTTATTTGATAACAATTGTTTGTCACTTTCAACTGTTCCTGTGCCATCCGTGGCGTTTTAGTGTTCTGCATTACTATGATAAATGATGCGACATGAAGTGTCAGGTAATAGTTGGAAGATAAAATGTTGGTCCTATGCTATAGTTGAGAACTTCTAAGGAACAGTCACCAGTGAATAGACGAGCTGTTATTTCAAGCCCTGGTATTGCCAGCATTGGTAAATAGATAGGAGCGCTTGTAAACAGCATTGTTACTCTGCTGCTGAGTCTGTTCCTGCCTTTCTTTCACTGATGTTGGATCAAGGGCCTCTGCTGTATTTATTTTGGTCCTTTTGTCTTTTTCTCTATTTCATGTGCCTATACTGTGTACGTAGTGTTGAAAATTCCACTTCATGGGACTGGAATAGTTTGCAGTGGGTTCTAGGTTTCCAGAGAAGTTACTACTACTGTATGATGAGGCAGCGTGACTAAACTGTCCAGATGTTACTATAAACGTTGGAACACATAAATAAAATAGCTGTGACATTACTGTGGCAAGTAACCTTGGTATCCCATACACAGATGCAAAGTATAATCTTGGTTTTTGCATGTGTAAACCCCCAAACATGGATTTTTTTTACACACATTCTCCAAGCTCAACCTTGGGCCATGTGTGCACAAACTGAAAGCGTAAGCTTGGTTTATGCAAACAGTCCCAAAGTTTTATCTTGGTTCATATGTAAAACCCTGAAGCCTGACATCAATTTATACTCAACCCTGAGCCCTGGCATTAGTTCATGGTACAGTAGAGAAGACAAGTCCGTTAGTGTTTATAAACACATAGACACTAGAAAAACAGTATTGCATGTCAGAAGGTTAATAGAAAAAAGCACTGAAAATAAAATAAACAGACAAAGGAATGGGCAACAGTAAAAGCACCAGTTACAGTGAATGTGATTGGATGGGGGTGGAAGTATTGGAAGGCGATTAGTGTTAACATGGAAGTGATATGTTGTCAACAATTCAGCATCTTTTAAAAACAACTTGTAAAGGTCATTACCGCATATCTCAGGAAGTGTGTGTCAGGCCCCGTTTTTTATGTACAGGCTCATTCTGGAGGCAGAAGGTGAAACAGTGCACTCTTGTGCAAGTGACTTGCTCCTAGCCTTCAGCCTGAATAGTGTGCTGGCCAAAATGTATTGTGACATCCATACTGAGTAGAGGGATTGGGCCAGTAGGTAACACGTTCCACATTGGCTTAAGTACGTATGTTTCATGATACAAGCTTTTGTAAGTGAAAGATGGTTGAGTAACTCTGTTCTGGTGTAGTACTTACCTTTGGCCATATAGTGAGGGTAGTATTCAGCACAAGATGGTCTTGTGTTTGTATTTTGTATAGTTGAGTTTGATTTCCGTATCGTCCACAGCAAATGATAAAGTGGAAGGTATTCACTGGCAGGTGGAAGAATGTTAACCTTCCTAAATATTTGCTTACCGGAGATTTTCCTTTGAGTATGTGCTATTATTATGGTGATGCACTTTTGAATATAAAATACATTTCTGGTGTCTGCTGATTTTCCATAGAAAAGTATTACGTAGGACATGATGGAGTGGAACTAAGTACAGTACATTGTTACTAAAATTATATACAGGTAACTCTCATTTTATGCCAGGTTACGTTCCTGAAAAATGTCACGCAAATCGCAGTGCCCATTTAAAATGATGTATTTTCTGGGGGTTAGGGGACTGAAATTTCATCCTATATAGTGTATGACTATACAAGTAGTGGACATACGCATGTGTAGAGTATATATGTACCGTATACACAGTATGTGCACATTTCTATACAGTATACATAAATTTTTATACAGTATGTTTGTTTATAATGCAATAAAAATGTAAGAGACTCACATTCATAGTTATTGGTGTGGTTTATTCAGATAGGGCTGTGGTAGTCCTGCTACACAAACAAACACATTAGTTCCTCACTTAACACTTTCTTTAATTCTATCAGCATTATCATGACTTGTATATGCGCTACTATGAGCAAGTCTCACATTACAGCATATATCAGTAATTCGTTCACCTTTTTCATCATCGTCCTTACCTCTTCTACCTACTCACAGTAGGTGTCGAGGTTGCTCATTTTCACTTGATCACACTCAGACACACACCACAGTAGGTAGGACTCCTCTGGACAAGGGATCAGCCCGTCGCGGAGACCTCTACCTAACAACACGAACACTCTACAGGAGACAAACATCCATGCCCCTGGTGGGATTCAAACCCACGATCCCAGCAAGTGCTGGGCCACAGACTTATGCCCTAGACTGTGTGGTTGCTGGGATTGGCTCAGCCTTTTCATGTGGCATTATTAATCTTAATTGCTCTTCAATACCAATAGTCTTTGGATTGTTGATTTGCAAAGATGTTTTGTGGAAAGGTTTAGCTAAAATTTGGTGTTGAGTTCCTGTTGTAGTTCACTCTTCATAAATTTGGATTCCTGTTTATTGACAGGTTATTTTCTTCTGTGGGATTTTTGCCATGCCCCATTTCTACAGATCTATATGCAGTTTTTACCTTATTACCTGTCTTTAGTAATGGTTCATTGTAATGCTCATGGTTGGCTTCTTGGGTGACTTGTTAAAAACCTTGCATTAGTTCCCGTCTTTGTTCTGTTATCATTACTGTGTCAGTTGGTTTGGTCATGGTTTTCTGAGCTGTGGGCAGTGGATCAAGCCTGCCACATACTTTAATCTGGCATGAGAAGACATTTGAGTCATAGATAGTTTATATTCTTGCATTCATGTAGTGCAGTGGCTTGATTAAGGAGAAAGATTCCATTATTGTGACAGGTTCAACAGCTTTGTTAATTTTAGTGGATTGACATTTTGGACTGTTTTTTCACTGATGGTAGGTTGGTTTGTCTTGAGTGGTTATGCATGTAGATTGAACAGCTGGCTGTGGTGTAGCAAAAATCTTCAGAAAATTTGAGTATAATGTGCTGTACTTGTCAGAGTAATTGGACCCCTCTTCTTCGAGACCACAGTTGACATAAATGTGGATCAGGATGTAATACACCAGCTTGTTGTGCTGCTTGACAGTGACAAACCTTGCTGTTTCAGCAAGACTTAGGTTGTGTCACTTTTGAAACACTCTGTAGTGTCTCGAGGTGTGTGCTCTGTGCCAACAGTAAAGAAATCTGACTTGTTTAAGACTTGATTGTGTGATGTGTCGTCATATGCATGTGAGTCTAGCATGCAAAATGTCTGGGCTGAATTGCATTTTGTTATTGTAATATAAATTTACAGTACCTGAATGACATTAACAACATAAGATTTGTGGGGCTGAAAGTTTGTGCAGTAAGAAAGTAGGATATATATGAGATCTACCTAGGTGTGACAAACAAGTTCTTGGAATCATCCCACCCCCTCCAGTGAAAGATGTATTTCATTACTTTACCCACAAATCATTGTTGTTACCTTTGAAGTACCCTCCTTGCACAGCAGGACATTTTATTGGTGTTCCCACCAGAAAATGTGGCTGGAACCCCTCTGTATGCTCTTCATATCGGAAAGTCTGTGGCTCTTGAAAGTGCTCTGCATTTCTGGGAATAACTATACATCACACAAGGCCAAATTCAGTGAATGTGATGGAAGGTCCTGTTTTGTTTCTGATGTTTTGGCCAGAAAGCTGTACAGCAAGTGTGTCATGAGACGGAATTATTCTCTTGAAAATATTGGCTAAGTCACGTGTCACTGGTTGTTGGAGGAGTCCCGAACTTTGGCCTGATGCTTGGTTATTGCATTACGAACAGTGGCATTCACAATGTGCTTGGTGTCCAGGAGTATTTGACCACAAAATTGGTAATGAACGTGGCCCATCCATAACATTTGCCAGATTTGGCCCTGTGTGAATTTTGGGTATTCCAAGAACTGCAGACTCTGTTGAAGGGATTAGCTTTTCAACATCTCTCACATCAAGAGCTACGCGATGACCATCCTGAAGAGCATTGCAGTAGAGGGGTTCCAGCAGTGTTTTGAATAGTGGAGATGGGAACTGAGTGTATTTCTGTGCAAGGAAGACTATGATAAATGTAACAGGAACTGTATGTATGTTTTATATAAGGACTCAGTGCGTACCGCGCTGTAAACAGTCTTCACTTCAGTTATAAAAACCAGTCTCTTAATGTTTTATAAGGAAGAAGTTGCTGTTTGTTCTGAGATCCATACAAAACGCATAAATGCAATGTGGGCACCATGTAGAATTTTTTAATGTTAAACCTGGTGGTACGTGAAGTTACCGCTAGGCTTTAAAAGGTTAGTACAGCTCTTAACAGAGGACATTCCTGGAACTTGTCACACCTTTTGAAATGTCACCTGTGTTCAAATGAAATGGTTTTTCCAGTTGGATTATGGTGGCCGTGGAAGTAGTCATGGTGGTTTGGTGAGCTGAGAATGATGCAGAAGTGGCGGCAGTGTTGTACTAGAGTTAGAGTGTTTTGTGTAGAAGATGTGGGGTGGGGGGGGGGGGAGGATACCAGGGAAAGTGCTGGGGGAAAACTTGTGCTGTTGCCAGTTTGTGAACCACAAATCCCACATGAACTGGCCTGGCATGGCAACCCCACTGAGCCATGGCGTGACCTGTCTGATGGTCTGTGTCTGTGAGAAAGAGTTAATGTGTCATTGGATTGAGTGATTCACATCCTTCCAAATGAGAACCAAAACAGATTGGTGCCTGAATGTTGGGACTGCAGACAAAGTCCACTGAAACAGTAACTCTAAGTGAGGTGTATCATTATCATAGTGCTTTAGGTTGAATTTGATGTGACATTTCTGGTTTGGTTTAACATTAGGTAAATTGAAGTTGGTACATCAGGAATGATGGAATCATCAGCGATGGAAGGAGAAGAATATTATAATCCAGACGGAAGTGAATGGAGACAAAAGGTTGACACTGGCCAGTTGTGCCGTGTGTGTGCCAATGCAAATGATTATCTAATTCCAATTTTTGATGGGGAAGGTTTGGAGCATGAACTTGGCATGAAGATTCAGAAACACCTTCCAATCCAGGTAATGTGTTCTTGGTGTTACTTAGAATTATTGTACTGTGACAGGCCAGATAATGGTGGTGTGCCCTAGATTAGAATGACATGATACATCGGCAGATTTCAGTCTTTTGTGATGTAATGCCGTGGGTTGGATGAGTAGTTTCCAATGCTCTGAAGGATCATGTCGTAATTTTCAGGGTCAAGTGGTCCATGTTGTCCGTGACTGACTGCTTGGCCCTGAATGTGAAAGCACTATGGCCCTTCAAAATGTGGGAACCACTCGCCCATTGACCCTGTAACATTCCAGAAGAGTGGAATCTTTGGAATCGTTGCTGTGAGGACCTCATATTCAGCATGGTACGTGAGGTCCAGGGCTTGGTGTCAAAAGTAGAGGTGGTACTATTTAAAAACAAATGTTCCTCTTATCTGAAGAACAAATTGACACTTTTATCATTTTTAGCACTTTCTGTTCTGTGAGTTGTCTCAGTTTTCCATCTGTAAAATGACTGACCAAATGTTGGGGTGTTCTGTGTGTGTAGTGCCCTTTGCATTGTGTGCTGCTTAGTGCAGTATTGATTACGGTAGACACATATGTTAACATTTTTCTGATGCATTACGTTTCATGTTACGTGTATGCTGAGCATTGTGGAAGTGTTACCGTTCAGTAGGGTTTGGCAGTTTATCTGCAATTCCTCCTCAGAACATCATGTGATGTATCAGGCATTGGTGGGCAAGATAATTTAAGTAGAACAGTTCATCATTGTTCTACTGCAAAGACTTTCGCTTGATCAGTGTAAAGAGTCTAGTACACTTTTAATTTACTAGTTAATATGAGCAGACTTCTGAGTAAGCATGGGAGATTGTTTGTGCAGACCATATATTGGTCTGAGTAAAGTGGGACCCAATTTGAGACTTTATCCAATCAGACAATGCGTGCGTGCGTGCGTGCACACACGTGTGTGTGTGTGTTTTTACAATTTTGTTTAGTTTAGAACATTTGCTGGATATGGGGTTCATGTAGACCACTTTTTGACCTGAGTAAAATTTGTTCACCTTGAGCTGTATGCTGAGGCCATTCTGAATGTGTGTGAGATTAGTTAACTGTGATTTTGTTCAGTTCTCCACATTCTGTACAGATAATACAGAACATTCCTGTTACAAGTCTCCGATTTATACATTTTGCTGCCAGGGTGCACAATTTACTCATAAGTGATCACTAAATGACAGTTTTAATGGTGGCTAATGAAGTAAATGTGAGGAACAAATCAGTGAATTCCATAATTACCACAGCCTTGGGTAAGAGGAGAACTTGGCCAAGTTTGTCCTCGACAATTTGTGTGATATGGAAGAAATTCAGTACAACTGGATGCCTTCAGAGGTTTGTGGAGACGGTTGATGGTGAGCTTTGGTATCTGAACAGCATCATTAGTGGAGACTACTCGTGGTGTTTTCAGTAGGATGCTAAGATGAAAGGACAAGGGAGTGAAATGGTGTTCATCCAGCTTATGGGAACCAAGAAAAGTTTCTTTCCTGAAATTGTGTATCAAAGGACTAGTCCGTAAGGGATTCATTACACAAGCAAGCACAAAAAGTGCTGCCCAGGGGATCTGAAACGCTGGTTAGCGATAATGACGGGCTGTCGGCAAGTACTGTGTAGAGGTACTGAAACATTGGTTAGCATGGAAGAGGGGCTGTCAGCAGGAACTACCTAGAGGTACTGAAACATTTCTTAGTGAGAATGAAACATGCGAGGCCAGATTGGAACACATGTATTTGCATGAGAGTGCACCTGCTCACACAGCTATAAATGTGAGGACTTTCCTGTCCAAAAATGGAGTTACAGTGCCCAGTCATCCTCTCCCCTTCAGCTCGGTGCTACCAGTTTTTTTATATTTTCCAAGTTGAAATGTCGCCACCTGGACACAATTGTTGATATTAAGAAGAACGTGATGACAGCATTGAATATTGTCACTGAAGACAAGGTCTCAGGTGGTTCCAGAATGTAAATGAATTCTGTAATAATTGCACTCTGTCCCAGAGTGATTATTTTGATGGAAATGTTGAGTAAACATTTTATCATATGCCTGTTCTGTTGTATATGTTAATATTTTATCATATTTGAAGCTTGTTATTTTTGTATTGTGCTTGTACATTGGGTGACTGCTCTGTAAATCTGTATGAATGCTGTAGTAAGTGTACTCTGTCTTTTAGGGGCTGTTTTGATGGAAATGTTTAGTAAACATTGCCCTGTGTATTGTCTTTACTGAAATTTCAGTCTCGTTACTTTGTTGCTTCACTGGGTATATTGAGGTCTCCCTGCAGACGCAGGTACTGTGTCTCTCAGGTACAAGTGCTGTGCCAGCCTTTACAGATACTGTTTTAAATGTTTGTATTAATTGTGGGGGAAATGGGCTGTTTTGAATAGTTGCTCTTTAGATAACTCACAGTTTATTCTGCAACTTCAATTTTTTCTTTACATCAGTGACGTTTGCAGTAAAAATTGGAAGTGTTTTCATTTTATGCGTTAAGGAAGATTCACTGGTCCATGTACAGAATAGAATTGAACTGCATAAAGTCTGGGTAACAGTCTGTGTAGTGTGTGCGTGAAAGTGTGTGGTGATGGGAGTACAGATGTTACTCATATGTATGAGCATGTGTGGCTCTGTTAGGTTGATGAGTTGTACAAGGTTTCTGTATTCTTTGTGTGTGTGTGTGCGCGCGCGCGCGCGCGCGCGCGTGTGTGTGCGTGCGTGTGTGTGTGTGTGTGTGCAAGAGAGAGAGCAAGAGAGCTTACTGGAGCGGCAAAAATTTGCATTGTGTGACAATATAAACATGTCAGTTATGTTACAGTAGAATTCTTTAATCTGGCAACTCTAGGACCTACAGGTGCTGGATTATCAAATATTCAAGATTATTAGACCGTGGCTATACAGACCTGAGTTCTTAAAGGGGATTTTTTGTTACTGTTCCTATTCTTGGGCTGCACAGCTAAGCAGAGGAGTGTTACATTATGATATGTCCTTCAGCTGCAGGTTCTTTAAAATTTTGTAGCCAGCCCTCAGAGTGTGTGCACTGGGCAGTCATTTTCATTTTATCACAAAGACTTAGCTTTTTCAGTTATAGGCCCAGTAATGGGCTTTCCTGTGGAACACATTGCTGTAAACCACTTATACAACACCTTATCCAGTTGCACTAATTTAGGCTCTTTCAGTGTTAGTCTCTTGAAAAGGTCCTTCATATTTGATGCCATGAGCAGTTGTAATTGGTTGTTTTGTTTCTTTGCATCGATCGTTGATAGTCCACTGTTGTATGAAGCCTCTCTGCAGCTTTTGCAGCTTTCAAGCTCCCTAAGTATTTCAAGTTTCGGAGGAATCATTAAAGTTGCGTGTTTCCAGGAGTACCTTGTTTACTCCTGTTTGGATCTTTTGGAGCCATTATGATGGCTCGATGGGCTCAATGAAATCCAGATAACAAAAGATAAGGGAACAATTATTATTGGCACTAGAAGTTACTGATAGTGAAACTTCGGGTTGCTGTCCTTGAATGCTGGAAAGCAGTGCTGGATTATCATGTGCCAGACTGAAGCAGTTCTGCTGTACTGAACTTTATTCTGTTTAAAGCTATGCCATAATTCAGAGTGGAATTGAAAATGGAATTGGTAGCAAGATCCTAGGTGAATATTGAGTGTAGGCTTTGCTCTTGTGTTGTCAAATAAATGAAGTGATTTCCCCCCAGGTGACGGAGACTGACAGTTTACCTCAGCAGATGTGTTACCAGTGTGCATCAACGTTGATAGCTTGGCATGATCTTGTTATCAGTTGTCTGGAAGCTGATAAGAAGCTGCGGGAGTTACAAGTGGAAGAAGAAGGGGATGATGACGATGATAAGGGGGCTGAGGTAATGACAGAAGATGTGTCTTGTGGATTTCATGTCATTGCATGACTTGCAAAATATAATGTAGAAGGTGTGATTGTTTCAGTCGTATGATAGCTACTGGAACTTGCAGGATGTGCTGTGTGTTTTAGTGAATAGGTTTGCAGTAGATTCAAGTGTTCTGGAATGTAACACTGTGTTAGTGAGTGGGTGGCTCCTGATGTTTGAAAAGGACTTTAGTTACTTTATCTTCACAGTTGAGCTCAGTGACATGCTGTCACACCCCAAACAGCGTAAATGTTCAGCAGCAGTGCTGTGAGAACCTCAGATCTCACATGTTTGCTGTGCTACACTTTGTGTTTCAGATGTTTGAGTCTCCGTCCCTGGACTCTGAAGTTAATGATGATCCAGTTCAACCAAGCACATCTGAAACACAAAGTCAGGTTTCAAAGACTCCATCTCCAAAGAAAACATCTGTTGTAAGTATATTAAGCTTATTCAGGTTTTGTGTCCCCCTCACCCATGTTTCAAAGTTTTCTGAGATGCAAAAAATTAGGGTATGCAATTTCATTTTTGTGTGAATGGATATGTTGTGTTCATGATAACATGACATAAAATTGATTTTGTAATTTCAGAGTAAGGAGAAGAAACCAAAACTGAAAATGGTCCTAGTGAAAGGACCTCCAGCTGGCATGTCTGGACAGAAGACTGCTTCAAAGACTTCAGTGACCAAGGCCCTTGAGTTAGCAAAATCCAAAGATGGTGCCAGTCAGGAATCAGCAAGTGAAAGGTAGGTGACTCTTCATGTTATGTATGTTAATGTTGTACCCAAGTTCTTCCCAATATTGCTTTTCTGCAAGAGAAGCTCCAGGACATAAGGAAGTGTGAGGTCTTCAGCCTTGATTGCAATGTTTGTTAGGTGTACAAGAACAGCAAGAAATTTTGTGGAACAGTAGGCTCTTTATTTTTATTTCCTGCATACAACCTTTGATAGTGAAAACTTGTAGAATTGGTCGGCAGGAATTTGAATGTGTCCGGTAGTTGAAGTACGTTGTTTCTGGTATTAGTTATGGAATATCCCTTGTGGTCTAAGAAAATAGTATGAGGAATCATGCAGCAGTCATGAGGAATATGGGATGAAATTGAAACAAATCAGTGAAAAACAGTTATGAGGGAGAAATATATTGAAGTGAAATGAACGCAGACTCTGCTGCAGTTGTGGAGTATTCTTGGAGTGCACAGGAATCCTCATTCTTGGTTTTTCTATGCACTTGTCAGGTTTTTTTTGTGATTACTGCTGGTTATTTTAAATGCTCGTTAACTGTATACGTTTCTAAACCCTTTGAAGACTGACTTTCGTCAAAGTTAGGTGTAGCACTTCGGTTAGTAGCTTACAGAGAATGGAATTTGCAACTGTCAGAAAGACCAGCTGATTAATGCTGTCCAGGGAGATGATTGCGTTTTATTACGAAAGTCGTATGGTGCAGGGAAATATGTTGTATTGTAAAGTGCATAAAATCTTAGTGTTGCGGAATATGGTGCTTATAGTTGCCACGAGACTTCAAAAAGTTAAAGAAGTTTTATCTATTTGCGCATTGAAGTGAGTAATATGTCACAGACATGGACTCTTATTTTTGGTACAGTTATAGAATGAGCTTCGGAAACTTTGTCTTTCCCAGATTTTCAGTTTGTATGCTGTGACAGGAAGCTTAAAAATGCCTACCACTGTGGCTGTTTCACATGTGGTCAGTCCTTTGGAACGTTAGGCTAAATCATGTTTTTCAGCTACAGATTTATTGTGTCTGGTGGTTGAAGGGCATCAGTGTCACTTTCATATGCTTTTGATGGATGTTTTAAAATGACAAGATTACAGAGAAGGTCATGCCCAGCTTACTGTTACATCTGAAAATGCTGTTTGTATCAATTGGTAAGGTTTAATCTCACTTTGTGATCTTGTTATTCAATGCTCCTATCTTATGTGCTCATGGGTATCATGAGATTGACATGTGACATCAGTGACTGCAGCCAAAGCACTGACGTTAAACACATGACAACATGTAGTAATCTCTGGGCATGTTCATCAGATTAACATCTGTGCTCACTTTGGTTTGCCCAGTACATGAATTCAGCCTTGATACCTGCAGGTTGGACCATCTGTCCTTCTGAAGGAGTGCCACTGAGTGGGTGCATGGTGTGTGCTACTTTTCAAGTTAGTTTGTTTGTATTTTAGTGTTTGATAAGGAACTTCAATGGGAAGCTTTATTTTGTAGGATTCTTACTTTTGCATTTGATTTTATATGCTTTTTGGGGTGTTTTTGATAAAGAAAGTACAGAACGTAGTGTCTTTTTGGACGAATGCCCTGGTTGTATACGAATATCTTGTGATTTGTTAGAGAGAGAGAGAGAGAGAGAGAGAGACACACACACACACACACACACACACACACACACACACACACACACACACAGAGAACAAGAGCAACAATGGAAGGTTTGTGTTTGTTGCTGCAGTATAAATCCACAGAAGAAAATGTGTGGCGCCCAAACTTTGAGCTGGCACAGAGATTCAAAGAAAATTTGTCATGCCCTGAAATATAGTAATATAATAACTTAGCTTTGGAATAGGGTAGGTAGTCTGTTTTACATCTTGACTTGCTGTTTGGAAATTGGGAATGTACTGTTAGCATCATGCTTCTGTGAGTATATTTGCGTTCCAGAATATGCGTGTTTTCCAGGTTTAGTTTATGGATTATGTTTAGATTCATGCTGCTTAGGGTATGTTAGGCAGGATGTGCTGGTAAGTACAAGCTATTGGGAAGAGCTTGGTGAAATGTATACATAGGCTGTACATTTGGTTCATCTGCCATATTCTGTAGTAATGACATGCAATACAAATTTACTGAGCACTGGTACATGACTTCCAGTGCTTTACACACACTATTTTCAGTACTTAAAATGTCGTATATACTGTGTGTCCCAGAAAATGTATACACCAATCACAGGTGAGCGTGGAAGGTTACAGATGTTAATTCATTGTTGTGAAATTTATCTTGAAATCAGAGCATCAATGTTGTGTAGACATTAAATAGCATTGACAAAGTTGTTTATGTTGCCTGACAAATAACTACACAGGCTTCAGTCTTCATTGCCGATTGGCTTAAACAGGGTTTTTTACAATACCCCGCAAGTGAAAAAGCCCAGTTCTGTAGGTGAGGGGTATGTCTACCCATCTTTCTGGGTGTGCATGAGCACATAGGAAATCTCTGCTGTTTTGATGCGCAGTTAAGTGCTTGTAATTACAGTGTATTCATCCGATTGTGTCCCTTTTTAACATCATAAGTCAAGGGGGGGGCTTTATTGCAAATGAAGCCTGCATGCACTTCGAGTTTTGAGTTCATTTTCACTGTAGTTAAACTTAAAGGGTCTTGGAAGTGCCAACAGCCAGCTTATAAGTGGGCCTGGCATCCTCTGAAAATATTTTTCATCACATGATGGAGGTTGTCTTGAAATATTATTAATTTATCTTTTAATGTTATTTTTGTGCCCATGAGAAATAATTACATGAATTCAAACGTGGAGGCATAGGAAGACAGTCTACAAGTTAGTTAGCTTTCCCCTGTTATGATGTGCACACTCACTGGACACCTGACTCTGACTTTTGAGGTTATACCACGAGGTTGATGATACCATTGTCTGTTATTCTGGCTGTTCACTTTCCCATTTAATGTACACCATGTCTCAGCTAGGAAGAATATGAATTGTGGCATAAGAAATCCATTGGTCATCAATGATTGAAACCACCTGCAATTCTAGTTTCTTGCTTCCCTGTCTAGAGGAAATCGTTCCACCATTCTGTGTAGTGTTTTACACAGCAGTGCTGATGTGGGAATTTTTTTGACAAAACTGTCAGTGACATATTTTTCATGACACTTTGCAAAAGTATTGCAAATGAGCACTCTTTGTTCATTAGAATATATTTTTTTGGCAATCTGTCCACCTGTCTGATAGCATGACTCAGCACCTGTTGTGTGTTCCATTGCTGATGATAAAATGTGGGGGTGGCTTCCTTAAGCATATTTTGCTACACTTGTGGACATGGCTAGATGTACTGTCTGCAGTTGAAACAGTACTGTTTGTTTCACAGCAGCGTCATATTGCTGTGCATAGTTTTGTGTTTTCCTGTGTCCCAAGGATGTATACACTTTTCTGGGAGACACTGGATATATGTAAGTAACAGTGTATATTAACAATCTAATGGACTACCTGATGTACTTCCTTGATAAAAGTACTTGCCTCATTGTTAATACGAAAATTCAATGTGTCACACTTCATAATTGTAGTAACAAGAAATTAGGACAGTATATATTAAGGAAGGTAGTTTAGAAATTCAAAGCAGTGCGCTGAGCCATGTTCTGAGCTCTTTCATATGGGAGGGGCTGTGATTTTGTTTTGTTTGGGAATTGTAGTATTGTCTGTACTGCAGGCTTAGGAACCACCTTTTTTGTTCTCCTTTCCAGTATTTTGTAATGACATACAGAGAAAGGGCTGGTAGATCTTATGTATCACGTGATGTCGGTGGTATATGCAGTTTGCACTGACTATAGGTCTGTGAGTGAAACCTTAGTGTAGTGTTTCCCCTCAACGAACTTAAAATCACTCGTATTCGGGGGCATATAGCTCCTCTGTAGGTCATGGTCAAGCAGATTATTTCTGTGCTATGTACATGAGTGTTAGTCACTCACCATAATCGTGGAGCAGACTTCGCATGTTTCATTTTCTGTAATAAAAGAATGTGACATTGGTAGTATTAAAGAAAATGTTCCATGAATTTGTAACCAAATGGAACATATGGGAAGTGAAGGAAAGAAGTTCTTTGGTAGTAAAGATAAATTTACTGTGCAGTGTGATTTTGTCGTTTTCTGTGTTCTGCGTTGTGTGCCTAAAGCCGTGCTGTGCTGTTTATTTAATCCAGCCACATGCATTTGTTGTGTTTTGTTAGTGGGTTTGCTACATTGCACCAGTTCTGTCAGTTTCAGAGTAAATGTGTAATTGTCAGGGCATGAATCTCTTTCTGATTATTGTGTTGTCCGTATTGTGGTTGAGCACCAAGCTGTCACTTTGCTAAGGTAACATACCCGTACATTTTGTGCGGTATTAAAAAAAGTTGCTGTCTGCCAAGTGAGGGATGCCTTCTGAGGCTGAATTTGGCTTCTTAGCTGCAAGCTTTCCTCACCAGTGATTATGATCATCCATCTAGCGGAGGAGTCTCCAACATGTGGTCTGCCAGGTATACTGTGTGTCCTGTTCACTGACCTTCCCTGATCATGGAATGTGGCCTGGCTGAGTGTTGAGGATTGTTCCTTGTTTCAAAAAAAAAAAAATAACTTCTCCATCACAGACCATAAAGGATAAGATACTTTGGCAAAAAGTGAACAATGAAGTAAAGTTAAAAAGCATTCATAATACATTTCAGTGTTGTTAAAAATGTGAAATATTCCTCATCGTTTAATTTTGAGGAGTATGCTTAAACCGTGTATTGCTTAAAATGATGTGCGACCTCTTGTAATGTTCAGAATTACTTATTTGGCCCACATACAGCATGAGTTTGTGCCTCTGGTCTAGTATGTTACGTGTCTGGCTATTAAACCTGTGTATTCTTCTGTCGCCCTAACGACATGGTTTATAGCATTTTGACAGTGATCTTCCCTGGTATGCTGCAGTTATACAGCCTCCTCCATGAAATGGGTGGATGTGGACTACTTCGTTTTGGTGGGAACTGCTTGTGTGTTATATAAATTAAACCACACTACTGTTGACCAGTTCTTGATATTTTGCAATGATAAGTGTATATGATTGGGTCATTTTGTTTATACATGATTGTCTTCCTTGCAGAACTTGAAAACATACACAGTTACATATCTCAGATGCAGGCACTGTTTCTTTTAACTTTGCATATATCCAAACTGTACTGCTTGGGAACTGACCCGTGAGGTGTATAGGGTATCTCTTTTATCACAGCTGTATTGTATGGAAAGCATGCATTCACTGTGACATTTTGTGACAGTTATGGTACTCATGTCAGCAATAAAAAGAGCACATTGTAGGTTATCATGTTTTTATGGTTGTAGTTCAGATCGTCGTCTCTTGGGTTTTAACACCATACAGTAAAGGCTTGTTATGGTGTTTTTGGTAAAACATACTGCTTCCATCTTCAGGGTGACTGAATTCCCATTTTTGTAGCTCACATTAACCAAGAGAACGCATGTGCATGAGGATTGGGAAAGCAAATGATGACTTGGATTACTGTTGGCTGACAGTTTGGCAGTTTGATCTGTTACCATAAACAGGTGGTGAAATTCTGTAATAAGTGGAATTTAAAATGCAACAACAATAAAAAGTATTGTTATTCAAAAAAGGAAGGAAACAGAAAAACTGAGAATGTTGGTGTATGTCAGTAACTGGAGGTAGGAAATGAATGTATGTATTAGGAGTAAAACTAGGAAGCGTAGGAGGCTGGAGACAGTATAAAAGTGAGAGGCATGCAGATGTTGAGAGGAACCGATGGATGTGTAAAGAGGTTCCCTATTTGGTAAACGTTTGATGAGGGTGTGCAGTATGAGTGCCGATCCCACTGGCTGCGCTGTCTAAGGTGTGGGTCTGTGGCCGCTCACTTGTTGGGATTGTGGTTCTGAATCGCACCGGGGCATGAGAGTCTGTCTCTTGTGAGCGCTTGTGTCGTCAGATAGAGGTCTCTGTGTCGGGCCAATCACTCGCCTAGGGGATTCCTGCTGACTGTGATGTGTCTGAGTGTGAACGTGAAGCCTGGATAATGAGGCCCTGGCCTGCTAGGGGCTGTTGTGCCATTTAAAAAAATGGAAAATGTAATATGGGGTAAATATATTACAAAATATATGAGATGACCTCTGAGTCAGTGGGGGGGGGGGTCCCGGGCCCCCGGAATTCATTGATGGAATTGGGTGATTGTGTGGGAGAGGCCTGAGGATCACAAGAAGTACAACGAACATAGCAGCAGAATGGGCTCTTGGCAAGGCAAGGTGCTTTGTGGTGTAGTAAGATTTTGGGGTGGGATGTTGACGGTGAACCAAAATGAATTGTAATAATATTGCTGTGAGTGGCAGGCAGGGGATTCACATTGGTAAAGGTGGGCAGTGGGTCTGAGAGATGAACTTTGTAAAACTGAGTAGGGATACATTTTGGTAAGACTGACAGGGAAGTGATACAAAAGCTGTATGTTAAATAAAAAACTGGATGCAGTGATGTTCAGAGGCAGACAAGTATTGAGCGACTGACAGAAAAGAAATCCTTAGTTTTATATTTGGGTATGAAGAATGGGTGGGTAAAAGGTATGTATGTATATATGTATGTATGTATGTATGTATGTATGTATGTGTGTGTGTGTGTGTGTACGTACGTACGTATTGTATTGTATGTATGTAATGTATGTGTGTATGTGTGTGTGTGTGTGTGTGTCTATGTATGTGTGTGTGTGTGTGTGTGTGTGTGTGTGTATTTATATATTATGTGTTGTAATATGTATAAGAGACATTGGATGGTATGGTTTAGACCAGGAATCTGGAAGTTCAGGGTATGGCAGAAGCAGAAAAGAGTAAAGTCGCCCCTATGTAAAGAGGAAGATAGTGAGATACACATAGCGTTGAAATATAAAGAAGTACAAGGTGGAGGGAAGAGTTTCTGAGCAGTAGTAAAGGGTTTAAAAAAAACTGAGAAATAGTGTATGGCAAAATAACTAGTTGTTCCAAGATTATAAAAGTGGAAAATGTAGGCAAAGTTTTATATGCGAGACAGAATGCAAGTTGGGAAGAACAAGTGAAAAAGAAGAGTGCAAAGTTCATAAGAGGAGGGAGAGAGGAAGCAGTGTAAATAGAGAATAGTACAGCTCAGAATAGAATATCCTACTTAGAATAAGGAGTATGACTATCAGATACGAGTAAGTAAATATAATGGGGGTGTGCTGATTTTAACCTGCTATCACTTCCCAGGAGACCCAGCAAATGAATTAGATTGGGTTAGATTAGATTTGATTAGAATTCCCACTGACTTTTCCGCCCCGCAGCTCTGATTGGTCAAAATTCCTTCCAAGTTTCGTATAGAACCAGCACATTTCTTCCAATTATTGCTGAATCCACCTGTGCCAGATTCATTGACCCTCAAGATGGAAGCAGTATGTTTCTCCAGAATGGAAGGGATCTTTGCTAGACGTTGCAAAAGCGGACAGATGACCATCATTTAACCTGTGGGAGATGATCAGGCACAGGCATGTATTTGTGTCAGGATTATTCGTGCAGTTACAGATACAGAGTTTGACTGTTCAGTTGTGTTGCACATTAGGTGGTGTATTCACGCAAGTGATGTGGGTGATACTGTAATGAGACTCCTGTCCCAGCGTCGTCATCTTGTTGTGTAGTGTGTTTTAGATTAACAGTTGCTTCAGTCCCACAAGATTAAAAGTGTGCTGAATTTGCTGAGTTCAGCTTAATCTGTATGTTAATGAATAGTTCTTACATGAATACTGCTAAATGTTTGTTTACACACATTATCAAACAAGCAGAACATTTTGAAGAAAAATGTGTTCACAAGCATCTTTCATTATGCATTAAAATGAAGTACAGGATTATACTCTACTGCCAAACAAGAAACATGCATGTAGGAGCTCTGAGTGAGTATGAAACATGTCACTGGTGACACTGTTGTTATGGGTTTAGTAGTGGCAGAATTGGAGTGGGATTGTAGAACATACTTCCGTAACCTGGTGATGTAAATCTGAATGCTTTCGTCTGTCTGGTTATTCTTAATTTTTTCATTAGACTAGTTAAAATGACTTATGAAAAAAGTCAGCCAGCTCTTCTTGTTGGAGGACATTCATTCATGAAGGCATAAAAGGTGTTGTATGCAAGTTAGTGTGGGATTGGCATACCTGTTTCAAGACATGGAATTGTGTGTTTGAGACACTGGGCAGGTGAGTCTGATAAGAACGTTGTTTTGTTACAGATTTTAGTCATACTGCTGGGCCAAATGTCTAATAGATTCCCAGTTTTTAGAGGCAGAACTGAAGTTCAGTAGCACAGAGGTTTTGTCTTTTTGTAGTTGTTTACAAATGACAAATGTAAATTGATAGTGAACAGCGTGTTTATTGGACATAATTGAAGGTAGTTTAATTACATTGTCCCAAAAATTTCCAATGAGCATTTACCATCTGTTTTGCAAATGTTAATTATGATGTTGCTGGAGGTAGAGTACTTGGGCATGTGTGTGTGAACTGGGCGGGGGGGGGAGGAGGTGCCCTGCTGTTAGCAGTGTGTAATTTATGTTGGCTGTAAGAAGTAAGGAAGAGTAACACAAAACAGTAATGTATCTACTGTGTCTGGCAAGCGAGTGTAGTTTAGTCAGTGTACTGACTGATGCAGGCTGGAAGCAGGAGACTCCTGGTTCAGTTCCTGGTGGTGCACAGCTTGTGGAACCAAGAGTGTCTATGGGCAGCACTCAGCTTTCTGTTGAGTGGTTACTAGGGTTAAAGCAGTTGGAGTTGAGGATGCATGGAACTGTACATCCCTTCTCCCATATGTTGTAGATTGCCTGATGTCTGCCGATCACAGGAACAAATTTACCTTGACATATACTTCCTTTCATGTTACATTTTATTTTCTGTTTTAACTTTTCTTGGTCGCTGCTAGTAAGTGTAAAAATGATTTATTGAGATTTTGCTGTGTAGATTCATATTACTTAGGGTTCATTAAATGTCTGTTGAGATGAAATGCGTACGAGGTTAGTGATAATTTTGAAAGTTCACTCACATGCTGAATGATGAGGTGGGTCTTTTCAAAACATTTTTCTTCCAGCACTGCAGTTTCTTGTTATTTGCATAGGTGTGTATGAGAAGTAAGATATCAAGGGCTGAAAGACCAAAGCACTAGATTAGGAACCAATGGAGGATCGTAGTTGTAGGCTGTCAGTTAAGTCTGAAGTGCCACTAGGCTTGTCCTGAGCCAGTTCATTGCACATCAGAATCCTCTTTTGAGGTTTTCGTACACCATGAATCCACATCTAGCCTTCCAAACTCATGCCTTGTACAACGTGTGGTTGTGTGTTTATATGGTACCTTTATCTGAACTTTATGTTGACAATCCCAGATATAATTTGCATGTCGTATGTCGTAAAGTGGCCAGGACTCTCTCTTTTGTGTCTGTCAATTGGGCTGTGGATAGGGATTAGATCTGTGATGTGTTTGTTTTATAGTGTTCCTCAAGTGGTCTGTTGTGCAGGATGTAGTCTTGTGTATATCCTGATAGAGCACTGGGTGGGTGATAGACTGATGCATGTCAGTACTTGTTAGTAATACACTTGCAGACTTAGTGCTGCAAGGTTGATAATAAGCCAGGTTATAAAATGTAGTTTTGTGTTGTTGGGTGACTGAATTGAAGTTGCTTTTGTCCTTTTACATTTATGAGTAGTGTGGTTTGGGAAGGCTGTGCATCAGTTACCAAGACAGACTGTGTCGTTATTATGCTGTCCTGCAGGTAGGGAAGTCAGTGGTTGTTAGTGCGCTGTAGTGCAGGCCAATTTGGATTTATGACATTGTGCTATTTAACACTGTCTTTCATATAGGTGATTGCTACCTGTAGAGGAGTTTAGTGTAAACAGGTTGGTTCTGTGCTTGTATTGGATGTGGTAGAATGACCTGCACATGCTTCTCTCTATTGCAGCTTTTTGATGCGTTGTTCGGTAATTTTTATTTAATTTCACTTTTGCTAGTACGCATATGGTTATTTTAGTCTGCCTTCATTTGCATTAAACCCATTGACAGAAATTAGAATTACGTATGCACATTTGAACTTGGTAAATTGTTAAACATTTTCCTGATATGAATTTCCTTAATATGTGTGTCACACACATTTTCTGTATTCATATACCATAGCTCCAGACCTTGAACATGCTGTTTTCTTTGTTCCTCTTTGCATAAATGAAAAATGGAAGTGAAGAAAGAATGATAGAAAATCAAATTCCTGTCCTGAGAAGCTAAAAAATTAGTGCTTTTAGGTTGTAAAGAAACATAACTGATAGGTGGTGAGACATTAATCCTATACAAGAAGCCCCAGATGAATGAATATGTCGTATCTGCACTTGCAAAGGGGATCACATGGCCCCATGACATTTATATTGTATATTGTTTGATTGTGTACAGCATTTACAGGTATTTACACAATTTATTATGTGTGGAACATAATTGTACTTTTGTGTGGGCAGGGATGTGTTTTGACCAACTCACATGTGTAGCATTACCTCTGCTATGATGTACACACACATTGCTGTACAAACAGGGTTCATCCCCTGATGTGTTTGTAAGTTTGGGAGTCCATGTAGCTGTGAAATCCAGACTGTTTGCAAACTATGAGTGCCCTTATGCTCTTGAATTTCATATTGCAAGGTTTAATCTTACAGTGCAAGTTAAATCATTTGGCATTTATAGTGACTTGGAATTCATAATGGGAAGGAGTCAAGGAGCACAGCTGTACAGCGCCCTGTAAGATTGATGTAGTATTGACTTGCTTACTGTCTTCTGCAGTGTACTAGGGTGTTGTTAGAAAGGTCTCGAACACACCTGTAGTGCCTTCTGCAGATTTGATGTAGTGTCTTTTGCAGCATACTGGGCTGTTGTTAGGAAGGTATGGAACATTATGTGAAATTACTACTACCCAGGCACTGTTTTGTAGTGATGAAATGCTTTCTGTTAATGCCAGGGGAGAGATCTGGGAAGTGCATCAGTTGGTCCATTGTCTTTCATTTCTGGTTTAGGTCATCAAAACATGTTTTGATTTATTGAATGTTTCATTTACACTTGGAACTGAAGTGGTAGTTACAGTAAGTGCACAGTATCGGTTTTGGTATGAAATTTTGATACTTCAGAATATGGAATTTTATCAGAATTGTTTATACTGATGTAGAAACAGACATGGGGTGACATGGTAGTTCTGTTTATCAAAAGTACTCTTGTGTTAAAGATTATTGTGTTTGTAGACCAAAGGTGGCACATGGAACCAGATACATGTTGCAGATATTAACCTCTGTCATTTTTGTTACTGCATGATATCATTACTTTGTACTAGCGGTATCTTGTGAGTTTGAGGTTCTCACAGCAGTGTTGCTGACATTACGAGTTGTGAGGGATGTGACGCTGTGTTATTGGGTGACTGGTTCCTGGCATTTTGAAGGGTTGTAGTGCCTTCCAGACATCAGCACCCATTTACCCAATGACGTGTCAGATTCCAGAAGACTTAATAAGAAATGAGAAACTGCATCATGTAAATTTTGTATTATAATTTGAACAACATTCTTTCATAAGTGTTGAAAGCTGATTATAATCTTGTGGCCTGACATGTTTCCAGTGAAGTGTAAATGAACATAAAATTGCTTTCTTGTGTGCTGAAATTTAAATTATGTGTGTGTGTGTGTGTGTGTGTGTTTGTGATGATGAGTGTGATGTGTTTTTTGGAATACTGGGTAGACAGCCAAATGTGCAACCTGTAAGAGCAATGGAGTGTATGGATAGTTTTCATACATCATTGACTTCTTTAATATGATACTGATGAAGGCATTCAGATTTTTGTGTGGAATTATGCACAGTTTATAAATTCATAGCTGTCTTCGTTTATTCGTTATGTGGATATGATTTGTCAGAAGCTATCTGTGCATTACCATTGCATTTTGAGTAGTTGGATGGTAGATTTTGTTTTAAGCCCCTGTTGGTTGAATGCCACACATAATCCTTTTAGTTGGCTGCCAAGTATAAGTTTGTATTATTTAATATTCAGTGTGTACAGCGGCATTGAATTAACAGTGGTGTGCTTTGTGAGCGTCAGAACATGCACATTATCTGAATTGAACCTTTGCTGCAGTCTGTGAACCAACTGCATACTGAAAAGAAGGCTCACCAGATTGTGTTGTGTACGTTTGTAGTATTGGTTGAATTTGGGAAGTGCTGACAATGATTTACTATTCTGTCACTTGCAAACATGTGCAATATTTTGGCCCACCTGTAGATTGCTTGGGAAATATATACTTGATCCCACATTGTATGACGTAGGATATTGATGGATGAATTAAGATAGGAACCAATATGGATAGTGCATACAATTCAGTTAAACCAGAATGAACTGTTATAGAGAGCTTTTTTTAAAACAAGTGTGTGTTTTGCAGAAGCACAGTGTGTCATATCACACATCTAACGTAAGATCTAAATAGGCCAGATAGAGACTCTCAGCCACAAATGGGCATACTGTGTTGTCGTTAGGAAGCTGTTGAATGTCAAATGTAATTACTTCTCCTTGTATCATCATTCGACTCCTTGGTGACACGTGCTGTGGCCAGGAAATTAAGTTTGATTATTGCTGTATCAAGCAGTCATCTGCGTTGTGATTTATAGTGTTACGTATTGAGATGCATTTGCATTTGGATACTCCTGTTGGTGGCTACAGTAATGTGGCACAGACACTTTGAGAGAGCTGGTAAGTATAATTTTTTTTAATGTTTAATTCAAGAATGAGTGTAACTATTATTAAAACTGAAAATTCTTATGGCTTTGGGAAACTGGGAAGAATCTGTTTACATTCTGTAAACAGCTGCGGCGTAAGTTGTTATAGAAGCTGTTGGAGGGTGCTGATGAGAAAAATTAATTACTGAGCTTGGAAGTGCATAGTTTTAATGGAAGTATCATAAATGTGAGAGGAAAGAAGATTGAGTTTGTTGTTCCTGTGTTCAGCTTAGAGAACCAGTCCTAGTATAATGGCTGTATTATGTAAGTATAGTGGCTATATTATGTAACTAGAGAACTGTGAAATTTAAGTGCAAGAAATTAGGATTAATGGAATTCTGCTAACGTGCACTTGGAATTTGCATCTGATATGGATGTTTCCCCTTTTGGTAAATAACTCACTAACCTGTTGGGCATGGAGGAGCTCAGAGGGCAGGTTTGCATTAGGTGATTTTCAGAATAACTTCTCTGTTTATTAGTGTAAGAGGCTTGTAATTGCAGATAGTACTGCATGCTGCAAACTGTTCATTGTCTGTGTCACACATTTTTCATCTTGTAGTTCATGGAAGTACGAGGTGTGGGTGCTAATATACTTGCAGCTTATTAGAGAGGGCTCACTATCAAAGTAGGCCTTCTGGGCAGCTGTACAAGCAACCCAGTGTTGCTGCCACTTTTGGAGACTTCGTGGTGCTATTCCAGGATAGTTTTCAGCAGTGCTGTCATATTTTTTATAACACTGATCTCCTAGTGCTTAGTGAGCTGGAGTGTTGTCATAATGCAGGAATCATTTGCTGGACAAAAATTCAGGATTTTTGATACCCACAACTTTTTGTAGTCTCAAGTATTTCTACGTTATGAGCCTGGTTCACTGGCCTGATCTGAACAGACAAGGTGCTACACCTCACAACACTTGTCATGTGATTTGTGTTTTTGGATGAATGCTTTTAGTGTCTGTCGACATTCTTGTGATGGCATTGGAACCGTGTATGCCCTCTATAAAGCACAAGTTTTTTTTTCACAGCATCTGCGTGGTGTGCTTCAGAGAGCATTCCACATATTTCCTGCACTCTTTACCAATTTCACATGCCATGTAATGTTTATTCTTTGCTGTCAATTCTGATCATGTGGTTTTTGATGTGAGGTTAAACACCTAATTTCTGCCACATCTTTGATGTATCTGTTGCTACACTGTTGAAATTGCCACCAGCTCCAGTTGAAACATGCACTGACAAGATTTTTGCACTGTGAAGTCTATAATGTACTGTGATAAGGTGACATGATAAAATCGTTCCAAGAATTTAATAGCCAAACCTTGTCCAGGAATTTCAAATGTGCATGCTATTAGGTAGGCTCTGTGTTGAATGAGATGGGTGGTTCTCACAGCAGATATATGTTCTCTTAATGTGATGGTATGTGTTATTGGGTAAATTGTTATATGCCATTTCTTATTTCAGTGACAGGATACTAAGTAGTGTACCCAGCAGTACCGTGTAACATCTCAGATGCTACTTTATCATGCATGGTGTAATGGCTTAATGTTCAGGAAATGTGGTGGTGTCACCATGTAGTTTGAGCAACTTGGAATTTGTGTTACATTGTGTGATGGTGATTTATGTGTTTTCACTGTCATCATGATTGTAATCATATGGGAGGTTAGGTGAGGTTTGTTTCATACAATCAGGTGCAAATTAAATGGATCCTCACTACATCTTGTCTGTGTTCTTAACACTTCTTGATGAGTATTACGTTATTTGAATTTTCAATTTCTAGCCTGCCACTCTGAATCTTCCAGTTATGTAGATGCAGCAATATGAACTAGACCGGGGGTCTCCTTGGGTTACATGCAGCACAGTTGTTCATCTTATTCCTGATCATATTCTAAGTGTAGGATGTTGCTGGGCTCACAGTGAAAATTTTTTTGACTTACAGAACTAACAGGTGTTTTGTCATGAGCTGTAATGGCTGACAGAGGTATGCTGTCTCTTATTCTTAGAGTACAGTATACATCGCAGGTGACCGTGAAGTGAAGTTTAAAATTCAGTAACTGTAATTTACAGTATTTTACTTTTGTTATGAGAAGTTTGAAATATTGTTAATAGTGTAATGTTAAACAAAATACATTACCTGTTTCTTGTTCAAAATGACATGGTTCTCTTTAGTTTTCAAAATTATTTCTTTGGCCCATGTGCAGCTTCAGTTTGAGACCCCTGAACTAGACATTATTAAATAAGTGAACCTACACTGAGCCACAGGGCAGGAGGAGGATCGAATTTACTTTGAGTGCTTGTGGATTGGAAATATGTTGAACAACAGCCTGGGTATTGTTTGTGTGCTTGTGTGCATGTGGGAAATGGGATAAAGAAAGTTGTTCTCTAAATGCACTGGAAGTGCTGTTGAGAATTCTTAGGAATGGGTGCAGTATTGGCCTGATAATTAATGTTTGCTGCAGGGTTGTGGGCTGACCAAATGTTTGACAGATACATTTGTTGCAGCTGTGTGCATTCATGAACCAGTTCCTTCAGTTCATTGTACACTGGACAGCTATTGCCATAATAATATCTTATTACACATTGAGTAGACATTTGTAGAGGCAGGCATTAATTTAAATTATCATGTCAACCTCATTTCTACGGTGTTGGAGGATTCAACTTGCCCCGAAAAATGTATTGAAGATTTTTTAAATAATGTAGCTCTTGATACTGCTGGAGCGTTTATCTCACAGATGGGTTTCGTGATTGAGATTGCAGCAGGAAAAATGATGGTTACAGTTTTTGGGCTGAGAAAGATCTTATTCTTGTGATGTTCCCCTAGGCAGAAACAGTGAGTTGTGATCACCATGTTGAAACAGTAAGAAGTCTTGAGCATGTGTACAGTCAACCTCAATTATAACAGACTTCGGTTATAATGGTTCTTTTTTTCATTCCCCGGCTGTTTCCCTATGCTTTATCATAGTAACTACCTTGGTTACACTGGACTGTCATATGTTGGATGGTCGGTTACATCGGATTTCTCCGACATTCCTCAACAGTTGATTTTCTTCAACAATAAAGTTTTTGGCAAAATAATGGACAATTCACAGCGGTTACTGTGTGTACGAGCGCAGAGTTCTCACTTGTCACAGGGACATTAAGACTACATATGTAGTTTGATAGCATTTTGTACCTGGAGATGCCGAGGAGACTTACAAGTTTCACACTTTGTTTGGCTTTTCTAAGGACAAGGTCCATCCATGAGCGGTTATAATGGATAAGCTGCGGCAGTCTCTACCTGATGGTTTGTGTTTTTCATGCACCAGTGGGAAGATGTAAGTGCCATATGTGAGCATCTTTATGGCATTTGGGGGGTAGAGTGCCCTGTCATAAATCAGTTACAGCTTGACTTTGATGCATTTACTTGTAACCTTTTAGGTAGTGAATATGTAAGACTTTTACTGTATGTAATCAGAACTGACTGTTCGGCTAAGAAGTGATATGTATCAGTACTGGCTGACCAAACAGGTGCAAATATGTACAGTATTTAAAAATTTTGGGTGTGCTGTGCAATACAGTAGGCACGTAAAGGAGGAGAGCATTTGGGCATCTTGGTGCGTGGTGCTTCCGTGACTTCAGGAATTGTACTGCACTGGTGTCAGTTGGTTTGCTGTAATCTGTTTCAACTAGCAGAAGTTCCTTTAATTTTGGCTCATACATCTGTATATAGCAGGTATGTACTGTATGTTGTGTAACTTGTACATATCCACCTGTCGTGCACTGCCTTAAATTTGTAGCAGGACAGGGTGTTCTAAGTTTTCTTCATTATGCAGAGCAGCCTTTAAAATAGCTTCTCAATTTTTCTCTTTACAGTTGTAAAACCATGAAGCGCCACCGCAATGCTTTAACATTATCTAAGAAGTATGAAATTGTTTCCTTCTGGGAAAGTCACAAACATTTAAGTCAAAAGGTTATTGCTCAGCACTTCGAAATTCCAACTAGTACGCTAGGAGATATGATAAAAAATGCAACAAAAATTAAACAGTCCTTTGAGAACAGCAGCTATAGTGCTGATGCAAAGCGACATAGGAAGACCAGATTTGACGACGTTGACGTAGCTTTGCTGGCCTGGTTTAAGAAAATGAGAATGAACAATCCTGAGATGGCCATAAGTGGTCGAGTACTGTTGGAAAAAGCAAATAATTTTGCGAAAGAATTAGCTCACAGTGAAGATAGTATTTCTGCAGCTTGGATTGATCGATGGAAAACTCGACACGACATTGTGTCTAAGAAAATGTTCCGCAAATCGGCTGCTGTTCGTAAAAGCGACGTACATAAATGGAAGGGCATTAAATTAAGGTAAATTTTGGATACATTTTCACTGCGTGACATTTGCAGTGTGCATGAAACAGGACTTCCTTGGAAAGCATTACCTGATCACGCTGTGGAATTTAAAAATGAATGTGTTTCAGGTGGTAAATTGTGCAAAGAGAAAATGACGTGTTTAATTTGTGCTGTTATGGCTGGTGAAAAAGTGCCATTGCTTATGCCAAAGTATGCAAAGCTGTGGGCTCTCAAGCATGCATATAGGCTGTCTGTTGAATACAGGGACAATTGCAAAGCATAGATAACTTGCATGTTATTTGATGAATGGCTGCTAAAATTTGATAAGCAGATGAGAGCAGAAAAGTGCAATGTTGCTCTTATTCTGGATAACTGTGCCACTCATTCTGTAAACACAGCGGCTTTGACAAACGTCTCAGTTGATTTCCTTCTGCCTAACACGTCTAAAACTCAACTGGTGGATGCTGGGGTAATTAAGAATTTGAAGCTACATTATCAGAATCAGTCAGTGTGCCAGTGATTAGCTGCTCATGAAGAAGGAGTTTCGTTGCTGTAGTGGGAAAACAGTGAACTGTGATCATTGTATTGAAACACTAAGAAGTCTTGAGTGTGTGTTTTTCAAGCTGGTTCCTGTTGTGGGAAAACAGTGAACTCTGATCTGCATGTTGAAGCACTAAGAAGTCTTTGAGTGTTTGCATTTGTTGAATGCATTGCTGTAGGGAGAAAATGGGGAACTCTGACCACCATGTTGAAACACTTAAGAAGTCTTGAATGCTTGTATTCATCAAGTTCATGGCTAGGGGGAAGTCAGTGAATTCTGACCATCATATTGAAACACTAAGAAGTTTTTAGTGCTTGCATTCATTGTGTTCATCACTGAAGAAAAATGTGTAGGATGTTGCTCTTCTGTGACAATGGTATGCTGTACACAAGTGAGTCCATCACAGAGGCCATCACAAGTTTTGGATGGATAATGTTGCAGCATCCACTCTACAGTCGTGACCTCCCATCGCTGTTTGGTCCTTTGGGGGTGGGAAAAGAAGCCTGTGAGGACGCCATTACTCCAGTGATCGGGCGTGGTAGAACACTATGTCGGTGGCTGCAGAGGAGGGAGGCAGCATGTGCTGGGTGGAAATAGGTGCTCATGTTCAAAGGTGGAAGAAGACTGTCAACAAAGATGGAGTAACTGTGCCTTCAGCAGCGTTGTAGTGTAGTTCTGTGAAATTTTCATGAGGCCAACGTGTAAATAGCTGTAAATAAACAGTAGGAGGCATTTACTTTCTGATGGCCGCTTGTGTATCTAACCACAGTAATGTGTAATGTGTGGCCTTATACATCTTACCTGCATGTGGAGAAGTGTCCTGTGGTGGTAAAAACGTGTTAATGGCTTTGTACTGTATGTAACAGTTCTGTAAATCATATACGTTAGAATTGGATTATATTTGTAGTGATCTATGTGGCACATTAATTTAGCACGTGTTTTAAATGTTACACATGTTTAATATGTGTGATACGTATGATGGCAGAACTAGGACTCTCTGGAAGCATTTATAAAATGTGTCACATACTTACGTAGATTGTTGGGGCGTTTTCCTAGTTCCCACATACCAGTTTATTTGCTTTACTACAGCACAGTTTTCTGTTGGGTATTACTATGTTTATCTTCCAACGCATGGTGTGACATTCCAGGCGTTTGTTTCGTAATTGCTACATTTGTTTGCTGAAGAAGGAGTTGGAAGGAAGTGCCAACTAACTCCATGGAGCAGAGCCATTCTTCAGAAGCTAATATTTTCAGCTTGTGAAGATGCTTTACATTTTGTGGAACACAGAGTTGATTACCATGTACACAACAGCTTGCCATGTGTCCCTATCCTAAGCCAGATGAATCCAGTACTTTGCCGTCCCATCTTGTGTCTGTCAGATCTATTTCAATATTATCCTCCCATCTGCACCAAGGTTTTCAAAGTTGTATGTTTTCTTCATGTATCCTTACCAGAACCCCAAATGCATTTTGCTTCTCACCCACACACGCCACATGCTCCAACCATATAATCAGCCTTGATTTGAATATTTGGTCATGAGTATGAATTAATAAGCTCCTCATTATGCAGCTTTCTTCAGTCTCCCGTTACTTTCTCCTCTTAGCTCCTAATATCTTAGTCAGCGCTCTGCTCTTGAGCACCCACAACCTGTGGTCGTCACGCAGTGTAAGAGACCACGTTTCACATTGTATAAAAAACAGGCAAAATTATAGTTCTTTATGTTTAAATTTTATGTTCTTAGGTAGCATGTGGGCGGATGAAAGATTCTGGTCTGAATGGTATCTAATAATTGTGGAGTATTCCAAAATCTGGGTTTGTGCAGTGGTGTGGTGATTGTCCACACAAAGCATTTTGTGAGGAGTTTTTCAGGATTGACTGGTAAAGCCTTTATTTTTGTGTCACAATAGTTGAAGTGCGTAGCTAATTGGAGGCTGAGATACTGTTATGTGAGTGGTGGTACTGCAGGATCCAAAGATGGATGGTCCAGGGCATGCACAAGGTGCAGTGACTTCAGTAATCATTCTGCACACTTTGTGTTGCAGGTCACATGGATTTGGAAAAACTGACTTCAAACAAGCAGCACCATCCACGTTGCAAGCCTTTGGTAACTCAGACGTTTTACATTCTTTACAAGTTGACAATCCTGTTAAATCTGAAAGTGCAAATGAACAGTTCTACTCTATTTGGATAAAGACTGATGATGATGATGAGGAATACTATTTATGTGATGTGAAGGAACTTGAAAATGATGTACAAGTCACAAAAGCGGCATCTGTTGATGCACCGGTTTATGTATTGGAAGAGGAATCAGCAAGTCAGCATCATACAGAATGGAACACTAATGCAAGGTTGTTAACTGAGCATGATTATATTCAGACTAAGGGAAATGAATGTGGTGTAAACAGAAGGGAATTGGATCATGAGCCTCTTTTAAAATTATATAGGCCTTCAGTAACAGGTCTGGTTAGGGCCCCTAAGACATGTATTTTGAAATGTACTGTAGTTGATGGCAGGTGTCGTGGCAAACGTATGTTGATTAACCAGCCATTGCAGTGTAAGCGATGTTTAAAGTATTTCCGAAGTGATGCTGTCTCCTTGACTCACCTTAGAATGCACACTGGATTTTCTCCATTTTATTGCAAGCATTGTGGAACAAGTTTCATGCTGTCATCATCATTAAAACGGCACATGCATCATTGTACCCAGACGCTGAACAAAGGTACGGCATCTGAGAGATCCCATCCATTAACAAAGGGCAATAATGAGAGGTACATGTGCTCAATATGTGGTAAAATGTATAAATTGAAACCTAGTTTGAAAGATCATTTGAGAGCCCATTTTGGGAGAGCTAGACGGAAACAGAAATGTGATGTTTGTGGAGAGAAGTTTCTTACAAAGGCTGAAATCAAAGAACATATGCTAACGCATGGTACATTTTTTTCGTGCAACACTTGTGATAAAGTGGTTATAAATGAAAAGGACTTGCTAGATCATATGATTAGCCACACAAATGAGCGACCCTTCTCCTGTTCTGTTTGTGGGGCGACTTACAAAAGGAAATCTCACCTAAATCGCCATGTCTTGACACATGCTGTGAACCATAAATCATTGGTACAGCCACGCATTAGGAGAAGGCCAGCAGGATTGTTCAAGTGTCACTACTGTGGTAAAGACTGGCCAACACCTGGTCTTTTGATGGCACACCAGATAAGTCATACTGGGGAACGTAATTTTGAGTGTCATGTATGCGAGAAACGCTTCGCACAGTCGGGAGCCCTGACGAGGCACATCCGTGTTGTGCATGATGGAGCCAAGGACTTCAGTTGTGAAATATGCCATCAGAGTTTCACAGCCAAAGCCACAAAAGACAATCACATGCGCATTCATACAGGTGAGAAACCTTTTCAGTGTGACACATGTGGCAAGACTTTCCGAACACAACAGCAGCACCGTATTCATGAACGTGTTCACACAGATATGCGTCCTTATCCATGCCCGTACTGTGAAAAACGTTTTCGTCGCCGTCCACACCTTATAGTCCATATTAGAACGCACACAGGGGAGAAACCTTATGGATGCGAAATTTGTGGTAGGTGTTTTGCCCAGAAGAATGATATGACTAAGCATATGCAGATACACAATCGATAAAGAGCAGGAATGAGAAGGTTGGTCATTCTACAGGCTGTACAGAAATATTATAAGTGCTTTGGTGACTTGTTGACAGTTCTCATGCATTGCACTTGTTTAAAATGATGTGTAATATAATATTAATCTTGTGTTGTGTCTTATACACATTTGAAGTTGTAACAAGTCATTTTAAGTCCAATCGAGTTTCTGCAAGGCAGTAAATGACAAAGTTTGTGTGTTCAGATAGATAGGAGGGGAATTTTATCAAATTTTTGTATCTGAATTGAAATGTTATTAATAGTTCTTGTGGTGTCTGATTTTGACCACGTTCGCAGTATCATTAACAGTTTGCTTTTATGTCTGGAAATCGGTTAAGAAGTTCCTGTACATTTAATTGAGTCACGTTAGAAAATTAGTGTTTGGTTGCGGTGTAGAGTATGAGAGGGTATTGATAATAATTGAAAATAAAGGAAGGTGTGTTCTGAAGCTCACCTTCTGTTGCTTGGACCTGGTCCATACCCACAGATTCCTTTAAGTGAGTAGTTTATGTACATTAAACAAAGCAGTGACCTTGGAGCAGAAGGCGGAAATGGAATACGTTTTGTATATCATGCTGAAGGTCTAGGTTTTCAGGTTTTCATGGTGGTTCTTGTTCAGGTGGTAATCTTAAAGTTTTCACACCACGTAGCAAAAATTTGTTCCCATATTTCAGAGGAATGTTCTGCTGCCATGTTATCATTTGCATATGGCCACCTGTTTGTATCTCACTGTTGGCCCTTAAGAAGACCACCTTTAGAACTCTTAATAACTCCACTGGCTCTGTACAGGCCTTGTCCCCCCTCCCCTGCTCCTAAACTCTGGTCAGGTCTCCCTCAAACCTTGCTATACAACTGTCACATTTCTTCTTCCCATTACTGCAGCATCCACCTTCAGCACATAGTCATGCTGATGATGGAGGCCGTATGTTCCTCTGAAATGTCAGGTACATTCAAGACGCTAAATGGTGCAGAAGCCCTGAAAGGACAATCATTTGATTAATCACTGCAGTAACAACCCCCAAAACCTCACTGAATATGCTATTGAAAGTGCGTTGGTACTTTAGAAATGTAAAAGAATGAAGGAAGAATTTTTCTCTTTGCCCCCAGGTAATGTATCATTAATGTGCATGTATGTATAGTGCTGTTTGTTTTTTTTGGACAAGAATTGGTTACAAAGCTTCTGTTTTAACCTTGGCAAAATTACACTGTTTTATGCTGCATCTGATAAATGCCGACTGTTAACTGTTATTGGAATTATCAGTATTGTGTAATGTAATTATTTTGTTGTAAAACAGATAAAAATGTGTTTGTAAATTGGTAGAAAAATGTCGCATAATATTTTACAGTACATACCCCGAGAATTGTTACGAATATTTTGCCTTGGCCGTTTTGAGTTGTAATACTACTGCAAAAGGTGCATAGTTTCAGCATGCTGTCTTGTTTATAGTTTCCACGTTTAATGTGTGACATTTTAAAATATAGGCCTACTTTGGTTGATGATACATTCAGTTTGTGTCATGTTTTGCGATATCTGGTATATTAGTATTTGATTATTCCACTAAACTGTGTTGTAGAATTTGTTTGCTTGAATGTACACATGAAATAAAGATAAAACACTATCTTAATGATTGTTTGTCTCTTATTTCAGTTAACACCCCAAAGAAACTTTTAGTTACATATTCTTCCTCTTTATTATGTTACAACAGTTTTCTAGTGTTAACCTGGAAATTGTGACATGACTGACCTCATAATTAATGCATTTATTAGCCTTACATAAAGATTTTGATGCTGTTTTGTCGCCATAGTATATCATGAAGGCAGCCAGTAGCATAGCATAGTGACGAGGCTACAGGCTGGACATTCCAAGGTTTGATTCCTGGCAGGGGCAGGAGATGTATCCGTTCTGCAAAGTGTGAAGACTGTCTGGATTGATTTTGAGCTGCATAATTAGAACAGCTTCCATTGTCACTTCCCAACTTCCTTGTCTTCACAGTTTGGGAAATGTTATGTTTGTACCAGTGTGAAGTACCTTTTGGCGTGTTGGGCTTACCAGGGCTGTGGAGTCGGAGTTGGAATCGTGGAGTCGGAGTTGGAAGAAATTGTAGGTGGAGTTGGAGTTGGAAGGAATTTTTAGGTGGAGTCGGAGTCGGTAAAAATGTACCAACTCCGACTCCGACCTTAATCTAAAATCTTAACTAGATACTCCAACTCCAGAGCCCTGATAGCTACAGTAACCATGAGACTTATACTTAAATATAGGTTGTAAGTCATAAAAGTAGCCTGATGATTCGCATGGTGGCGACGAAATGTGTTATAGGTGTACTGTTATTAACCCTTTAAAGATGAAGCATATCTGTTTTATATAAGGACTCAGTGCGTACCGCGCTGTAAACACTCTCCACTTCAGTTATAAAAACCGGTCTCTTAATGTTTTATAAGGCAAAAGTTGCTGTTTGTTCTGAGATCCGTACAAAACACACAAACGCAATGTGGGCAACACGTAGAATTTTTTAATGCTAAACCTGGTCGTGTGTAAAGTTACGGCTAGGCTTTAAAAGGTTAATACATATTGAGCTTTTATGAAGGAGTATGAGTTTTAAAAATTGAGGAGTCAGAGTTGGAAGTTTTAAAAATCAACGAGTCGGAGTCAGAGCTTTTGTGTACCGACTCCAGAGCCCTGGGGCTTACAGTTCCACAGTATCAGCCAAAGGCTACATTCCTGGAAAGCTTAGGATTATTCCATGAATATAGCAGAATTCATAAGCTTTTGTGTTTACTAGTATCTCCTGTGTATCTAATGGTATTAACATTTAATGTTACTGAAAAGGTGTTTCATGTCTGACTGTAGTGGTTATTTGTACAAACATAAGTGTTAGAGATTATTAGTCCATGTGTTTTATTCCATAGATGTCTTAAACACACAGTGATTTACTGTGAAAGTGAGGTACCAAATTTGACACACAAAAGCCTTTGAACTTACAGGTTTATGTATTTCAATACTAGTATACAGAAACCAAACAGACTGTTTGCATCAGGCATTGCAGAACTACTCTAGCAAGTCTTGTGTATGATAACAGGTTTTTAGTGGTGTGTTATTAGGAATGATGCTTCTGTGAGTTTCAGTGTGGGGGGGGCAACACTTCTGTCCTGTTGGCAATTACGTGTGTGAGTGGAATGACAGTTGGCAACAATATTGTAAGGGGCAGGGTACTTAGGGCATGTGTCTGGGGGAAATGTCTTGCAGTCTTTTTGACTGATATTTTGGACGTTGTGAAGGGTTTGAGCTGTGCTGTGCCAAAGGGCCCGTTGTGTGGGGTTGGGCACATTCTATCCTGTGAGCTGATGAGGGAAACAGCCAGTTGGCTTGAATAAACTGGAACAATGTCCAGTGTGGAGATGCTGTGTACCATTGTCCAAAACATTCAGTCTTAGAGCAGTGGATTCATTTGCTTCACGTTTAGGTCAGCATTACTGATAATGCTGTGTTAGTTGCCTTCAGTGGATTTACCTTACTGCAGCACATGGAATGCTGGGTACAATGTGTATGCTGCATTACGGAGGGAAAAAATGTATTTCTACCAGGAGCTGCTGGGTGTTGCAGTGACTTACAGTATGCTCTACCTCTTCATGTCCTGCTGCAAGAGGGACACGTTTGAATATTTGAAGCTTCAGGTCTCAGATTTGATAGTTCTGAGCTTGTTGCTGCACATCAGCCTGTTGCATGCAGCGTATGTTGAATGTTAGTGTGTGACGGTGACTGTATCTTTGAATTTAACTGGACTGAACTGTAGTTGTTGCTTCATAAACATGTATATAATCCTAAAATATGAAGAGTGGGTTGGAACATATGTTACCAGTTCTTGGCACAAGTGTCATTGGTAAATTTTTTTAGGAAAAAAAGCCGTTTTCTGAGACTAATGCTGTAATGTCTTCAAAGACAGAACTTGTTGATATTTACAGGTTAAACATTTGAGTAGATCACGAAACTTATCTACTATATTGTTGAAGGCATAGTTATTTTTCAGTACAGTCTCTGACCCTGTTAGCAGTATTTGTGTGCAGTAAACATTGCTCCGCTTGATGTGCAGCCACTGCCACGTGGCGTCTGCAGTGCCCTGCATTGCCTTGTTCGTGACATGGTGATCTCACTGAGGATGTGTTTCAGGGGAGCAGACTGTGTGAAAATCTGATGGTGTGAGGTCAGAACTGTATAGTGGGTGTAGCTTCACTGTCTCTCCACTTTTCCGATGGTCTCATTGGTGGCCATGTTGTGTGTCCTGGCTTTCTCCTGGAGGAGCAACACTTGAGGCATTTTTCTTGTGGGACAGACTTGAAGAAGGCAAGCATTCAGATTTCTTAACAGTCAGAGGTCACTTTTATCTCCTGTGGCAATAAGTGCATAAAATACCTGTCTTGTCTCAGCAGACAGGTAGACTAATCTTGGTAGTGGCACTCCTTTGAATATATTCTTACTTGAGGTGTTGTGTGGTGCCATTCCATTGATGGCTGCTTGGATTTGCGTGCAAAATGGTGGATCCAGGCTGCATTCCCTGTGACAGTTTGGAACAGGAGTCCTTCACCCCTTATACCATGACAGTGTAAAAGTGAGTGGTAATCATGTTCCATGCCTCCTTGTGTGCATGTGACAGCATTCATGGCACCTAACAGTGAGCACAGGCTTTGGAATACCCAAGCTGTGTTCACAATTTTGAACCCAAATCTAAGGGGAAGTTGATAGAATGGTGCAAGTCAGAAGTGTTGCTCCTCCATGACTGCAGGTGGCACGCAAATGCGCACCCCCTGAAGCTGTTACAGAATTCGAATGGACAGTGGTCCAGCATCCACCCTGCAGTCCTGGCATTGCATCATCATATTTGTACATATTTGATCCGTTGAAAGATGGCCTGCGAGGACAGCATTTTTCAGATGACGTGTTGCAGAATGCTGTAGGCCTATGCCTGCGGCTACAGAGGAAGGGGTACATGTTCTTGTTCAGAGGTGGAATGAGACTGTTGGCAGAGATGGAGAATATATTTAAAAGTAATTGTGTGTTCAGGAATGTTGTGAAGTTCTATGCAGTTTTCAGTGTGTTGCATGTAAGTAGCATAAAAAACAGTAGGCATTACTTCATCACTGCCCCTCATTCTTTTGGGTGAATTCTAACAACCAAGCTAATATTTTTAATTCTAAAGCTATTAAGTCTTTATCAGTAACATCACTTTTCAAGGTTATTTCTTGTTCAGTGTTATTTCTTGTTTGATTGCTCAAAATAAGGATGCATTTTATTTTACATATTTATGAACCCGTAATATGGATGCTAAAAAGCACTGGCTCAGGGGAAGGTGCCAGAAATTTATATGTCTGGCACAGAACATGACCCTCACTGGACGCTTTATCTTCCAGGTTTCACCAACACATTCCTCACAGTGCAGATAAATATTTTGAACTTCAAGATATATTTGGGAAGGCAGAAGATAATGGAGATGTCATCGGAATACCAGATAGACATGTGTGCAGCTATTGTCAGAAGTGTGTTGGGAATAAAAGTGATTTGCTGTCTCATTTATCTGATGCACATGCTGATGGTGTTTTCCATTGCAAGGTGTGTGATGAAAGATTTTGTACCGTCAGGGAACTCTTTGTGTCGCATTTGGCTATGCATGGTGTAGAGCTATCAGAGGAGGATGTTGAAAATTACAAAGATCAATTTGGATATTCTTTTGTGCAACATAAAGCTGCATGTGAGTTAAATTTTGATAGTGAGGAACTTCATAAACACAGTGATGGGTGCAAGTGTGTACATTGTGGTTTAACATTACAAACGGTGGAACTGACAAAGGGCCATGAGAAGATGCATAGGACCAAGAAACTAATGATGACAGTGTTAAAGCACTTTGCTGAAAGAAGGATTCGTGGCAGCATCCATGCTGGTGAACAGCCTTTTGAATGCAAGTACTGTGGAATTGGGTTCATATCTGCTGCAGCTTTGTTCAAGCATTCAGTCAACCATAGGAATAATTCCTTGCTAACCTGTAATATTTGTTCACAAGCATTTCACAAGGCAGGTGAATTAGAAACACATTTACTGGTACATGAGAGTGACAGAACTTACCTTTGTCATTTATGTGGCACAGTGTTTAATGAGAAAAGTGCATTGACCCAGCATACAGAAGTCCATCTCAGTGAGAATAGACTTCTTCGAACATGTGAAAAATGTGGAAAAGTATTCAAGAGTCATACACACTATAAGAACCACCAGCTGTTCCACACTGGTGTAAAGCAGTTTGTGTGTGATAAGTGTGGGAAGAGTTTTTTCAATGTTCACAGTCTGAACATCCACTTGCGTGCTCATTCTGAGGCTCGGCCATTCCAGTGCCAGCTCTGTGGACAGAAATTTCGCTGGCTTAAGAACTTGAAAGTGCATTCAAAAATACATAACAGAGATGCGGGAAAGAAATTAGGTACAGAGGTTCATTGCAGTGTATGTAAAAAGGAGCTATCAGATAAAGGTAAGCTAAAGGTGCATATGCAGAGTCATACAGGAGAACGTCCATTTTCTTGTGACAGCTGTGAGAAGCAATTCCGGCAGAAAACCAGCCTAGATTATCACATGAAGACTATACATGGTGCTTCCATGGATTTTGGATGTGATATTTGTGGAAAGTGTTTTCCTTCTAAGCAGGCACGTGACAACCACAGACGACTTCATACTGGGGAACGTCCATACAGGTGTAACACATGCAGTAAGACATTCCGATCAGTGAACTGTTTACGATCGCATACTAAGATTCATTTGGACATTCGTCCATATTCATGCACTTTTTGTGAGAAAAGCTTTTGTAAGAAATCTCAGCTTGATTGTCATATTCGGATACATACAGGAGAGAAACCGTTTATGTGTGAAAAGTGTGGCCGAGCATTTACACAGAAATGGGACATGATAAAGCATAAACACAGGCATGAGTGACGAGTGCTAATTTCTATCATGCTGTTAATGTTTGTAAGATTTTAGCATTGGTGTTGGCAGAAATTGTTGCAAACAGGCATGGTTATGTCATCTCAGGTTTCCATGGCAGTTTTGTTGAGCCTTCAAGTTTTCTGCAATGTGATGCTGTGGTGCCATGTAGTGTTTCCCAACATTTTGAAGAGGGTTGAGGGGTCCAAGAAGAATTCCAAACACAGGGCAGGTGGCAGTACGTGTCTGTTAGTATGGTTGGTGAAGTTAAGGAATGGTGGGTGGGCAAGTAGGGGAGGTGTGGATGGGGCATCATTTTATGTGGGAGCCATGAGAAGGGGTGTAATTAGATGTGCAGTGAAGAAGTGGGACATAAACCAGACCAACAGACCTGTATGTTTCCATGTGTTGCCCATGTTTGGCATTATTCTTGGATTCTCAACCTTTGGAATGTTGGGAACACTAAACAAGCAATGCAGCATCACAACCCAGAAGACCTGATCCTCAGGCATGTCTTTTCTTTTTAAATAGAGGACGTCTGATGCAACTTTGACACTTGCACAATTAAAGTTTCATTATAGGTAGTAAATACATGCTGGTAAGAGCTGGATAAATGAGCAGAGTCGAGCAGTGTGGGTTTCTGCTATTTTAATGGTTATTCAGTTTGTGTGGTTATTGCTGATGCAGAAGGGGGGTTACACTTGAGATGATACGTGATTATTACTTGACAGTATATGAGTAAAGGCTTGAAAAATTTTTATATCTTCCGAGAAGGGAAACGTGGTTTTGTGGTATGTAAATCCAATTTTAAATTCTCTCACATGCTGTCTCAAACCATGTTTCATGTCACATGTTTAGTGTCTCAAGTGTCTTTTACAGTGGTTCATGTGTTTTATTGACATTTTCAAATGTAACTATCAAAATATTGTTTAATTGAAAGTTTGTTTTGGGGGTGGGTTCTGCTGTGAAGCTGAATAATGTTCCAGTATTGTGTTGCAGTTTATGTAATGCGTTTACATGTCTGCTGATGTTCAGCCTGAATGTTCATGGTTGGAAGTCACATGATATAATTTTATGATCTTGGAAGTTTTTAAGTTTCCTGTGCTCCTGTAGTGCTAAACTGTAACCGCCAGAGTATCCACTTTCGTGAGTGTCAGTAGAATTGTAAGTAGCAAACAGAGACGTTGCAGTTTGTGGTTTGTTTGAGCGTTGGTTCAAGAGTCGGTCACAGTAGTCTTTGCATCCACATTATCATATGCTTTGTTAAGTTTTTTGAGTGGCATTTCTCATGAAACATTTCTAAGCTGATTAATAATTTCTGTAATTTGGGTTTTCTTGTGTGAGATGTTGAAACCCTCAAACTCCTCTTGATCAGAGTATCCTTCTGTGAACATATCGTTTTGCCTAATTTTCTCCAAATGTTGAACTTTTTACATCATGCCATGTCCAAGCCGTGTTGACAGTAACATCCTTCATAAGTTGAAAATGTTCTTAAGAATCCATTTTTGTAGTTATCTCTTTGATTGTAAGATTTGAGGTTCTCACAGAATTTTGATGAAGAATTAATGCTTCTGGGATGTTAATACCATGTCAGCTGGTAAATAGCTACCAACATTTTGGAGACTGCTATCCCAAACATTGGTAACTGCCAGATGACGTGGCATGACATCGTAGTAGACTTAATCTTGTTTTGTGAGATGTTTTGTTATGCTTTGGTCCATTGTTTGGGATAGTGATCATGACATCTGCAGTGCAAAATGGTGAAGATGTTTCCAGACACAAGCTCACTGACAGCGGCAAGAACATTATGGTATCAACAAGTGCAAACTGACAGAACCATCTCCAACAATAAACTGGAGATCGTAATCCTGGATAATGAACAAGACCTTATAATAGAAATACAGCACATGTGGCACGTAAAAACAAAAGTGATACCAGTAACAGTAGGGGCAACTGGAACCATTTCAGAATGCTTCAGAAAATACATGAGCAGTGTACCTGCAAAGCACGAGATCAAGGATCTACAGAAAACAGTTATGTTTGGGCACAGCACACGTACTTCAGAAAGTACTAATGTAGAAGCACAAAGGAGTTTAATGTCGAAGACAGCATTATATGCACCATTAACGGTACATGCAGAATAGCTGCGACACTTTATAACCTAGAAACATGGTTTGTGTCAGGTATATAAGTGTGAATACCCTGCGTAAAGGAGATGATGATGATGATGACGATTGTTAAGAGGCTTTCAGTTTCTCCTTCACTGCTGGCACAAACGTGTGATGAAACCGGTGACTGAAAGCTTCATTATCCATCTGAGCATTAGATTGTGCTGTACCGTGAGCAGGCACATGAACAACACCGTTCAGTGCTTACATGTCCCATAAATGTTCCAACCACTGGAAGTTTAAATATTTGTGCTTCAGATGCATTTCACAGATGAGGATGGACACACTATTGTTGTTAGGCTTGAAGCCTTCAGTGATTGTTTCGGTTGCAGCAGCCATTGTTTTTGTAGGCCAGCGTTCCCAGAACAGTCCAGTTTCATCAGTGCCGGGTCTGAGCATAAGTTGTGGTAATTGATTTTCGGAAAATCGCACTATACTTGTCAGCAACCTCATGGTCCCTGATTTATTTTCTTTTGGAATTTGCACTTTTTCTAACTTTGTACGGCAGTTTGAAACGTGCTAGCTATTCACTTGAAAAGGTGTAGGTTTTACTTAAATGCATTTCTGCATGCATTCTAAAAATTGTGAAAAGCAACTGTTAGCTTTGTTATGTCTGTCCATCTGTCTGTCCATCCACATGGAAAAACTTGGCTCCTACTGGACGAATTTTCACAAAATTTGATATTTCGAGTTTTTTTGAAAATGTGTTGGATGAAGTCAAGTTTGATTAAAATTGGGCAAGAATAACAGGCACTTTACATGGAGACCTATGTACATTTATGATTATGTCTCCTGAAATTCGTTTTAGAATGCGACGTGTTCCAGACAGAAGTTGCAGAGAAAATCAAAACACACATTTTATGTTCAGTAACTTTTTTTTAAATTGTGCTGTTTATGAGAATGTGGAAAAATATGGTAGAGCCAAGACAGGCCACAGATGACAGTATGGCACACTTTGCATGCCAGATAACAAAGGCTGCAGACACACTCAGAATGTGTAATACTGCTTTTCCATGGCAGGCAGTGGTGGTGCGAACAAGCCTCAGTGTTACATTGTACATACTTTGCCTGTCTTGAATTAAAACCCTATAGCTTTCTGTCAATAATGGTTCAGAAGTATTAGCTACTTACATGTTTGGGAATACTGTTTATACAAAACCTAATCGAGCGGCACAGTTGTGGACTTGAGGTGTGTGTGAAATTATTTGCCCGTTGCGTATCAACGATATAAACTTCAGTAAACCAGTCCTCTGAGCCACTTTCCATTGGTTGTATCAGTTCCAGCTTCTCTTAGAGTTAACATAATTTGTTTTGAATTAGCTGCAGTTTGAGATTTGAGGTTTGACCTAGATGTCGCAGAGGATTCAAGTCTTCCGTAATGTGACGTGGGGGGGGGATGGAGGTTCCCTGTGTTTTGAAGGATCATGATCTCTGCCTGACCCATGAAGATAAGGCACCACAGTCTTTTGAAATGTCAGGAACCACTCACCCATTGACAGAGCGACACGTCACAGAAGACTTTGAAGTGGTTAGCTGCCGTTTGTGATTCCATCTTGAATGGGTGGGTTGATTTTTTCCATGATAAAAAGCAGTGTCAGCAGTAACACTTCTAAGGTGCTTTTGAGTAACAGTGAGAAAGATATTATAACCATCTGTTGGCCATCTACTGGAGCATATGGATCAGTGGCCGGCGCATTCAAAATTTTATGAAATAACTTATGTATTCTGGATATAAGTTTAAAATTTTTGCGGTTGGGGGAAAATGGTTTGACTTTGAGAAATAGCTGCTTTCTAAAGCATTCTGGCTTTCAGATAGCTGGGTAGCAAAGCTTTTGTATTGTATTAACAGTTTATCATACCACATGGCAAAAAAGTAATGTATGCTGTGAATAATGAAGTACAGATCCTTTTGCACCCCTCCTTTCCCAATCTGGTGCTACAGAGGTAGCTGCAGATCCAGTGGTAGAGCCTGGTTAGGGTCTGACTGCACTGTGCAAAGAACCGACTTCACTTGCTCTGTGAAGTGCATGTTCGAAGAGGTGTTATGGAATAAAAAGTGCTGAGGTAAGACACAACAAATCCGTGTTTTTAGAATGGGGTTATTGCTACAGGCATACCCATTTGCTACATTTACTCCTGTTGTGACCTCCACTCTAGCACTGTAGGCTGCAGTTGTGCTGTCTGCACATGCAGGTGCCATAAGATTGTGATCAGAGTCTATGTGCAAGCACATATTTTTATTTGAAAAGGAACGTGGACAGAAAAAGCTGTTTTACAGTGTCAGATCAGTTGGGAATGTTGTCCTTTCGCATTCTGGTGCAGTTTGGTCATGTCGCTGCCATGTGAGAGCATTTATCATTATATTGTTGTTCAGATTATTTTTCTCTGGTAATTTGGTAAATGGAGTTTGAATAATAAAATGGTGTATGTTGTTATTGTTTATGTGTAATTGGCTTTCACTCGTGTGTGGCTTTTCACATTTCAGAAAAGACATTTGAAAGTACAAGCAAGGACATTACTACTTCTCCCTCATTGCTACAGCGAGTACATCCCACTTACAATCTCCTCCCTCTCCCACAGGTAAATCCTGTTACAGGCGTCCTTTACCAGTCTTTGTTTGTCTCTTGACTTCGTATTTTTCCTCCCTCATTGATCCAAATATTTTATTCAGTGTCTGTCAATTTATGTTTGTTCCCTGATGCATGAGACCAAGTTTCACACCCATACAGCACTGGATAGTGCAAACACAGTGTGCATTTAGAGCTGAATTCAGTTCCTGATTTATGGTGATGGTAACTATGTGGAGTGTGAGGACCGACTCCTGACGTTTGTTGCATTAGAAAGAACATAAAATTTGAGTTTTCATTGTGGCATGAAAATTCATAGTACTTTGATAACCCGTTCTCGTATTCAGACTGATCATTGTTCATTTGATGTGCAGTTGCAATATTCCTGCCAAAATAAAGGGTTTTATAGGAAAGCAGTTTGAGAATGGCGTGCTAAATATATACAACTAAGTTGAATTTAATTGACGACAGTGTGCAAATGGACATCTTGCAAGTGGTGACCTGTGCATGGGAAACCTGGATACCAGCATAAAATGATGTGAGACAAGCGAAGTGATGGCACCAACAGCAGTAATGACTCTGCGCACTTTGTCTTGCAGGTGTCAGCTGTATCCTCATACATCATTCAAAGCTTTCCAAGAAGCAAAAAATGCATTGAGGAACATGTACGGGCAGAAGGACACCATATCTACCATTTCTGATGTATCATCTCATCACTTGGTGTGGGTTAAATGTGAAGAGAGCTCCAGAAATTTACAAAACTGTCATTATTGTAAAGCCTCATTTGCAACCAAAAATGAATTTGAGAATCACTTGTCTAAATCACATCCCGATACATATCATGTGAAATGTGATGCTGTAGTGGGGGTCCAAGATGAGCCTATTGCCCGTTCAGATGACTGTCTTGATATGGTTGGCAATGAAAGTGGGTGGTTGCATAGTGCTGCGGTCAGTGTTGTGGGATCTAGCCATGTTCCAAAAAAGGAGGTCAAAGTAACAAGACATTGTAGAAAAGTTTTTCAACATTCTGTGAAGAAGAATTTTCTTTGCAAAGTCTGTGACAGGACATTTACTAGACAGTACGATTTAAAGAGGCATTCAGAATGTCACCCTCCACCACGAACAGATAAAGTGGAAGAGAGCGAATTTGTGAATGATAGTGATACAAGTGATGTGTGGGCACAGTCAGAGTGGGATGAGGAAACAAAAGTGGATTATGAAATGATGTTAGATGAAGAGTTTGTAAAGAAAGGTAAAAGGAAGCGTGCAAGGTCAGCCTCCTTCCACTGCATTGAATGTGGAAAGAACTTCTCTCTGAAGGACAGTTATTTCAGACACATGCGTATACATACAGGAGAGAAACCTTTCACATGTCACATCTGTGGTAAACAGTTCCGTGACTCGGGTGGTCTTGCAAGGCATTTGAAGGATGTGCATGCTCGTATAAAGAAATTTAGTTGTGATTTATGTGGTCGGAGCTTTGCTTCGAAAGCGACGACAGAGGATCACCGTCGTATACATACGGGAGAACGTCCGTATGTGTGTGACTCCTGTGGTAAAGCGTTCAAATCAAAAGCATCTCTGTATATTCATAGTAAAATACACACTAACTCATTTCCTCATAGCTGTTCTTATTGTGAGAAGCACTTCCGTCGTCGTCAGGAACTGCTGGCTCATGTGACTACACACACGGGTGAAAAACCTCATGCTTGTGATATTTGTGGGAGGTGTTTCAGGGTGAGGGGGGAGTTGTTACGACACAAACTGATCCATTCAGAAGATAAGCCATATGCTTGTACTGTGTGTGGTTTGACTTTCAGACAGAAAAGGTATTTGAAAAACCATGAGAAGACTCGCCATGCAAGACCAGAGATGAGTACTTGAATTTGTGTGTGAAGTTTGGTGTTCTGTAAATACTGTACTTCAGTCAACCTGGTTGTGTTCTCCTAACACATTTCTGACTTCTTGTCTCGTGTACTGCATATCCCATTCTTCTCATCCTTAATTTGATGGTACAGAAACTTAGTGAAGAGCACGAATTAAAGAGCCCTTCATTATGCAGTTTTTTCCACCCTTGTTTGTCTTCCTTTCACTTTCGTCCACATATTCACATGTGCACTGCATTTTAAAACGTCGTTAAACTGTTCTTCCTGTAGGATGAGAAAGTGGTTTCCACTCTTGTACAAAACTGCGGTTGTATATTTTAATTTATGTTTTTGTTTAAAGAGAAATGAATACACCTGTGCCATGGCTCGGGTGATTAGTCACCATCCTCTCATTTTGGAGGCCTGGGTTCAATCCCAGGTTACTCTGTGTGAGATTTGTGGTTGACAAAGTGACACTGGGGTATACTTTTCTTGAAGTGCTTCAGTTTTCTGCAGTCAGTATTGTTCCACTAATTCTCTGCACACATCCATTCATTTTTCACCAGTGCTGTATAACACCAGCAATTGACTGTCATTAAATACCATGCCTCAATGAATGGAAATGAACAGTAGTATACGTCCTTGAAATTCATCTGCTCTTTTTACGTAATTTCAGTTTGTTTTTGTTTCTGAGTATTTCACCATTGTAACATTTTCAGAGGATTTGTTGGCTGGCCTCATATTTTTACTTTGTCCTGCCTTCTGATGATAAAACAGTCATGTGGTTTTGAATTTCTTCTGTGTTCAGTATGTGATCCAGCCTCTACAAGCTTCTGGAAGAGTTCCTGCAATTTTATATTAATGGTATATATGTTTTTGCCTGATAAATTGTCACTATAGAGCCAAGCTGATGAGTTCCATTTATTTGTATTTTTGCCTTGGGCATACTTGAAACTTCCTTATGACAGATACTAAAGCAGTAACAGTGAGGCATCTACTTGTTTCAGACTGTTGTGAAAATAAAATTCATCAGATGAATGTATGTATGTGCAAACTTTGGTATGTATTTTGTTCAGTTAGCCTAACTAGTGTTCTCAGTATACCAGATTCACCCGCAGGTATGGTACTTCTGTCTTGAATGATAGGCCTTCTTGAAAACGTATTTAAATATCTGTTGTACCGTCCAATCACTTTGTGGTTTTTCCTTGATTTGATGAATACTGAAGATGTGGGTTGCAGTTGACTGACTTATATTTGCTCATTTAGTAAATGTGCGAGACTGACATAAGTTGTGGTTTTCCTTGCACCACACAACCATATTGTGTGATAATACTTTAAATTACACCATCACCACTTCCATCCCCATCCTTTGCAATTCAGTTTTCAACATATCCTGTTGTACAATGCTGTAGTCTTGAGGTAGTGTCATGCGATCAGCTGCAAGCAAATAGAGGTCCTGTAATGGATCGTGGCAATACAAAGATGACCAGGGACAGGGAAACATAACTTTTTTCAGGTGTGATACTTAGTTATTTTATGCAAATATTTGACTCTGTCAAGTGTTTGCATGAAGTTTCTTCCTGAATGATCTTGTCTTTATCAGGTTGGTGGGATACCAAAGACTACAGGAATTTATGCAGGATTGTGACTAGTTCATATTTTGTTTTAATAAACTGGGACCAGCTAGTGAGTGAGTGCAGCCTTTTCATTCAACACCTTCCCTTCACCCCCTTTTAAATTTGTATTGTGCCATTGCAGACTGAAATGGTAGTTAGTAACATTAAGTCCAGAAGTCATATTCATACCTGCTTTGTTATGAAACCTTGCCAAGCAATTTTATCTTGCTGTGTTTGATATGCATGACTGCATTAAACTGTTTTCTTTTGTTCATGAAAATGTCCTGTTTATTTCTCCTCCTCCTCTTCCTCATAATCATCATTTTGTAGATCAAATTTATGTGTATTTGAGCCTGCCTTTACACTGAGCTACTACTTTGGGGTTAGTGTACCATTGTGAGTGAATCATAAAGACATTTCCTACGTTCGTTAAGAACAGTAAGAGCCTTTCTTTTTTACTTCTTATGGTGTTGTTACTCTGAGTACTTGTGTAAACAGTTTTTGAGTGAAAGATATCTACAGTGTCTACAAGTGAGACAGTTGACAAGCAGTGACATGAGTGAACAGGAGTTACTTTCATAATGTCAGTAATACAACTTGGTAAATGTATTTGTAGACATCAGTGAAAAAGGTGGAGTAGTGTAATTATTATTTCCTTCAAAGAGGTAATTTTATGTTGGTAAAAAAAATTTATCATACTGAGGTGTGTTTGTTATGTTTATATTTGGATGAAAGTTGGGAATAATAGACACATTCAGCTGTCCAGTAGTTGTAGAACCATATCTTTAGATGCTTGTGGCATTTACCTGTTTCCTTTCTTTTATTTGAACTGGAAATGTAAAATTGTTTTGACACATTCCCAGACCTTAACAAAGTTGTGTAAATGCATATTGCACTTTTTATGGAGTGGGGTTGGGTAGGAATTGCTTAAGACTTGCAAGAGAAGAATGAATGTCTTTCTAATGGACTGCTGGCAAATGACAAGATTTCCAGGACCGGCCGTAATCACTCTGCAAACTTTGTCTTGCAGGTGTCAACAGCCTCTTCCTACAACATTCAAAGCATTCCAACAAAAGTCTGTACATAATGAATCATGTACATTGAAGTACTCCAAACTGGAGGAGAGCAGAGCTGTCTCGAATGATCAGAGTACAGGAAATGAAGCACATAGTTCATACACTGCAAGTGGCAGGAGGAAAGGTAGACCATTCAAAGGACTGGAAGTACGCAATAGACTTACTTCTGGTCGTTCCAGAAGGACTACTCATTGTAATCAGAGGTCTGCAGTGAGGCAGAAACTGAAAGTCGAAGACACAGGAGAAAGTAAAGAAGACTTGAATAGTGAAAGTGTGTGGTATGGAATAACCAATGATGATAGTGATGTAGAGCAGAAGCCAGATGTAGATGACTTGGATAAATACCAGCCTGCTGGTTATCAGTGCAATTTGTGTGGCAAAACTTTGGCTGTGAAGGAGAACCTAAAGGTGCATATGAGGATACATAGTGGTGAGAAGCCTTTCACTTGTCATGTGTGCGGTAAACAGTTTCGGTGGGCTGCTGGTCTTGCCCGACACCTCAAAGAAGTGCATGCGGGCATTAAGGAACATGGATGTGACATTTGTGGAAGAATGTTTGCTGCTAAAGCAACTCGGGATGGACATCGTAGAATTCATACAGGTGAACGGCCATATGTGTGTGATTCTTGTGGAAAAGCTTTCAAAACTCAGGCCACTTTGTATATACACATAAAAATACATTCAGACTTATTTCCCTTCACGTGCACTCACTGTGGGAAAAAGTTCCGACGTCACCAAGACCTTGTGAACCATGTGACGACCCACACTGGGGAAAAGCCCCACGTGTGTGATGTGTGTGGGAAGGGATTTGGTGTTAAGAATGACATGAGGCGGCACAGACGGATACATTCAGATGATAAACCTTATGTTTGTGCCATGTGTGGTTTGCGATTTGCGCAGAAAAGGTATCTTAAGAACCACGATAAAAACCATCATAGGAGAGAAAATGTAGGAGATGTGTGATTTAATGAGAGTGGAAATTGTGTGTGTAGGTATAAGTGTTTATGAAAGTTGTTCACATGAAGCATGTTTAATGATTGCTGTGGTGAAGGAGCAGGGGCTGTGGTTGTAGAGTGGTTTGTGTACAGCCCAGGGAGTTACTTGCGAAGGGGATCATTCGGTTGGTATGTCATTGGGATGCTTGCTTCAGCACTGACAGGTCCTGGTTTTCATTGCCTCTGATTCTTCTCCCAGATCAGTCTGCTACAGCTTTCATTTGAACAAGCCTCCTATTTGTATTTTGAGAATGTAACTCATGGAATAGACCATTTTTTGGCATGACACCAGAAATATGCCTTGTCTAAGTTCAAACCATCTGTAATGTAGTCATTTATTTGTATTAAATTGCATTCTGACTGATGATTTTGACTCTTGTGTATGCTTGTGAAGGTGTGGCATTTTCAAAATGGATGTGACCATAAGTGGTAGATGGGAGCAGAAGTGTTACAGGATGATGGATTAGACTGAAGTAACTAAGTACAGGGTCCAGTTTTGGGTTTGCGTTCTGGTGGTTTGAGTCTTAACCCTTTGGCGCAGAGCACTGTATGCATGTAACATGCAGTGTGATGCTCAAAATGCCAAATGTTAAAACCGATGAGGTTTGAGAACATACAAGTATAACATCTGTGGTAGCTGTCCTTCTGCAGTTCTTCCATCTTCACCTAGTGTTCCTGATGATATCTCCTTAGATCAGGCCTGCTCAACCTTTTCTGTGGTGTGGCCAGCTTTGGCAAAATTTGGTCTGCATGTAGGCAACGTGAAACTCAATACACGGAATGAAGCATAAATAATTATACTCATAGTTATATATATCATCATGTCCTGGGACAACTTTGCTTTTACCTCGTACATCTTCATCTTTCGGTATGTTGATGTCAGATCGAATGTTATTTCATATAATGATGCTTTGTGAACTGCACAGGTTGTTGCACTGAATAGGAGAGTGATTATAGTGGGAGGGAAGTTGTTCCTCATTCTAAGGTATTATCCCAGCATCTGCCTGGCAGACGGAGGTAAAGCATGACAACTTGTCAGGTCAGCTGGCCTTGACTCCACGGATTACACTTTGCGTTGTCCATATGTAGAGCAGGAATGCTAAGCATCTGTCTGCAGTTATCAGTGACTGTCCGTAGTGATTATGAAGTAATTACAGGATTATTGGCACGGAGAGGTTTTGGCATTTTGATGGTAACATGATCCTCCATAAGTACTCGTGTTTGTTATGTCACTATAGATCAAAGATTCCAAGGTAACGATGGGTTATGTAGCTGCCATTCTCCATTGGCTTCAGTACTGAAGTGGCCTATTTATCTTGGCGGGTATCAGCGGATACCTCTGGCATCATTGAAAACTTTGAGACAAGCAAAAAAAGTCAAATTTCCATCTGAGGGATGATATGTTTACTATCAGTTATTTTAAGTTACATACCGAAGGCAGTGATCGAAGTACCACATTAAGTATGTGTGATGAAGGAAAAAGTAACATGCAGGTATGTAAGGGAAGTGTTATGTGTAAAGGTGATAGGTCCCTGTATTGTGGTAAAAGTTGTGGTAAACATAGCAGAAAGGGAAGAATGCACGTGGGGTCATTCGGCAATGGAACAAAATTTTACAGCATGGCAGAGGGTGATAAAGAGATGTTAGGCAGGAATGTAAGGAGGAGACTTCATAAAATGTCAAAAATAAATATGGCACATCATGAAGTATCAAAACTTGAAAAAGTTTTTGGTGATGATCTAATGATGCCTGACAATGATGTGAATGTTAATGACATGGGAGGTCATCCAGTGCATGTGTGTGACATGTGTGAAAGGAAGCTTTCTACAAAGTCAAATTTAAAGATCCATTTGAGGATCCATACAGATGAATGTCCCTATACTTGCCACATGTGTGGAAAACAATTTTGTGCACGGAAAGGATTGAATCCTCATGTTAAAAAGTTCATGAAGGTGTAAAGGAGCATAATTGTGACATTTGTCGACAAAGCTTGCTTCAGAAGCAACCCGTGACGACCACCGGTACATCCGCACAGGTGAATGCCTGTATGTTTGTGATAAGTGTGGAAAAATGTTCAAGGCTAAAGCTTCTCTGTATGTCCGCAAAAAGAATCATTTAGATTTATTTCCTCTGTCATGCTGTTATTGTCACCAACAGTTCTGAAGGAAAGATGGTTTGCTTCTTCATGTGAGTACTCGTATGGGAGGGCGTCCACATGCTTGTGATGTGTGTGGGAAATGTTTCAGAGTCAAGAAGGAAAGTAATGAGATGCAAGTCTGTCCACTCAGGGGAGAAGTCTGCCCAGAATGTGGCCTCAGTTTTGGTCGAAAGAGATAATCTGAATAATCATGAGAAATCTCGGCATCATAAGAATAGTGATATTTTGTTTAACTCTGATGGGACAATGTGAGTTTATTATGTTACTCAGTTGTGTCATTTTAATAATGTGTATATTTCCACTTTAAAGGAAAACCGTATGAGAATTGATCATGTCTTACCCTTTATACTGTCATGATGACAAGTGTCATACAGTCTTTGACAACTTTTTACATTCTTGAAGTTCAGTGAGGGCGTTTGTGTTGTACTTGTCTACTTATGTAACTCATGTTTTTGATACGTTGCTACCTATACAGATACAACACACAAGATTAAAGGGCGTGGTGTGTAGACAATTGTTAGTATCTAACAAATGTACCACATGTGTGTATTCTGGTCTGATGGTTGTGGTGACATACTTTTCCATTAATTTTTGTCTTCAGCTACCTACATGTTGTGAGGCATATCAGAAATTGCTTATGCCATTTAACTTCTGTTATGACTATATGTCCTGGTGAAATTGACCGCACCATCTGCCATTTTGAGACTTCCTTTGAAGTGTTTATTTGCTTATGTGAATTTTTAGTGTTTCCTTCTTCATAAGTCTGTCACGTGTCTAGTGTGACAAGGTGTTTGCTGCTGTTTGTTAAGAGAATCTTTTGCTCTGTGTGTGTGATTCCAGGTTCTGCGTATGTAGTTGTGTTGCATTTAAAATTCCAAGCAAAGTGACCAAAATGCAGTCCCTAAGAAGTGGCGTGTTGCCAGGTTATTTAAATTTAGAGTTGAAAGTGTGTTTAGCCCATTCAGGTCTTTTTGCAGTTTTATCAGTGAGTGAATCGGTTGTATAGGTGACTGAATTCAATTCATGGGGTGCTCCACACTGTAAACATGTTGCTTAAACCTCTGATAGTTGCTGATGCAATAGTGTGCGTCATCCTTATGAAACCATTTTGTGGCATATCATGTATACTTGAAATAGGTTTATGTGTTAACCTTGGGGTCATTTGAATGTGAGTAGATTGGAGTAAATGTAATAGACTCTTTGGGCAAGCTGTACTTAATTTTCTGTTGACAAAATCACATTGGAAATGTTAGTATGATGTCAGTGACTATCAACTAACCATCAGAGTAAACATTCATATTTGAAGAACAGACGTGTTAATTTATCTCTTTCTTACATTTGTCTTCCAAGCTTAGCAGCAGCAGCAGCAGCAGCAGCAGCAGCAGCAGCAGCAGCAGCAGCAGCAGCAGCAGTAGTAGTAGTAGTAGTAGTAGTAGAGTAGTAGTAGTATAAAATTAAAGGTAAAAGATACAAATAAAAATTAAAGATAAAAAATAACCTGGATTATTTACAAAATAGAGAACAAACCCCACCATGGGAAAGAAGGCTCAAGCAAGAAATCAATGACTTAAGAAAAGACATTGGAAGAGTACAGCAGGTCCAAAGAGGTAACACCAGCAACAGAATACCAAGCACATGTGCAGGATATGGGAAAAAATACACACACATGTCAAATACAACCCAAGTAATGTCCACACTACAGAAATACTTGACACCCTCAAGCAAAAGCTATCAGCAAAGTCACAAAGGCTTAGACAGTATAAGGAAGCAAATGAACAGAGCAACAAAGCAGACTATTTACTACCGACGAAAAAACCTACTGCTGTAACCTAGAAAGAGAATGACAACTAGATTGCCAAGACAAATTACCGGACAAACAGGTACAATTTTCTGGTCATCCATGTGGGGGAACACAGCCAGGCATAACCTGAAAGCAAGTTGGATAAGAAGTGAGCAAAAAAGAATGTCTAATGTGACTGCAGTGGAACACAGTCCAATAACCACAGAACAAGTATCCTGGGTGATGGCTAAAACACTTAACCGGAAGGCACTGGGACCAGATGGAATAAGTAACTTTTGGATTAAACTGTTTAATGGCAGCTCACCATATCTAGCATATTACTTTAACCAATTCATAGAGAATGCGGAAAAAATTCTACAATTCTTAGTCAGAGGAATAACATACTTAATACCAAAAAGTCAGGACACTAAGGACCCGTCCAATTACAGACCAATAACCTGCCTCTGTACAATCTATAAAATATATACAGTGTGCATAGCTGAAAAGATATACAAGCACCTAGAAACAAATAAATTACTAGCAGAAGAACAAAAAGGATGTATCAAAAACTCCCAGGGCTGTAAAGAACAACTAATAATAGATTCAGTATTCCTGGAACAAGCACACAGAGATAACCGAAACCTGTACATAGTGTACATCCATTACCGTAAGGCCTTTGATTCAGTGCCACATAGCTGGCTCATATGCGTATTAGAAATATACAAAATCGACCCAGTGATAATTGACTCATTCTAACAGTTGATGAAGAAATGGACAACAACCCTCCAAGTCAGAGTTAAAAATAACCAGATTATGAGTGATCCTATCCACATGCAACAAGGCACAACACGCACAAATGAAACAACAGCTGGGCGATGAATACCTACAGCGCACAAAAAGCGTATTAAAGACAAAGTTAAACGGGAGAAATACGTTTAAAGCTATAATACTTACGCAATTCCAGTACTAACTTTCAGTTTCGGAATAGTAAAATGGACCCCTACAGACCTAGAGAACCTTCAAATTAAAACGAGAGCGCTACTTACAAGATACAGAATTCACCACCCCCGTGCCGCAAAGGAGCGACTCGCTCTACCGTGGCAAATAGGAGGAAGAGGGATGACTGATATAACTGGGCTACATGATAAGCAGGTGAAGTTAGTTCAGACGTATTTCTTAAACAGACATCATCACCTCTTCATGCTGCAGTTGTAAAAGCAGACAATAAATACGCACCACTGGATTTACTACATGCAAATGAAAATGAACTCACCACTGACGAAGAATACAACAACAAAGTCAGAAGCCAGTGGTCCCAGAAAGCCTTACACGGCCAACACTCGCATGACCTTAGCCAAGAACATGTAGACAGAAGCGTCGAACAAATGGCTGACAAATGCAGACTTCTTCGCCGAAACAGAGGGCTTTTTAACAGCAATACAGGACCAAGTTATACTAAGTAGAAACTACAAGAAATATATTTTGAAGGAGCCAAACATCGACGAAATGTGTAGAAGATGTGGAAAAGAAACCGGAGACGATCCAACACATTACTGCAGCATGTGCACAACTAGCACCTACTGAGTATATAAAAAGACATGAGGAAGTAGCAAAAGTTATACACCAGAAACTGGCAGAAGCAGCTGAACTAACTGAAGACAAGTGTCCGTACTATAGGTACAAACTAGCAAATGTGCTGGAGAACAACTTCAAACTGTATTGGAATCGCAGCAGTATTATGGTTAAAACAGTACCTTCCAACCGACCTGACATAACTCCCACGAACAAGAAAACAAAAAATACCCACCTAATAGACATAGCTGTTCCAAATACACACAGTCTTGCCAAAACAATAACCGAAAAACAAAACAAATTCCAAGAACTGGCGAACGAAATATGTGTTATATGGAAGCAGGATGCAGTACAAGTGGTCCCGATAGTAATTTCAGCTACGGGAATAATTCCAAAGTCACTTGTCACAAAGTTTAAAGGGACTTAACCTGCGCCCAAACACATATATACAGATGCAAAAAGTGGTAATTCTTGGCAAATGCTCAATTGTAAGAAATTTCCTAAATTACATGTAAGACCACCAAGCCTAATCCTGTTGATGATACATCCCAGGATAGGTGAAAATTTCCCAGCTAAAGCTGAGAAGTGAGAAATCCGGATAATAGTAATAATAATGAAGGTAATACAGTTAAAAGGGAGTTACTGGAGGTTTACGTAAGAATTCTTCAGTGCCATTTGATTATTGTAAATGGACTGATAAACATGAGTACAGTAATCCCGTACTTAATTTTACACAGGGTTCATATGATTTACGTTGCAATAAAGATATGTCTCTCATTTTCTTAGATGTGTATATTTTGATATTCATGTCTGTTCATTGCTGTGACACTTTATCTAAAATTGGATGGTTTGTGATTAAAGTATAATTCTATAAGGTATATCAGTGTGTCATTTCCTGTACACATACCATGAATGTAGTGCTAAAATTCTGTGCCCATTCTTCAGTAAACAAGGTTGTGGTGTTGTGTTTTCTGTTGTCATGTCTTGGTGAATGCACTGTGGAAAGGTGTGCAAGCCGTTCACATATGCGGTCCATCAAAGTTTCTTGTAGTTCACTGTGTATCCAGGAAGATAGTTAAGTTTTTATGTGGACGTGGGTGTGTAGGCGTGTCCAGGGCAGGAGGGCACAGAAAGCAGAGGAGGTAACACAATGAAGTAAGGGGTCAAAAAATACAGAAGGTAGACACTGAACACCATATGTATTTTACCCTACCTATCAATGTTGACAGTGAGTCAGTGGGCTGGCAGTGGTCAAGGAAACTGCGTCATCTGACTTCTGACGTGACAGTGAAGATGGCACGTGTGGAGACACAGTGTAGTGTTTGCGTATGGAGGGTGGGCACACATTCACATATTGGTTTTATGAAGATAATTTGACCACTTTTAAGTCTTCATAAGACGTGGTACTGTTGGAAAGGAATTTTGACGCAAATTTGTACTGTTACGTAGATTATGAAATGTCTAAGCTGCTAATTTGTAGTGTTCTGTGCAGTAAGCATTGTGCGGTGAAAGCTTTACATAATCAGTATGTGTATGGGTATGTATAATCCAACAGCGACAACATGATTTTGTAATGGATGTGGCTTGCCACTAAAGTAGGCTTCACATGAGGGGGATGTGAAATTCGGTATGTGTAAGTAGTCCTAATTTTGTCCATTGGTAGGCATTTGTTATAAAAAGTTAAAAAGTTGTCCCTGTACATTCCGTGAAGGTGTGCAGGAGGAGTGGAGGTATGGCTCCACTAATTTTTACCCTCAGCACAAGTTGGAGGTGGGTTAGGCATTTATTATGTGCAGTAAAGGGTGTAATACCATTAGGTGGGGTTGTTAATGATCAGTTGTCTGTGATTTAGTAGTCATTCGATTTTATACTGAAACTGCAGGTGAAGATAGAACAGTGCATCACAGTGTTGCCAGTCACTGGTGCTGTATACTGTTATGTATTTCAGCCCTTTGGCACTGAATGTTGTATGTATGTAACGTGTGCAGTGTTTGTGATACTGAAAACACTAAATGGTATTTAAATATGTCTGTTCTTATGCAATCCGCCTTTTAAATTCCAATATGCTGCAGATTACTGTGGATATTAATTTTCGTGCCAAATGGTTAAAGAAAACTCCAGGTTGTGGCATAGAATCACATGTTTTAACAATAAGTGTGCAGCTCTGGTTGGCCCCCCCCCCCCCCCCCAAATATAGGATCCGTAATCATATTCAGCTTGAAAGTATATCATCACTCAGAGTGGAGGGAAGTAGGAAGGAATAAATATGTATATGAAGGGCACAGAAAATTCACACCCATATAAAGCCACAGGGCAACTTGGATTTTTTATGTACAGTAGTATTTACATTTTTAGGTAGCAGGTGGGAAGGTGAACAATTCTGAACTGAATGTTATTGGGCATTTCTTGGATTTAATCTGTTTTTATTTAGTGCACTTTTGATTCATTAGTGGTATTATCAAAGATTTTAACTGCATCTGGTTGTCAAAGCACGTGTGAACTCTTCAGTGCAGGAGTATTTAAACCGCAGTCCATTGTATGATGCCAGAGCTGTATTTAAATTTTACCTGCACATTGCAAATATACTGTATGCTGTCCTTTGAAGGGTTGACTATCTCTGATAACACGTGACCTTTCCAGTATTTGCTTCCATACTGACGTCGTTAGTAGCAGATCCTAAAGCTTCTGGATTGTCTTTACAGTATTTTATGTTTCTGTGCTATAAATGAATGTCATCACTCCAGACTAGCAGTTGATGTCATTCAGTTTCAGTCCCTCAGAACCTTCATATGGCAAAGTCTAAGCAAAGTTCCAAATGCAATGGCAGCGAAGCTGCTCCCCGTTTTACACTGCTGTGAACTGGAAATGTGAGGTTATTTACCTATATGTGACTATAGGTTTCATGTAAACATATTTTCATCGACCTAACTAGTTTCATGTGTGTACCAAAATCCATGAGAATATTGTACAAAACATCTCCTAACTTAATCACAGGTTTTCTTGGAGTTCATAAATGGCTGATGTCCAGGTCCGCTGCATTGTCGGAATACATTCACACCAATATTTTGTGGGGAGACCGTATATCCCACTTATCATTCACATATGACATTCACAGCCCAGAGTCTTCAGCCCCCTGTTACTGATATTTATTTTCGTCAGAACTTTGTGTGTTGTTGGACTGCTGCCTTGCCAACCAAATCTGCTGTCTGACAGTATGGTTTCAAAAACATAAAGACAGTTACTTGTAGTGCTTTTTGTGTTGAGTTTGTTTTGATGTGGTTGGATGTGGTGCAATAGTAACTTTGTTGACGTGTTCGAGCCGTACTGCTGATGATTGAATGTATTCAGGGATGCAGTGCTATGTGAGTGAGTATTTCTGTATGTTTTGAAGGACTGTAGTGTCTTTGAAACATGGGGAAATACTTGTCCAGCAACACAATGTCACATCCCTGAAGACTGGAATCTTTTGTTCGGGTGTGTTCAACAAGTTTTCTCTTACTAACAGTTGTTTCTCCTGAGCAGAGCAGTGTAGCCACCCAAGAAGCAGTAATGACACTGCACGCTTTGTCTTGCAGGTGGCAACAGTTCAGTGTTTACCAGCAATCTCAATATACATCAGAGAAGTACATGACAATGTCACAGTGGTCAAGATGGTACCAGAGTGCAGGTGGCATCACCAGCTATTATAATGGAGACACTGTGTATGGTGATTATGATGATGATGGTGGTGGTGGTGTTGGTGTTGTGTATTATGAGCGGGATGAACGGAATGAGCTTAGCTCTAGAAGACATCAAGATGGTGTTAATGAAGATCGCCCTTTTTATGAATGTCATCACTGCGGCAAGAAACTGGCCTCAAGAGAAAATATGAAAGTTCATCTCAGAATTCATACTGGTGAACGTCCATTCACATGTCATATATGTGGCAAGCAGTTTCAGGCTCCGTCAGGAATTAAGCGCCATCTGAGAGAGGTTCATGAGGGTGTGAAAGAGCATGTGTGTGACATTTGTGGCCGTGCCTTTGCAAACAAACGGACGTTGGAGGACCACCGTCGTATTCATACAGGCGAAAGACCTTTTGTTTGCGATTTGTGTGGTAAGACTTTTAAGACAAAGGCATCTCTGTATGTTCACAATAAGAGTCACACAGATTTTTTCCCCTTTGAGTGCCCCCATTGTGAGAGACGTTTCCGAGCTCAGACGTCACTGACATTGCATATTCTGAAACATACTGGAGAGAAACCTCATGCTTGTGAGACATGTGGGAAGCGATTTCGGATCAAGTATGAGCTTGGGAAGCATAAGTTGATTCATTCAGATGGGAAACCATTTGTATGTGTTCAGTGTGGACATACATTTAGGTTGAAGAAATACCTCAGAAATCATAATAAAATTCACCATAAAGATGCTGAAGAAGTTAAGCATTAAGCTGAACATTTGTTACAGTTAACAAATCTTACTTATTGAGATTTTGGTCTGTGGTCTCTGGGATTGTGATGCTGTTACCCTGAAGATGGTGGCAGCTGGTTTCTCTGAAACACTGGTAACTGCTTGTGTCATGTCAACATGCAGAAGATCACAGTCTGAGTATTGTTACATACTGTACGTTGTTCTGTTTATTCTCTTTGTCCAGGTAATGTTCATACGGCATGTGCTTGAGCAGTCGTGCCCGACAGCATTAAGGCTGAATGAATTTTGGGTCGGATTGTAACCTTGCTCAGTATAAAGGCATAACAGTTGTGAAGTTACCAGGTTTCAAATTCTGTGTCTTTAGCTGTCTTTTCAAGTGCTGTATGAAGTATTCTGTTTAGATGTGTGTTGTGTATCAGCTTATGTTGTTTTGTGGTGGCCTAAACATGCCTTCATATGAGATTTGCCAATAAAATACACAGCATAAATTTAAATTTTCTTTCTTTTTAAATTTATTCTGCAAGCAAATATAAGAGACCCCCCTTGCTACACACCATACATCATGGGGGATGTAATTGAAGCACCGGACTTGTTCTTTCTCTCTTGGACATCATTGTATGTGCACAGTTGTGAATTAGTGATGTGTGCATGCATATGTGTATGGACTCTGTAGGTGTTTGGGAGCGGGCCGAGATGGGTGTTGTTTAATTTTATTCCACATCCTTGTTCGTGGATGTTAATTTTTTCCTGCACCTTATTTCTGATTAAAAATTTTTACTGAATATTTTATGAAATAATGTTACTGTCTACCCTGAAAAGACCTGCCAGTGGCAGTAATAATTTAGAAATTAAGTGTGGGGTGTGTTGATTTACTACCCTGAGTATGTTGATATGTGAAATGTTGAGCTGTTTTTCCTATATACTGTTACACTAGGGTTGCTATGTGAAATGGCAGCTCAGAACATGTTAATAAAGGCATCAATCAGTCTTTATGTTTCAGAATGCAAACTGACTGTAGCAGGTTATTATTATGAGGAGGAACTGTAATGGCCTCATTTGTCAATTACAGATAGAGTCAACAACAGAAAAAGCTACTTATAAATTAATTAGGCAAATTCTAAAAGCTGTTCTGTGTTCTTGAATAGGCTTTCAGTTGTGTCAACCACAATATTTTGTTTTCAGAATTGAATTTCTGTGGCATAAAGGGCAAAGTTAATTCCATATTTAAATTGTACCTCCAAGGATAGCCATCAAAGGGTGATGGTATGTAATATGAATTTTAATCATATTACCTTTTCTAGTGGGGGGGAAAAAACATGGTGTTCCACAAGTATGAGTTCTATGATGTTTTCTCCTCCTCCTTTACACGTATGACTTACCAAAGGTTATAAATAATAAGGGCAAACAAGTCGCCAGTCCTAACCATATGGATTTTAAAAATGATATGTACCCTGTATTTGAACACATGAGTAAAGTCAATTTACTATCATTAAATTTTGATGAAACACATTATATTCAATTTATAACTAAAAGTAGTTTTTTTATTGACATGATCATTGGTTATGATAATAAAATAATCGCTAATGTTCTTAATACAAAATTTCGTGGAGTAGTTACGGACAACACATCGTTGTGGGAAATTCTTACAGAGCACATTATACCCGAACTAAGTGCAGCTTGCTATGCAGTCAGATTTATCAAGCCTTATATATCACATGAAACATTGTTAATTGTTTATTATTCACATTTTAATTCCATTATGACCTGCAGATTAATTTGTTGGGGGAACTCTTTATATAGTATAAAAGTTTTCAGCATGTAAAAGAATATAAGCAGAATTATTGTGGGCCACAGGAGTAGTGACTCGTATAGAGAGCTGTTTAAGGAACTTAAAATTTTACCTCTCTAGTAGCAGTATATAATACTTCAAGTTCTACTAATTGTGGTCAATAATGAGCTAGTAAACTAGGAGATTTACAGCATAAATACTAGACAAAACTCCAACCTTCATGAACCTTTATCAGATTTAGCACTGTATTAACCCTTTAAAGATGAAACATATCTGTTTTATGTAAGGACTCAGTGCGTACCCCGCTGTAAACACTCTCCACTTCAGTTATAAAAACCAGTCTCTTAATGTTTTATAAGGCAAAAGTTGCTGTTTGTTCTGAGATCCGTACAAAACACACAAACGCAACGTGGGCACCACGTAGAATTTTTTTATGTTAAACCTGGCGGTACGTAACGTTACCGCTAGGCTTTAAAAGGTTAAAAAGAAATCTACTGCTTTGGCATCAAGTTTTTCAACAGTGTCCATTCCCATGTTAACCTCTCAAAGCCTAGTGGTAACTTCACATATGACCAGTTTTAACATTAAAAAATTCTGCATGGTGCCCACATTGTGTTTATATGTTTTGTACGGATGTCAGAACAAACAGCAACTTTTGCCGTATATCACATTAAGAGAGAGGTTTTTATAACCGAAGTGGACAGTGTTCACAGCGCGGTACGCACTGAGTCCTCATACAAAACAGATATGCTTCGTCTTTAAAGGGTTAAAAACTTGTCCCATAATACCAAACATTTCAAATCAACCGTAAATGTTTCCTGAATACTAATTCCATATACTCACCTGGGGAGTACTTCAGTGTGAATGAAGTTTGTGCTTATTATCCTGTTTCCTTTGAACTAATTGGTTGTTATTTTAACATTCTGTTTAGCACTGGCTGGTAGCAATAAAAAGATACACAGCCTTTCTCTGTGTTTTAATTGTATGTATTATATGACTTTATTTATATTTGTTTTTAATGGTTGTTAGATGTGTTTACAAAATGGCGAAAAGAGACTGTTAGCTTCATCATGTCCGTCTGTCTGTCTGTCGGTCTGTCTGTATGGAACAACTTGGTTCCCACTGGATGGATTTTCACGAAAATTAGTATTCTACTATTTTTAAAAAATCTGTGGAGAAAATTCAAGTTTCATTAAAATCTGACAAGACTAATGGGTACTTCACATGAAGACCTATATAAATTTATGATATCTTGCTGAATTCTTCTTAGAATGATAAAATGTTTCAGAGAAAAGTTGTAGAGAAAATCAAAGTACATTTTATGTTCAGTAACTTTTTTCCGAAAATCGTGCTGTTTATGAGATAATGTGGGAAAATATGATGCAGCCAGACAGGGCACAGATGACAGTATAATATGGTGCGTGTGCTTTTCATTCTCCATAACTAAGGCTACTTAAACACACACACACACACACACACACACACACACACACACACACACACACACACCCACACACACACACACACACACACACACACAC
>BLKM01010615.1:770359-864200 GCA_013340265.1 Coptotermes formosanus
GTAAGGTGTAATACCTATTGCTCTTTGATGGCAACAGTTCTTATGCGAAGGCACGTGGATGTTACATTTGTACGTATATTGCCTGTCTTGTTACATGATAATTTTTAAATATGGTGTAACCTTTGATGACCTTAGAACACTTGCTGTTAAACTTACATTTTTAGTCTATTTGCTTGTTGATTATTATTATTATTATTATTATTATTATTATTATTATTATTATTATTATGTATATTTGATTTATTCATATGTTGACTTATTCTGTATCCAACAGGTTTTTCAGCATCTCATTGATATATAGAATGTATGAGAAATAAATAAAATAAAGAGAAGAGAGTGTTTTGTCATGTACTATGCTATTAAGCAAGGAGACTGCACTCTGGTGTTCACGTAATATGTGCGTAACAGAGGTATGGAGGTGCTCGCTGTGTAAGGACAGTGGCTTATTGAATGGGGGGAAATTACCAGTCATTGGAAATGTGTTGTACAGCTGTACACCATTCTTCCAGTATTGATTTGCGTGCACGGATGTGACCTGTTTTGTGTGTTGTGTGGAGAGGGCGCATGTAACTTACCATTGGCTAACTTACCATTGGCTATATTATGTTCATTTAAAAGATTGACAGGTTAATCTGTCCCATCGTCTGCCAGCTGTTACAGTGTCGTGTTCCACATTAATCAGAAACTACACGGTAACATGAATTCTACAGACAAGTTTATTATTTGTCGGTTAATATAGAAAGGGAACAGTGTCATTGTGCTTAATTAAGCTGTGTTCAGTGAAGTCATGTGGAGAAGTCAGTTACATGTCAGCATGAGGGGGATGTGAGTGTTGAGCTTATGGTCCAAATACTTTACCCCCAGTAGAGCAGCCATCATTCCTGTTTGAACAGAGGTTGGGTGGTTGTGCAGGTGATCTTTACTCTTCCAGAATTGTGCCCTCATTCCTTGGTAATCCTGCCCGTGGGAGCCTAGTCACTGTGCCGACTTGTCGTTATGTTTGCAACACACTGCAGCAGTTTCTGCTGACTAATCAGCATGATTTAATACTCTGCCATCTACAGGTGGAAACTAAACCCTCTTGCATTGTTCTGGAGCAGGTTGCCTGGCCTGATTTTTTACTGTATTGTGTATGTTTGCTGTATACATGAGCAGTTCATATATGAACCCAGAATTAAGTATATATTAACGTTACTTTTTTTTCCTTTTATTTAATTCTTATCTGCAGCATTTATGAAGTTAGAAATTACAGACTTTGCTAAGCAGGTATTGCCTGTGTGAGTGAATTGTGTCTGTTGTCTACAGATTGTAAGGTGTTGCTTTCTGCTGTAGGCAGCTGTCATTCAACGTTGCTGTGCACAATGTTGCTTTGCTTTGATGTTGACAAATTTTATGTCCAGAGATGTTGTGAGCGTTTTCTGGACCGTAATTAACCTTGCTTTTACTCTTGGGTGTTGTTTTAATTATTTCTTATAGTAAACAGTGCTCCATTCCACATCATTTTGCTCTGTCTTTCAATTTTTCCAAACACCATTCCAGCGTTAAACGTGTACGATTGTACTAAATACTTGAGTTATTTGTTTCAGATAGTGTACAGACTGTCTTCAACCCTTTAAAGACGAAGCGTATCTGTTTTATATAAGGACTCAGTGCGTACCGCGCTGTAAACACTCTCCACCTGGGTTATAAAAACCAATCTCTTAATGTTTTATAAGGGAAAAGTTGCTGTTTGTTGTGAGATCCGTACAAAACACATAAACGCAATGTGGGCACCACGTAGAATTTTTTAATGTTCAACGCGGTGGTACATAAAGTTACCGCTAGGCTTTAAAAGGTTAATTAAGTCATAATATAGTAGTCACCATGCTGTAGTGCTCAGGAAAGTTACATGTGCAAGTCAAAAGTGGCCCAGCTTTGAATCTTACAGCAGTTCTTTGTAAATTTTGTACTGCATGGATGTTAGATCCATGGAAACAGGCGGGTGTATTTATTGTCACTGCTGAAGTTCAGAAAGTAGGTAAATTGCTGAATTTTCAGTGTAAGCCCAGGCTGCTGTGCCCATCCCCTCTTGGGTTCAGACTCTGGGCGAGGTAGCCTGAGATGGAGAGATCTGTTTAGCAGCTGAACCAGCTTGTATAGATCAGAAAGAAGGTGCAAGTGGAGTTCAGTTAAATTCAATTCAATTCAATTTATTCATTTTCCTTAGATCCATACAGAACACCAATTCATCAGATGTGGAAGTAGTCACAATAGATAAAAACAGTACAAATGTACATATAGTCATATAAGAAGAGTATATAATGATAAAGATATCTACATGCATAATAAATTATCTAACAAGCATAATTATTAAGTTGTGGTAGTCTGAACGTAATAGAACACAAGTAATAAAACCGAGTGAGTGACATCAAAAGCAAAACAACTTACAGGTAACATCCCATCTGATATAATTTATATACATGTGTGTGAAATCATAGTCAAATATTACACTATAATCTATAATACTCTGTATTTTAACAACTATTTCACCGTAAAGTAATGATATCTTTATTATTACCATGATCATAATATTCTTCCAAAGTATAAAATGTATGACAGTATAAGAAATCTTTCAAAGCTAATTTAAAACATTTAAAATCACTATGTAGTTGTTTTAATTGTGGAGGTAGACTGTTAAATAGTTTTATACCCATACAGTATGTTCGTTTCTGATATAGTGATAAATGAGCCAAAGGCTGATAAAGGTTGGAGCCCAGCCTAGTATTTCTGTTATGTACATCAGATATGAATTGATATTGATCCATGTTATTAACAACAAAACATAAAAGAGGGTAAATGTATTGTGATTGGAAAGGGAGAATTTTTAATGTTTTGAATAGCTGTCTACATGAACTATTTCTTACCAGTCATTATTCTGATTACCTTTTTTGCAGACGAAAAATATTGACACTATATGAAGAATTGCCCCAAAAAATGATTCCATAATTCATGATGGAATGAGAGTAAACATAATACACCATCAACAATATTTCCAGATTCACATATGGTTTGATGGCTCTAATTGCATCACATGCAGAGCTAAGTTTGGGAAGAAGTTGGTCAATATGACTTTTCCAAGACAGTGTGTTTACAATATTAATTCCCAGAAACTTTGTATGGGATGAATTAGAAATTTTCATATTATCATATTCAATATTAATATCTTGATCATGCTCATAGGAGTGTTTTGTCTTAAATTTAATAAACTCTGTTTTAGGAGATTTAAAAATAGTAAATTAATATTGAACTGTATATTCAGTTGTTTAAAAGCTTCTGTTAAACTGTTTTGGAAAAAAAAAAGGATCAGGATTACTCATTACACTTGTGTCATCCCCAAAAAGAATGGGGGTAGAAATCATATTTAAGACTGAAGGTAGATCATTAATATAAATCAAAAAAAGTAAAGGCCCAAGAATGGATCCCTGGGGGACACCATGTAAAATCTCGCCCCAGTCAGAGTGTATATTCAATTTATGGTGTTTAGAATGTAATCTTATTCTCTGAAGTCTTCCTTCAAGGTATGATACTATTAATTTTTGCGTTGAACCCGAAATACCATAAAACTGCAGTTTGAATAACAAAATTTTGTGGTTAACACAATCAAAAGCTTTTTCTAAGTCACAAAATATTCCACTTACATTATGTCTATTATTCAGAGCAGTTAATACCTGATCAAGTAATCTATAAATAGCCTTGTCAGTTGAAGAATTTATTCTGAATTCAAATTGCTCATTCACCAAAATATTATTAGATAGGTGTTGACTAAGTCTTCTGTGTATCACTTTTTCAAATGTTTTTGAAAAAGAGGTTGGTAGTGATATAGGTGTATTATTACTAATAGATTTCTTATCACCCTTTTTATATATGGGTTTTATTTCGGAAAATTTACGTCGATTTGGAAATGTACCTGTTATTAGTGATCTATTAATTATATAGGTTAATGGGGAAGTGATGAAATGTGCGCAGTTTTTCAGTATTTTCACAGGGATTTCATCATATCCATAGGAGTTAGTCATTTTCAAGTTATTAATAACCTCTTCGGTTTCCTTAGCTGTGGCAAGACAATATTTAATGATGGGAACAGTGGTTTTATATATATGATATAAATATGCACTAGAATTTCTACTTTTGTCCATTGAATTACAGTTACTGAATGTGTTGTTAATAGTGTTGTCTGCAACCGATAAGTAATATTTATTGAAAGAATCGGAAACAATTTTTGGTTTAATAGATGATACATCATGAGAACTAACACGAAGTATGTCGTCATGATCTGAGTTTCTGCCTGTTAATGCCGTAACAATATCCCAGGTACTTTTAATTTTGTTATTAGAATTTCAGATCTGTTTATTATAATAGGTACGTTTACCTTCTATAATACTCTTGGACAGAAATTTACAATATGCCTTATATTGATTTTTGATCTTGGGATCTTTGTTATTTCTGCTAATTAGATAAAGTTTCTTTTAATACAACATTTAGTTTTTGTACTGGGTGAGATCCATTCCTTGTTCTTTGCAATGTGGGGCTTATTGGATGATTTAGGAAAACTAGTGTGAAACAGTCTTAAAAAGGTATTTAAGAAAGAGTTAAACATAACATTTACATCTTTCTCATCAAAAACCTCTTTCCACACCTCGAAGCTAAGATTTAATTAAAATCAGCTAATGAGCATTTATAAATTTACCTTGTATTCTAGAGACACTTAGGAAGGATTGGTAAGCCAATGTCATGGATCAAAATAAGCTGAGTGTCATGGTCTGATATACCATTACAGATTGGAGCTAGGTTGAATGTCCCTGATCTCGAATGGTCTATAAATATATTATCGATGGCAGACTTAGATGTATTTTGTATTCTAGTGGGAAAGTCCGCAGTGCTAAAAAGATTACAAGAATTTAATAAGGAATTGAGTTGACTTTTCCTATAAATATCAGTAAGGTAATCTATATTAAAGTCTCCACATATGATGAATTCTGGGTTTAAACTATATAGTGATTTTAATATTTTGTCCATCTTGTACATAAAGTGAGTAAAATTACCAGAAGGGGCTCTGTAAACTGAAAATATGCAAATATGAGATGATTCACATTGAATTTTAACTGCACAAACTTCAGGGTCAAAATCTGAGCAGTTTGTTTCTGTGTTTAGTGTGATATGATTGAAGTGATTGATTAATAATTCATCCAGCTTATGCCTTAGACCACAAATGTTCTGATGATAAACTTTAAGAGAGTTGTTTATAGTAGGTAACTTATGACCCATTATTTAATTTAGTTGTAAATATTACATGTGAATCTTGACTATGAGACTTCCTGTCTAGCTATAAATTTCCCATAAAAAATAATTCGTTTTTGTTACAGGCTTCTTTCTGATATGCTTTATGGTTACACTTTCAACAGGAGTTTGTGGGATAAGTTCATTTACAATAGGAGAGCTGATTAGTCGTGATTGAGCTTCGTAATATCTAAGTGCTATGATATTAGTATCCAGATTAACCTTCTCCTTCAGGAGTGTAGGAATGTGAAGAGCCAGTTGATAGATAATACCTCTTTCCTTGGGCCATTTAAATACAAACCATGTTCAGTGTACAAATGCCTATTTACATCCACTTCCATCACACTAAGATGTGGAAAGAGCTTTATAAGTTTATGTAATTTTCTGTTGAAGTTTGTGATTTCTTCATTAATAGTTATATCAACACCCTTTAAGTCATGTCTATATGGAACTGCTAATGGGATTACATTTGTATGAGTGACTCTTTTAATGAAACCAATGATATCATTAAAAACCACACTTAATTTTACTCTACCAATATCATTTGAACCTACAACAAAGTATAATACATTCTTTGGATGACAAGTTATCAATATCATTTGAGGTTTGTTCCAATATAGTCTTGGTATCAGCACCAGGTTTGATACACCCACTCACTTGAAACTGGTTATTCAGATAAAGTTTCATATTTCCCGCACAGCCTCTCAGGTGACTGTCTCCTATCAACAATATTTTATGTTTTGAAGATTTGGGAAACTGTTTTTACTGTTCAGCAGTTTGACATATGATTCACATAAAAAGTTGTGAGAAGGAGATACTTCAGTATTCTTAAAGAAGACACTGTTCACCTTATTATCGGAAACACGTTCATTAAGAATAGTTGGAATGTTTTTAAGTTTGGTGTTGTCTTCCTGAATATTCACCAATTCAAGTCTGTGTTGATTATTGGTTTCCGTAGGTGTCACAGGAATGTGATATTTTATATAATGTTTATTTTGTCAATTTTTTGCACCCTGATGAGTTTTCTTCTTTGCTGGTCGGTTTACTTCCACTTCAAATGCAGCATCTTCACTGGCAAGTGGATAGTCCGATAAATTGGGTAACGCTACATACCTGTTTGTAGTAGTTACAGGGAAGTGTGGTGAATATGTGCTTTTTGCTTTGTTATTATTTCCAGTATTACTATGCCTCTTATGTTTAGCCGTCGACCACCTGTTATGGGATTCATCCCAATTTACGTTCCCAGTTGTTGTATTAGACATAACCTCAAGCTTGGTAGTAGTTTCTTTAAGTTCTTTATATAAGCGTTTGATTTTTAATTGTGACGAGCTTAATTCAGACAGTGCGTCCTGTAAGTTATTTTCCAATTCAGTACATTTGGAACATTTATGAGAACTGTATACCTCTTGTTCATACTCATTTAGTTTGGACTGAGAAAACCGCGCTGCAGCTCTGTCCGCCATCTTGTGTAATCTGTTGTATAATCATTGGTTAAGGTGCGTCTTCTATAATTAATCAACATTTATGGAGATTATGTTAAGTTTGGGAAGTGTAGAGGAGCTAAAATGTTCAGTTCGTGTAACAGCTGTCTGCAGAGGAATTCTGCCTGGTTTGGTGGTGGTAACATGGGGAAACCACACTTTTTTCCAGCAGCACTTTCTCCCTACACTCTTAGGACACCTGGGGTGCTAGACACAGAATGGGAAATATGTGAAGACGAGTAATTCTAGCAAAATTAATGCCCTTCTGTGTCAGCTAAGGGCCAATCAGGAAGGGTTATGTTTAAAATTCTAAAAGTTGTGCAAAGTTGCTGTATAAAGCCAATTCGGGCCAGGCATGAATCATTCTTATTCTTGGTACGCTCTGGTTCGTAGTCTAACACTGACATCAGATACAATTTATGCATGAACTTCCATAAGCTTGGTATGAAAACTGAAGTTTTGTGCGATGAAGTGTGTGTCCTATTGTCTAAAGTGGCACTTGCATGTAGAGGAAGACTGTGATGGCATTGACCATGAGCCTGTCCCAATGTTCCTTGAGGTCTGACCTCACTCAACCCAGAGCTTGCAACTTCCTGGCTCTCAAAAAATTCCAACAGTGGAACCACAGGAATACAGCCGACACCTACCCTGGCACAACACTGACAAGGAGCAGAGATTATTGGATGGGTTCATTGCTTTGTGTTGGAGAAAATCCGTGTAGCTGAAAGAAAAATGGAAGGGAACAGCAATGTTTGTGTCTGCCCCCCCCCCCCCACAAAAAAAAGGCGTTGAATTTGTACATTGGTCATGTATGTCATGAAAAACTGTGGGTCATAAAAAAGAATAAATACATGTACATGTATGGTTGAGGAAAGAGAATTGAATCTTAACATTTGATACTGGTTGGTTCAAATTAATTAACATCATCCTACGTGGCCATGTGCTGGTCTGTTAAATGTATTGGCGAATGGCCTAGCATGCTCTAGGCTGGTCTAGGGTGTTCACTTGCTAGCAGTGAAATGTCCCATGTCTGTCAAGAGACACATTTGGCATTTAAATCTGTCTCCTGAAGGTTAAGGGTACATAATGATGTTTTGTAACAATTCTGGTGAGGACAAAAATTCTGATGTTGCAAAAAAATCTGCATTGGACTACAGAAATGTTGAAACACAAGTCCTGTTGGTTATGTACTTAAGTTGGAGTGGTGTGTCCATCTCAAGTGATGTTACTAACTGCACTGTTGAGAACAGCTGTGATGAGGTTAACTTTGTTTGTACCGCCAAGTAACTTCATATGCGCACAGACACTGAGGCTGTCAGGGTTCTGGCAGTGAGCATTGCTGGCCGTAAGTGACTGCACTTCCTGTCTGTGGTTTGGACAAACCTTGTTGATAGCATTGATTTCTTCAGAGCATATGGTTGCTACATGAAGTCTCTACATGAATATCAAGCTGTTTGTACCCAGAAGTGCAGCAAAACAAAACACGGCGAAAATGAATCTCCCAGTAATGAGTGCCATGTGGAAACAGAGCCTGTAGGGAACACAATCAATAGTGTAGAAGAGGAGACAAATGAACATGAATGTTTAGGGATGAATTTTGATGAACCAGTGGAAGAAGGGCATCACATTTTTGTATGTGAATGCTGCAGAAAAATTTTGTCAAGGAATAATATGAGGTCTCATGAATTCAATTCGAGAGTGACGTTTTACATGTGTGTGTGAAAAATTCTTTTGAACTCGATCAGGAGTAACATGAGGTCTCATGAATTCATGTTGGAGAGTGTCATTTTACGTATTGTATGTGAAAAGTGCTTTTAAACTTGGTGAGGAGTGTATTGTCATCCTCAACGTGTACATGAGCATGTGAAGAATTTAAGTGTGAAATGTGTGCAAGAAAATTTTTCAGTCTCCATTTAGTAAATGACCACAGATGAACCCACACTGGTGAGTGCCTGTTTGTATGTGACTTATATGGGAAAAGACAAATGCCGCATTATATAATCATAAACCGACCTACACAGGAGTGTTCAGGTTTATATACTCCCCCTGTAAGGCTGGATTCCGTTGTCAGTCAGAACTGGTCCTCTGCATTTTTATGACACATTTTTACTGTATGTGTACTGAAATACTTGGTAAATGTGTCATACAATTGTTAATGTTGAACAAGTAAAACAAATCCATATATGTGGTTTTCTACATGTTGGTACATGCAGGTGAGAAACGTCACGTGTGATATGTGGACAAGGCTTCTGTATGCATCATATGCTTGCTAAACATAAAGTAGTTCACTCAAGTGTGATGCTATTTTCTTGTGCAGAATGTGGCCACAGGTTCTGGCAAGAGAGATGCTTTAGAAGATGCATGAAAGATACACATGGAAAGTTTAAGACATGAAGAAAAACCATCATCAGAGATGGGAAGTATTTGTGGTGTTGCTAAAGTTGTTCCTTTCCATCCTGTCTGGGAACTTATCTTTGTAGTTACAATGTGCTGATGTGAGTGTTTGGTTTTATTTTCCCTTTAATGGTGTATGCCTTTTCATATACACTAAATAAATTGGAATATTGCTGAAACTTATGTATATATCTATATGTGAGTCTTGAAACTTAAAAGGATGAAATTCCTCGAGTTCCAGCTCCTGCTTCCTGTCCAGACACTCACTACAAACTTTGTCTTGCAGGTGTCTACAGTCTTCTTTGTCGTCATTCAGAGCTCACCAAGAAGCAAATAATGCATTTGGGAAGGGTATGTCTGCAGAAAGGTTGTGCACCCCCTCTGTGTTCTTCCGCACACATGTTTGACTGTGAACACAAGAAAGCAGTTACTGAAATGAACGCCCACTCTAGTGAAACTGGCAGTGGAGAGGTGACTGCAGGCAGTGACACATTTAGCACATTGTCAGTGAATAGTGACACAGGGCACCAGCCATGCTCTGTAACAAATGAAAGGCACTGTAGGTTCAAGTCGGGGGGGGGGCGGGGGGGCATTTTGGAAGACACAGGAAGAACAGCCTTGAAGAAGGCAGCAGTCATGAACAGTGGAGTTAATGTAAAGAAAGATGCCAAGGCAAAAAGAGAACGCAATGGTTTCCAGTGTGGTCAGTGTGGGAACAAAATAGCTACCAAGGATAAATTCAAGCTTCATCTCCGAATTCACACAGGTGAAAGACCGTACACTTGTCATGTTTGTGAGAAACAGTTCCATGCACCAGCTGGATTGAACCGGCACATCAGAGATGTTCATGCCGGTATCAGAGAATTTGCCTGTGATATCTGCAGCAAGACCTTTGCATCCAAGGCAACTCGAGATGACCATTGAAGAGTTCATACAGGCGAACATCCCTATATATGTGATTTGTGTGGGAAGACTTAAGACAAAGGCTTCTTTGTATACTCACAAGAAAAGTCAGACACATATTCATTTCCCTGTTCTTACTGCAGTAGAGGTTTCCATTCACGGCCTTTGCTTCTGGTCCATATCCTGACACATAGGGGTGAGCGACCTTTCAGTTGTGACATTTGTGGTAAAGGCTTTCGTGTAAGATATGAACTCTCTAAACGCAGGCTCGTTCATTCAGATCAAAAGCCTTTTATGTGTGCAGAATGTGGACTTGGCTTCCGACAAAAGCGTTACCTGAAGAATCATGACATGATTCACCACTGACTAGAAGTGAACACACGTGTTATTTAATGGAAATGAATTTAGGAGATCTTCTTATTCCTGAATTTTCCTGTTGCTTGTCATTTGCATATCAGTTTGTTTGGTACAAGAAGAGGTTCTCTTGGTCTGAGTCTCCAATATCTGTTTCTCTGCGTATGTGGGGTCAAATTTTTGAGGATGAAGATGTGTAAACGTTTCCCACACCTGTGAGGATCACATCTGTGGTCCATGGATTTGAAACATTTAGCATCATGGGTCAGTGCATCTCTGTAGTCCTTTTATGCCTTTCAGAATGTCAGATTACCACTTTGCTTATTAGAAGTGCTCTTTGCGCCGTGCATAAACATTTAAAAACTAAATACGTTGATGTTCCTAGTGGTAGATTTTGATGGGATATGAGGCTAAATTTGAAATGCCTATATATGTAGCATACATTGGATTCAAGAAGAAACTCTGATTGTAAAAATAGTTTTTATTCTGCTTACAAATCCATGCGTTAGTATGAATGTTCTTTTAACTATTTGTGTGGTACAGTGTTTTTAAAGTATTCACAGTACTTAAAGTTGGAGTTTGATAGATTGGATACTTTTTTTTTCCTTTTTTATGTAGCTTTCTGTATGTAATGGATGTCTGTAGAGAAAGAAGCATGTAATGCCACTCACGGCAGTGGGGCCATTTATTCTGATGGTTTGCATTGGGTATTTTCAACATAGGCTGGTGCCATAAGGTGAATATGACTGCCTACTCCCATGTAATGGTTTTCTTCTTCCATGACTGCTGCGGACTGCATAGTCTGAAAGATTGTTACCAACGTTTTGCTTCCATCATTCTGTGCCTGCCATCCTGAAGATGGAGGCATCTATTTCCCCTGAAATACTTGTATTAACATACTTGAGCACATACAGGCTGCCATAATTCAAAGATCTCAATCCAGGTCCTGTACACTTCTGCAAAAATCTCAGATTTGGGGCTTATTTTTCATTTGATGCAACCAAATCTGTGCAGCAGATACTACAGTGTTTCCACAGTGGCATTAATGATTAACTAGTTAGTAATGAATAGTAGTAATGACTATTGCGTTTCTGCTTTAATTTCCCAACAGGTTGCAGGAAAACATGAAACCTCTTGATTTGTTTCTTGGCTGTAAGGCTAGGGAACATGCATGTATAGTGTAAGATTCCTTTGCAGTTGCGTTGCCTTTAGAATGATACACAAGACAGGTGCAGTATATCGTCTTATTAACAAACAAACGCCATGGACCAGACTCCGGGTTGAGTCCGGAGGTTTATCACCATATCAATTTGCATCTATCCTGAGCCATATGAATCCAGTCCATGCCATCCCATCCCATTTTTTTAAGATCCCTTGTCATACTATCCTTTTTGTATATGCCAAGGTCTTGCAAGTGGACTGTTTCCTTCAGGTTTTGCAAAATCTTATTATTCAAGTTATTTGTGTTCTTCCCGTCATTAGGGGAAAGAAACAGGATCATAGGTGAAAAGGAACTTATTGTTTATATGTTAGATTATTCCTCATAATGTAAATACATCTGTGCAGATGATGTGACATTTTAACTGAAAACCTTAGATATATCGTATGAAAAACATCATTATGGTACACGTTCCAGTTTTCAATGTCATTTCCTATGTCTGGTAAATGATTTGATCATTATAGTTCATGATCAGGGGTGTGCAGTCTTAACAAGTGGCACTGCCAAGGCACTGCATCATTGGTCTTCGAAATTCATATGTGTGGAACCCTTGTGACTAAATTCAAATTTTTGCTGAACCTCTGTAAAGTAAAAGTTGCTTTTTGCGTAGAAAAATTAAATAAAGCTTTAAAAAGCTATACCTTTCTTTAAATAGAACATTTATACCTGTATTTGTGAAACAGAATTTTATTATTGGTGATATATGCTGAGTATAAACTCAGCATGGATTACGTACGCATGAAGATGGGGAGGAAAGTAAAAATTCAACTAAAAATTATTTTTTTGTTGTGAAGAAAATGTGCTTGCAGAACACCTGAGATGTGCCACTGGAACCCCAGGGTCCTGCAGAACACAGTTTGAATACTAGTGCAGTAGGTGATGTAGTGACAGTAGGATGAGATGTGTATAATACAATGCACATAAGAAAGTGCGGTTTTCCTTCATACTCTTATTGGAAAATGTCCTGTCTGTTGCATTACTTATGTGTTTTGGATATTAGACTTGTCAGTATTCGTAATATTTCAATTTGTTACTGTGAAAATGGTATTTATATAATTACTAGTGACACTTCAGGATTTTTTTTTATTGATCTTTTCCGTAGGGCAGTTGATATTACTGAACTTAGTTGGTATAAGTATCCATAAAATTATATTTATTGTAGTTTAGTTGTATGTATTTCGCTGAACTTATATATTGTAGTGTTACGGTGTTTTCGTGATGTATTACGCTAGCAGGTTTCACTTTTAGTGTGGGAATGCATACAGTTCAGCATGATGGAGTCTTTGTCATATATAATACTTGGCGTATGTGGCAATATATCGAAGCAATTAAACCTGACAGGTATTGCGAGGTTTAGGGCCTTATTTTGTAATGGGTCACAGAGTTTTTGAGCGTGTGTTTACGGGAGGTTATGTTTACAATAGCATACCCATGGTGGGGAAAGTATTACGAGATGATGTTTTGCTGTTGATTATTTCAGTGTTGTAGAAATAAAATTTATCATTTGATGAGATTATATATCTGGAATACTGAGCTTCACATAGGAGTGTGTTGTATATGTACTGAGCAACTCTTTAAAGGTATTGAGCATCTCTTTAAAGGGTTACAGGTTTTTTTAAATAGTTCTGATCTTCAAGTTCAGTATAATCTGAGGCATATGAAAGATCCTGGCTGTTGTCGTGAATAATGTCAACTTGTGGGGTTTGAAGTTCTCACAGTGATATTACTGAAAACTTGTCGTCTGGGATGTGATGCTTTGTTGCTGGGTGAATGGTTCCTGGCATTTCAAAGGAGCATAATGCCTGACCCATGAAGGTGGAGACCGCATGATGCTTTGAACCATTGGGAAACACTAATCCAATGACATTTATTCACATCCCAGAAGACAGGAATCCCCTAAGTTGTCATCTACTTCCTCTAAACTCTTAGGTCTTGGTCCTCCATTGTTCACACACTTGTTGGAGGTCACAAGTTTCAACTTGCTGACGTGAATATGGGGAGTAGGGAATGTGCTGAAACTGCGTGCCACACCAGTAATCTCTCTACACACTTTATCTTGCAGGTGTCAGCTGAGTCCTCTGGCATCATTCAAAACTTACCATGAGGCATATCAGAGTGCAATGCTGAACATTATTCACCGGAAGAGTATGAAAGACTCTGAAACTTCTGTTCAGTTAAATAAATTTGAATATTGGACTGAGACTGATGCGTCATGTAATTGCTGTGGAAGTATCTTCACTACAAGAAGTGAATTAGCAACTCACTTATCATTGAGACATTCTGATTCAGTATTTCATTGTGAGATTTGTGATGGAATATTTTGTGAAAGTAAAGTTTGGTTTATCAAACATATGGACAGCCATGAGGACCAGTTTAAAACAATGCCCACATCGATTATGTGTGCGGAGAGAAGTGAATCTAAATCGAAAGAAAAATGTGTTACTTTTCCATGTAGATTGCTGGGTAGGATGTTTGTGAGGAAGTCAGAAATGACTAGACATACGAAAAGTAACCTTCAAATGACAGACATCTCCGAAAGTATTGGTAATGGGAATGATCAAAATTTGACTAGCAAGTTGGAGACTTACATGCAAGAGGTGAAAGACAAATATCGATGTAGTGTATGTGGTGAAGTTTTTACAACAAATTTTGGTGTAAAAAAACATTGTAAGAGTGTGCATTCTTTAAAATCATTACAGAATTGTTGTGATAGTTCAAAAGGAAGTGAAGAATTACAGCAGATATCTGAATCATATTCTAAACCTTCTTCAAACTGTGGTGGAGATCATGATTCCTCATGTACGTGTGGAAAGGCTTTTGCAAGGAAGTCTGGTAGTGCAAGAACCAAAAAGCATTCACACCATGCAAAGCAGAGCAGTGCTGGAGTTTATACAGAAGAAATTAAGCCAGACCTGATAAGAGTATCCATTGTTTCGCAAGAAGAAATTTCATGTAGGATATGTGAACGGGTGTTCACTAGGAAGGCTGATGTGAAGAGGCATGTTAAGAATGTGCATCATATACAAGAAGTTGGAAAACCAAGTGAGAACCATGGGGTTGACTTGCATGCCACTGATATGTACACTTCCCTGAATGATGGTGGGAACAGTAGTGTGATAGAAGTGAAAGATGAGTTATTTGATACAGAAACTAAGAACAGAAGCAGGACAAACAGTACTGATGATGCCATATCGCATGCAAAAATTAAAGTCAATGGCAAGACATACTTCCAGTGTCAAGTCTGTGGGAAGAATCTGTTTCGTAGGTGCACGTATGTGAGGCATATGCGCATTCATACAGGTGAAAAACCATTTACGTGTCATGTTTGCGGCAAACAGTTCCGAGCTGAACCACAGATTCAGCGACATGTAAGAGAGGTTCATGAAGGTATTAAGGAGCATGCTTGTCCAATATGTGGAAGAAAGTTTGCCAACACTCGCACCAGAAATGACCATGTGACGGTTCATACCGGAGAACGTCGTTTAGTTTGCCATCTGTGTGGCAAGAGATTTAAAACGCGTGCAACATTCCATACACATAAGAGATCCCACACAAACTTGTTCCCACATAAATGCTGTCATTGTGGCAAGTCATTCAGGCGGCAGTATGAGTGCACAAAACACATGATGATTCATACAGGTGAACGCCCCCATGCTTGCGACATTTGTGGGAAGTGTTTCCGCTATCATAATGACATGATCAGGCACAAACTGATTCATTCGGATCATAAACCATTCAGTTGTGCGGTTTGTCACCTTAGTTTTAGGCAGGAGCGGTACTTGAAAAACCATAAAATGAAAACACACCAGGGCCATCATTTAGGGGGGAAAAGGGAAGATGTCCAACAGTAAGAGTTACGGGTGAACTAATTTGTGACACCTGGTGTCTCCGTGTGCGATAGCTTTACAGAATTATAAAGCTGAACCTGTTTAGCATAGAGAAATATGTTGTTGTTTTTAAAGTGCTGTGCTGCTTTACAGGATGTATAAAAGATGCAGTTGAAAGCAATTGCGTGTATATCATTATTTTGTATTTACCCAACTCACAGTTCCTTTGAAGGAATAATTTTACCTTACACCGATCTGTCTGTGGTGTATGTATTGTATGTATGATTATTGGTTCTTATTCATAGTGTACTGGATGACTGTACAACATAAAAAGTACATTGGCTTGTTTTGTAACTACCACTGCAGAGTAGTTATTAATTACCATCAACACAAGTAACTACCACTTGTAAAGATGATACTGCTTTTAGTTTTTACATAAAGACATCATGCTGCAAAACCATGGAAGATAGCCCACAGTCTTACAGACAGTGATGAATTGAATGGAGCATGTTGACAATTAGACTGTACTGTTGTGCTAAGTGTTATGGGGTCAGGCTAGCACAGTACAAGCGCCAGCAGCTGTAATCACTGCACACTTTGTCTTGCAGGTGTCATCTGCCTACACTGACAACGTTTAGGGAGTTCCAACAGGCACAAAGTGCGTTGAAGAGCATGTACGAGCCCATGGTGACCATTTCCACTGTATCTGAATCTGTCAATTGGATTAAATCAGAAGATTACAACTTGGATGAATGTCAGGCAACCAAAACAGTTGAACAGCGTGATTCAGTTGAGTTGTATCATTGTGACATTTGTGATGAGAAAATTAAAGGGAGCAAACATGTGATGGAGGCTCACGTAAAAGGTCATAAAGATGACAAGAAGACAGCAAAACGGATTGTGTGTGATTCTGACAGTTCAGAGCTAGGATTTGAACTGACACATTGTGATTCTCCTGACAGTCATGGGTGTAGTAGTGGTGGCAACAAGAAAAAGACAAAGACTCTATTGAAGAAGCTAAAGGTTGTTAGAGTAAAAAAGAGAACTGGTGTTAAATCCACTAAGAAGGACTTCGCGTGTGATGTATGTGGCAGGATATTTAATAGGACGTACCATTTGAACAGACATAAAAGAACACACAGACCTCAGAGTGATGTGCCACCAAAAGATGAACCAGTATTTCAGTGCGAATTATGTGGTAAGAACTTCAGTTGCAAGAGCACCCTGAAGTCTCACCAGGTTGTACATACTGGCGAGAAACCTTTCACGTGCCATATATGTGGTAAGAGCTTCTCTCAGACAGGACTGTATTATCACCTGAAGCATGTTCATGCAGGAATAAAAAACCACAGCTGTGATATATGTGGTCGTAGCTTTGCAGCAAAGCCTGCCATGGAGGATCATCGGCGTATCCACACTGGAGAACGTCCTTATGTGTGCAGTACTTGTGGAAAATCATTTAAGACGAAGGCTACGTTGTACATACACAATAAGATACACACAGATATTTTTCCTTTTTCATGTTCCTATTGTGGCAAATTGTTTAGGAATCAGCATGAAATGGTGAAGCATTTAGTAACACACACTGGTGAAAAACCACATATTTGTGATATTTGTGGGCGTGGTTTTCGAGCAAGGAATGAAATGACTAGACATAAGATGTTGCATTCTGACGATAAGCCATTTGTTTGTTCTGCTTGTGGGTTGGGATTCAAGCAGGAACGATACCTTAAAAGACACATGAAAGCACACCATCCTGGTAACTAGAGGGAAGAGAAGTAGAACTGGAAGACACAAGTCTTCAGGGATGTTGTGGCATGCCGACTGGTAGTACTCTGCTTGGACTGTTTGACCATGAAGATGAAGGCATTATGTTCCTTTGAAATGTCAGTAGCTGTTTACCAGTTGACACAGCATTACATTCCAGAAGACTTGCATTGTAAGCAGCACCACTGTGAGAACCGCAGATCTCACAGAAATTGGGCAGAGAAGGCAGTTCCTTGGCTATAGTTTGGTGTTAATTCTGTTTCTGTAGTAGATTTTATAATGAATTATCTGATCTTGTTTCCACCTTTTTGGTGCTGGCTGCACTAGTTTTTTCTTGAGTGACATTTTGAGTAAGCTGTATGCTTGCTGAACTACAGGTGTGAGGAACGGTTGTGGTACACTTGAAGTAAGGTGTAGGTAAGAGGTCACTTCAGGTTCCATGATGGTATAAGGAAAGTACAAAAGTAGTTTTGGAGATATTTTTAAATAAAATGTGCCCTCAACATTTTGTCCAAGTGTGGAGTATATTGGAAGTCTGTAGAACTTCAATTAGAAGTGTCTTGGGAAAAGACATAATGAATATTTTGTTTTGTTTGTATTGTAATTGTTAATGTTCCCATAATTGACTGGTTAAGGTAGGTGTTTTGAAATTGTTGCTGGTGTTGGTAATGATAATTGCTGTATAAGCATTCAGTTACCGTTACAAGCCTGTGACAAGGTGATTTGGTGTGGCTTCATCACTGAGCTAGAATAATTAGGCAACACTTTTTGCAGTGCATTATTACGGTGTTGAATGTATGACTTCTTAAAGAGAAAAAAATTACAAACCTGTGAAGTGAAGGATCCAGCATATATTTTTGTCAGCCTGTATGCATGCATGCCCATGTGCATGTGCGCGCATGTGTGGGTAGGTGGGTGGATGGATGATGTAGATAGTATAATGACTAGGCTAATGGCTGGGCAGCCCAGGGATTGTTGCGTGCTAATTTACTCTCCTTCAAAGCATTTAAACCAGCTCTGGGACCCACCCTAGCTTCCTGTTTGTTGGGTACCGCGGACACTGCTTGCGGTGTAGAGCAGCCCAGACTTGAAGCTGATTGTAACCATCCTTGTAGTGCCAAGAGTAAGAATGTGTAGTGCGTATCCCCTCACCCCCCTTTCCCTTATCCCTTCATGGCTTGCATAAGGGCAACTTCCCTTTTAAGTACGCAGTTTATTATGTTGGAAAACTGGGGCTTCCCCTGTTTTGGCAGTCGTATTCAGTGAACCTAAGAATTTGTCTACTGTGTTATTTATTACAGTGTGTGTTTTTCTGAGAAGCATTTCTGAGTTAATCGCTAGTGCCACTAATAGTGAAGTCTGGTGAATCAGAGTGGGGTGATTCTTTTTGCTACGTAATCTAGGAGAGGGATAAGGGCAGTAAATAGACATGTGTGTAGAACTCTTGAGTACTGGTCTTGTGGCCTTGCGTGGAAACGGAAGATGATGATGATGATGATGATGATGATGATGATGATGACTCTCTCTCTCTCTCTCTCTCTCTCTCTCTCTCTCTCTCTCTCTCTCTCTCTCTCTCTCTCTCTCTCTCTGAAATGTGCAGTATTGAGTATGGATTAATTATATGTCTATTTGAGAGTTTGAATTTGGTGACTGGTAGGTTTTTATAAGTTCTTAAATAGCTTGTTAGTAAACATTGACTGCTGTTGTATGAGATTAAAATAAAGTGTGTCAGTATACATTTTGTGTTGCGTATATCCCACCCTAATGTGGAGGTCACACTTCCCCTACTGGGAACATACAACATTTTTGTATTGGTAGTTTTCTTGGTTGAAGGTGATATGAAACTGCAAGAGAGCATGAATGTTACTAATTCATGTGTTTTGGCGCATGGTGTGTTGTAGTTAGGTCCCACTGTTTCAGAGGCAGCAGTTTCCTCTGAAACAGTTGTACCCGTGTATGTAACACTGTTGACACACATCTCAGATGACAGTGCTCTTTATATTGCTTGCCAAAAGAACCCAAATTCTGACGAGAGCAGGGTAGAGTAATGTTTCACTTATCAAGGTAGGTTCCTTGGAGTGAACAGCCAGTTTTGTAAAATTCTGATTGTTATTTCATTCTGTCTACATTGTATAATTTCATTAGGACCACTGCATTTTGAATGTTGGTTGTAGTAATTTGCTGCCATATTCAGGCACCCAACAGAGCAACTTACTGTCTCATCCTGATGCAACTGGGGGGGGGGGGGGGGGGCATGGGAGCTGGTTTAATGGACATAGTCCAACATAATGTTTTAAACCAGTGTGTTAATCATCATTAAAAACATAAAATTCTGTGATGTGACCAGACATGCAGCACTACAACTAATTCCATACTGTTTATTTGCCTGCCATATGGTGTTAGGGTCATGTGACAGCAGTGAACTTCACTTAATGAAAGACAGTGCTTGACTGAGCTGAGAGTGATCTGTGCAGTTGCAGGAGAGTGGGGGGAACAAACTCACCAGTCACCTGGTCTGATCCTGGTTTGTTGGAACCGGTCACAAAAGGTCAAAATTATGCGCCCAGGGACACTGCTGTACTGCACATCTAAAGACTTTTATCAGATGTCTTATGCTGTGTGTGATCTCAGTCAGTGTGGGGATGTTTTAACATGATCTGCCTTTTTGGCATACTTCTCTTTTGTCAAGAATGGTGTGAAGTGGTCACTGAAGATAGCTATGAAGTTTGTGTGTGCATCTCTGGCCAAGTTCCTTTCAACTTCGAGCCTTTGAACTGACTTTATGTGAAGTTCAGTGTGAATGTTACACCACTGCAGGTCAATCCAAATCTCATATTTTTTATTGATGGTAGTTTGTATATTGTAACATTCTTGTTTGTGGAGTAGAGAACAGCATGTCTGCTGTGTGAAAATTTTCATTTAATTTCCATTTTTAAACTTATAAATAATGAACTGTTGATCTGCTTTGTGAAGTGAATTTCACAAGCATGATGTTGGTGTGTTGTGAACCAGTTATGTCTGAGAACTCGTGATGGTTCCCAGTCTTTTGTAGATGGTGAAGCAGAAGCTTTTGAGAATTACAGAATGTGGTAACATACTGACTTGCATTCGTTATTAGCAGCAGTCAGTGTGACTTTGTGGTATGTCACTGGAGAAAAGCAGTATTTTGTCTGCGACTCATCAGGTATTGCAGTTTGAATACCTTCTCATAAGGATAAGAAAAAGTTGTTCACTTCTGGTATGAAGTGTGTATGGAAACCTGTCATACACCAGTACACGTGTAGGAACATTCATTCTTTGTTGGGTATATAATGTATGAATATAGGAATGTATTTTACAGTTTTCCACTGATGTAGAGTGAAATATTGTAGATGAGTGGTTTGTACTCCTGTGTTATATTGAGTAGGTCACAGTTTTGTGATCTTTGCTCTTCTGGAATGTTATGCGGTATTGGTTGGTAGTTAGTTGCTGTGGGTTCAGGACAGCCTCATTTATGTTGTGGCAGTAGTGTGAAATCGTGCACAGTTCGTAGCTTTGTTTCGCAGCAAACATTTTGAAATGTTTTCTTGGTTTTACTGTGGTTCCTCGTATGGAAGGGCGGTATGTAAACATCAGCCACAACTATGTTCTTCTGCCTCTCTCTCTAGTCATTCACATTTATCATCCAATTCAGTGCTGAATAATGTATGCAGTTACCACTAAGGATGAAAAATAAATATTAAGTTATGATTTCCAGTTTAAATATTTTGCTTTTTCGGTCTTTCATTAATATCCACGGTGTAGTATTTCTGCTGTTTGAGGGTTCAAGTCTGTTGTATTGTGATGTTTTGAGTGATTGCTGTCCCTTTATCTTCAAGGGTCAAGCAGACTTTTTAAGCCTTGAAGATGAAGATGCAGTGATCTGCAAAACAACAGGAAACACTAACCCAGTGACACAATTCCACATCCCAGAAGATCTTAATTCTCAGCACCACTGCTGTGAGCACCTCAAATCTGACAATCTGATATTTGTTTGCACTAGGAATTGAAGTCGTAGTAAGATTCATGTACGGCTGTAATGTCAGCTGAAACGCTGGGCACAAGGAGCAGTAATCCACTCTGCACGCTTTGTCTTGCAGGTGCCAACAGCCTCCTCAGACTTCATTCAAAGCTTTCCATCATGCCCAAAATGAAATATGGAGCATGGCCCAGCCCAGGGATACCACCGATGGTTTGAGAGACACTAATGGTTTGGTTAAGAATGAATCTAGTGATTTACAAGATACATTGCTAACATGTGATTACTGTGGACAGACCTCTACTGAGAAAGCCGAGCTGATATGTCATATATCTTCTGTGCACTCACTGGACTTAGGAAGTCCAGATATTGCTGTGGGAAGTGAGCCTATAATAGAGACCAAATATAAAGTACAGGATAGCATCATTGTGGACTGTGTGGACAAGGGGCAAAATGGCCATAGTCATCAGAAATTAAATCTTGGTAACATAAAACATGTTGGAGCAAAGCAACTGTTACCACGCAGTGTGTGTGGCAGTGTTTTAAAGAGGCAGTCTGATGTGTGCAAGCATGTTAAAAAGTACAGATTGCAGGATTCTGTTTGTACAGCTGTACAGGTTCATCATGATAATTCAGGTGTTGCCTCTGATAATCTCTTAATTGCTGCCAGTGTTAATGATAATATGCATGTTGATCGAGGTTTAATTGAAGTGAAGGGGGACAGTGAGGATTGTGTTCGTGATGCCAATAAAAAGAGCAGCCATGTCAAATGTGGCAAGACTAAAGGTTGCTCATGTAATTTATGTGGTAGATTACTTATCACAAAATATGACTTACTGAGGCATTTGAAAACACATTCTAAGAAACTGGCCTCCTTTGTGTCGTCAGGTGTGAAATGTCAGAATTTTGATACAGCTGGCAACATAAAGGAAATCGTTTCAGGTGTGAAGTCTAGGGAAGGAAGTCATTTTGAATTGGGGGAGACTGAAAATGTGCATGGTTTTCCATGTCATGTTTGTGGTAGAATCCTTACAAGAAAGTTTGATTTGTGTAGGCATTTGAAAACACATTCCAGAAAGCCCAATATCTTTGATGGTTTGTTTGATCTTGCATCTCCAGGTGTTGCCTCCAGCACTGATATTTCATCAGGCAACTTTGATCCAGGTGATGGGTTAGTTAGCACTCTGCAGGAAGTAGGTAATGGCAGCGTTTGTGGTGAGCATCTTACAGGAAACAGCTTTAATAGTGAAGAAAAAAATGGTTTTCCATGTAACATTTGTGGCAAAATACTTACAAGAAAATTTGATTTCTGCAGGCATTTGACAACTCATGCCAAGAAGCGATATTCTCCTCATGAGGGATTGTCAAATGCAAGATCTGCACTTGTAACTGATGTGAATTCCAGTTCGAGTGATGAAGTGCTTTTGGGGAGTTCAGAGGGTAAGAAAAGTACATTTGGTATCTGTACAGTCCAGAAGTTTTCATGCAACATATGTTCTAAATCTTATACAAGGAAATTTGATTTAAAGAGACACGCAAAGCAGCATTCAATTGAAGATATTGGTAAGATTGTTCAATTAAAAAACAGTATTGACCACAAGTCAGTGTCTGGTGCAAAGGTCATCATAGAAGGCAGGACACTGTATAAGTGTGAACACTGTGCTAAGTATCTTATGACGAGGTACAGTTATGTGCGACACTTGCGCATTCATACTGGTGAAAAACCTTGTACTTGCCATGTATGTGGCAAACAGTTCAGAACATCTGCACTGTTAAATCGCCATGTGCGGGATGTGCATGAGGGTATAAAGGAACATCCTTGTGATTTCTGTGGACGTAAATTTGCTAACAAACGTGCAGTGGTGGAACACAGAAGGGTTCACACTGGAGAGCGTCCATGTGTCTGCCATTTGTGTGGGAAGGCATTCAAAACAAAGGCATCCCTCTATGTACACAACTTGTTTCATACAGATGTGTTTCCACATCATTGTACACATTGTAACAAGGCCTTCCGTAGGAGACACCAACTGAATATACATCTTTTGCTTCATACTGGTGAGAAACCACATTGTTGTCAAATTTGTGGCAAGTGCTTTAGGTTACGGAAATCACTGAAGCGACATGTTCTTACACATTCTAATGAAAAACCATTTGAGTGTCTGGTATGTGGACAGCTTTTTGCGCAGGAGCGATATCTGAAGAACCATGGGAAGACTCATGGAATTCAGATTAGTGATAAAGTTCCACCTCTGGATTCCCTTTTGCCAGCAAGTAGCACTTGAATAGTAGAACTCATGGGATTGAAAGTACAGATACAGTTGTGCATTGGTTTGTATAATATCTGTTAGTTCTGGCACCTGTGGAAGTTCTTTGAGAGTAAGAACGACTATGGTAAATGGGAATTTTTTATTTTAATTCTGAACTGTCTGGTAATGAGTCCCACCCTGTGCCATGCTATGTGATGCTGTGTAGAACCAAGAGTATCGTAAGTCTGTTGTTGAGAAGATTGAGAGCAGTTTTGGGATTACAATTTTATCTGTAAATTTAGTAACATTATTGTAGAAATGTGAGCATTGCTGCAGGGTTGAATAAGATTGTGTTTAACCTTCTGTGACATTCCAGCTTGTGCAGTATGTTGCATTGAGGCCATCAAAATGTGAGGATTTGCGGACCCGTACATTTCCCAGCATTGAGGGTTTAATGTTGTGTCTGATGCATATGTGCTTTCTTCAAAATTATTTTGGGTGTGTCTGATAATGTTCATGAGATATCATTCATTTATCACTGATTTGAACCTTGTGTAAGTCAGGACCACCACCAGTTCAGTACTCCATTTTGAAGTGTGTAATAAGTTTGTTTGGGTGTTTCACATTCTTTCTTTCAGATCTGAAATTGGACCATTTCTGTTATACTGTACTTTATTTGGTAGATAATGTAACCATCCAAATGTAACCTGTAAAGTGTTGATCAACGTGGTATGTTTTGAACCTAGGCTCATTATGGAAGGACATACATACATACATGCTGTGTGACTTGGTTTTAACAGCAAAGTTCATTCACATAAGATTTTTAAAATGTTTCATACAAAATGTTTTGCGAAAAGTCTCTATCTTTAAACAAACCTTGTAACATTATGTTCAAATAACTGATAAAACTATTGTTGCACTTGTCGTAAGTTGTATCTTTAGAAATATGGTTGGTTGATGTTTTTCTTACTGATTTTTGTAGTTCCTATTTATTTGTGATGATCCTAGATCATCATCCCAGACTGAATATTTTGTGCATGATATCATGGTCTGCGATCATGACCTTTCATAGGCATGGTCTGTATGTGGTTTTTGTCCTACTTAGTACAAACATACCCTTGTGCCACCAGTTTTCGCAAAACTTAGTACAGCACAGCTGTGTTGAATGTCTGCAGAGGAATTTGCAACAGAACACTGTGAGCACACACACGTAAGAACATGCATTCGTACTAGTAACAGAGCTTCAAAACTTATTTGTATCTGTACTTATTGCTATGGTGTTGCATGAACATAAACACATCTGGCAGGGGTCATAAAAGTCTACTGTAAGTACTCTGGAATGGGCACTGAAGACAGGTGGAGTGGCAGTAGTAATGACTGCACAATTTGTCTTGCAGGTGTCAGCTTTCTCCTTTGACATCATCTGCAACATTTCAACACACTCCAAGCTCGTCAAGGATAAAGCTTACAGATGAAGATAAATATCTTTCCCAACATTCATGTTTTGTTGGTATTAAGGCCAAAGATTATTCGCAGATCACTTCAGAAACGCTGTGTTGTTTCTGTGGTTTGTCCTTCCCACAGAAATGTGATCTAGAACTGCACCGTCTTGTGATCTCTGCTGCATGTGTTCTGAATTGTGGATTGTGCGATAAAAGTTTTTCTATAAAAGATGACTTTCTGGAACACATAAAAGGGCATGGTGCCAATGTGCATCAAGACAATTCAGTGTGTTTTTATTGTGGTATGTGCTTTTCTCAGAAGTCAGAAATAGACACACACATGTCTGCAGTCCACTCAAGTGACCAGCTGCATTGTATGGAATGTAATGAAATGTTTCAGTGTGAAGCACTGTTTTCTGAGCACATAAGAGGCCATGAAGATGTGAAAGACAGTAGATCAGTAAGTCTTTTGACAGAGTATGTAGGTGTGGGTAGTTGTCAGCGTACACAAAATGTTAAAGAAGTAGGCAGCAAGTGTAGACTCTTGCCATTTGGTGCGGCAAAGAAGGAATTTATGTGTAATGTGTGTGGTAAGGTATTTACAAGGAATTTTGATTTGAAAAGACATGTGAAAGTTCATGAACCCCATAGAATATATGCCTGTTGTGACTGCCCCAAAACTTTTAAATCCAAGGGGAGTTTAAGAGAGCATAAAAAGAATCATGTTTCAACAAGTGTCACTTCAGCTGAGGCCCGGAAAGTAGGCTGTGAGTGCAGGTATTGTGGTCGAATGATCTCGAGAAAGTACGACTTGAGTAGACACATGCAAATTGTGCATGGCCCAGAGAAATTTAAATCTGGTTCCATATTCCAACGCAGGTTTCCTGTAAGTTGTACCAAATCACTGTCTGATGTCTATAAAGCTGTTGAAGAAGCTGTGGAAGTTGATGTTGATAAAGCCGTTAATAATACCAAAGGTGACTGCGATGAACATAGATCTGAAAAATTGAGTTTCCTTGAAGATCATGAATCAGGTGACATTGATACCTCAAAGAATCAAAATTCCCGGGAAAAGTTTCCTTGTGATATTTGTGGGAAGTTATATACAAGGAAATATGATGTGAAACGACATAAAAAAACACATGATTTTAGAGATGCTGTACAAGAAAAGCGTGAGAATAATAACTGTGTTAAACTGAAACGTAAGAAAGCCTATGAAGAATTTTCTAAATACAATCTTATGCAACTCAGTGAAGATGAAATATCTTGTGCAAAAGTTGAAGTAAATGGGAGAACATTTTATCGTTGCAGCTATTGTAAGCAACACATACTCACAAGGTACAACTATGTGCGCCACATCCGTATTCATACAGGCGAGAAGCCATATCCTTGTCCTCACTGTGGGAAACAGTTTCGTATTCAAACATTGCTGAATCGTCATGTGAACGATGTACATGAGGGTATTAAGAATTATCCATGTGATATATGTGGGAAGAAATTTTCCAGCAGTAGTGCAAGAGTTGAACACAGATTGATCCATTTTGATGAACGTGCTTTCATGTGTCATGTTTGTGGGAAGACGTATAAGACAAAGGCTTGTCTCAAAATGCATAGTAGATTTCACAAAGCTGTTGGAGATTTTGAATGTTCCCACTGTAATAAAAGATTCAAAACACGTCCAAGTCTGAAATGTCATGTAATGATACACACAGGTGAGAAACCCTATGCCTGCCAATTCTGTGGAAAGTGCTTTCGAACAACACATGAACTCAAAAACCATGAGCTCATACATACCAACACTCAGACGTTCCATTGTACAATATGTGGGAACAAATTTTCACAGGAGCGGTATCTAAAAAACCATCTGAGAAATCACAGAACACATATTACAAAAACCATTTGAAACAGTCACTAGAGTGGTGTACATATGAATCTTGTGTAAGTACATCACAGAAGCAAATGAACTAAAAATTTTACTACAGTGAAACCCTGTTAAAGACGTTTTTGAAAATTCCAAGAAAATTCTACTTCTTAAGCAGGAAATTTCTTAAAAGGTTACAACCAAAAAGTTCTATTTTTTACATTTTTTTGGTGAACTTATTACATATGTGTGCTGAACTTGTACAATGTGCAGCTGTCTTAAAACATTCTCACTTGTATCTGACCATTTAACCACTTTGTCTGTAACATTTCATTCACAGTTTTATTTACACCTTTACCTATACTGTTACGGACTTTTCATTCACAAGTTCACATTTCATTCCAGATGTGTACTTTTCCTTGAAATATTTTTCAAGCATGGGTTTTTGCTGTTTTTTTTTTTTTTCAAAAACAGTAGCAGTATACATCTCCAGATTCCATAGGTTTGCTTTTAGGTAGACCATAAGGGGTGGTCAGTAGTTCCATTTACTTTCACTAACTCTGCAGTGTCTTGAATTTATTTTCGGGAATTGCTGATGTAACTTATCTGCACACAGTCACCACAAATGTTTCACAATCACACAACACAAGGGCGCGTTTATATTACCGCCGATAAATTACGTTTAAAGAAGTTGTCGCAATCGATCACCCACTTATCTCGCCTCAAACCGCTGCCCCCCAGCAACGTCTGACTCCCGCCTGCGCGCGCTAAACTTCTTCAAATGTTATTGGCTGCTTTAGTTTCCACCATGTCCCGGGCTGTTGAAGCGGCGAAACGTTGCCAAACGCTGGCTCATGCAGGTCACAAAACAGCTAGGATCCGCTTCCGGCCACACGATACAGTTTTTCGGTTGTCGTGACAAGAGACCGCGTAGTGGGGAGTGACTCACTGCAGTCTCTGCATCGTGGAAGAAATACACCTCCGCGACGCACGTGAGGTTGCGTCATTCTGCTGTGTGAAACGTGGTGGAAGTGACCTTGACCGCGTGCCATTTGAACGCTGCGTTTTGGAAACAGAACGAATGGAAACTCGGGGAAGTTCCGTAAGATTTTAAAACAGAAAATGTATTAAACGGGTAAAAGAAATTGTTTCGTCGTGAAATGTGTTACATCTTAGGCGGGAAATTTTCTTATGCGGGGATGTATTGAAAGGGTAACCTGTAATGTTAATCAAATGGGAGAATTTTGATGCTTTTTTATCCTGACTTCTTAGGCAGGAGGTTTTCTTAACAGGGGACGTCTTAAGCGAGTTTCAGTGTATTTACAGTTTAACCCTTTAAAGACGAAGCTTATCTGTTTTATATAAGGACTCAGTGCGTACCGCACTGTAAACACTCTCCACTTCGGTTATAAAAACCAGTCTTTTAATGTTCTATAAGGCAAAAGTTGCTGTTTGTTCTGAGACTTGTACAAAACACGTAAATGCAATGTGGGCACCACATAGAATTTTTTAATGTTAAACCTGGTGGTATGTAAAGTTACCGCTAGGCTTTAAAAGGTTAATGTTGTGGTGTAGTGTCTTCCTTGCAACATTATGACTGTCATTTGACAAAGAGTTTCCTTGCTTGTATGGAACCTGAAAGCACATGACGGCAAGATGTGAGGGTCTCAGTCCCCTGGTATGCCATGTGCAGTGTCACATAGGTACACAATGTATACAGTACCATGTTCACAAATGCCCATCATTGATACATATCTGACGCATTAATGGCTTTTTCTTGTGAGGCCAATTTTAATGTTATTCTAATGTTGACACCTTTGTCACCATGGTGTTTGCTAGGTTCACTAACCAAAATTTTGTATCCATTTCTCATTTACACCATTTATGTGTCACATTCTTTTGTGTATTATAAACATACACTTTCTGTTTCCTGCATAAATTCAGGCGGCACATTTAATTGAAAACACTGATCATTGTGACAGAGAAGGGACCGTCCCAGTTGTTTGAGAGTGTGTGTGTGTTTAGAATTGTGTTGAGAATGTTTGCTGTGAATTGCCTGTATGCTTAAAGGACCTGTGAAGTACCAATAACAGAAACATAAAATAACATAAAAAGCATGAGAGTGTTTTTAGTAAAAAACAACATCTTTAAAGCATTAAATACCTGAAATGATCAAAGGAGAGTCTCATTCCATGAAGCATGAGGGCAGTCGATCTCACTTAATGAAAGTCTGTGTTTGTCTGAGTTGAGAGTGCTCTGTGTGAGGGAAGCTGACTTGCCAGCTGTGTGGTCCCATCCCATTTCATCAGGGAAAATCATGAAAAGTCAAAACAGTGGTATTAAAGTGGGGACTGCGGAAGGTCAAAATCCTGAACTCCAAGGTTCATGAACTTTGAGATGCTACAGTATTCTTTTATGAGCAAGGGGTAGTAGTTTCATAATTATCTGCCCCTGATAATCTGTAGATTGCACATGTTACGAAACTGTTTGGGACGAGATTGTATTTGACTGACTCAGAGTTTGGTATTTTATCTGTTGGGCTTAATGGTGAATTGACAATGTGAAAGGTGAATTCAGGTTAGTTGTGTAACTAACTCACTGATAACTGACAGTTCGGTAGTTTTTGAGTGATAGTATGGTTAGATTGAGCTGCTTGATACTTTCTAATGTAGTAGCAAAAGTTACAAATTGGAGTTAGCTGTGGTATTCTCCAAGAACCTTTCAAAAATCTTGTTGAGGTACAGCCTAGGACAGATAACTTGAAACTTGCAAGGTATTTAAGGAATGTGGGTAGTGTGGTTTGGGATTTTTGCCTGGCAAGACAGCATGGGTCTGCAACTACTGTCTGTGCAAACATTTGTTGTCTACATGCTACTGAAGCCTCTCTGAACTGTTCTTCTATTTGGGACCGCAGTTTTAATTGACTTGCTATATGTACTGACAGGTACTGACCCGTATCCCTAGGCTCCTTTTCCATCCATTGTCCCCTGCTCTCTAACCCTGCAAGTTTGAAGTCATCAGTTGTGAACTGTAGCGTACTGATCATCATGTCTGTCATCAGCATCTTCAATGAGTGAGGCATGTGCCACTTGTGTGCCAGCATGTAGGTTCCTTAGGCTTAAAAACTGCCTACATTGGCTTCTTATTTAAATTTGTGAATCTCACTGTCACTGTCAGATCTTTGTGTAGGTGGCTTATACTAAACAATTTCAGAGAAATTCTTGGTAGGCATTCCTGGTATGAAGGAATGTGTATTGTTTACTGCATAATTTATTTACACATAATCTTGATTAGTTTGATGCTCATATATGATTGTATGACCCTGAAGTTTCAGAAGTCTGTTTTTATTTTGTATGTATTCAACTTTTCTCTCGTGGTGTCAAATACTGACTTTTCCCAGTAGGAGATGTTTGTCATTTGCTGATTATTGTTGATCGGAATATTTTATTGGCACCTTTCTCAGCAGGGTAGTATTGAGATGTAGTGGTACTAACAGTAATGATGGGCGTATACAGTGTTAGTCCTGGCCGGATTACCAGCTATCCTGGATTGAGGTTTCTGTAGTGTTCGTGACTGTCTTATGATAAATACCAGTATGATGCCTTGAAATAGGACATAACAGCCTGTTTCCAAAGCGATACGTAGCCATCGCTCAGTCTTATCACACCATTCCATCGACTGCACTTGAGACAGTCTTGCAAAATAACCAAAGGATTATGAGATTTTAGGTTTCCTAATGCTTGGGTGTTCTGGGATGTGCCTTAGTTTTTCCCGATGTTTCAAAGTTGCATAGTGGCTTCTTCTTCAGAGGTCAAGGAGCACAAGAAGAATGCCATTGTGAGATGTGTTCCAGGGTTTGTAGCTTCTGATGCCTTATTCTTAGACTCCATTATGCACAGAGTGAAGGCACTGCATTCAGTTGTAGGATCATGAACCATGAATCCCGCGCCACATTCAGGAAGGCTTGTGTCCTCAACAGAAGTGTCTTGACAGTTAATTCTATTCTGACATGGGGTAATAACGAATTCCTGTAAGATTATTAGCTACATGTTATGTGGTGGTTTGTTTTCGAAGGTTGCTTAGGTTTAAACTCCAGTTGGTCTGTGTTTCCTGTGGCCCGTAAGGGAATATGTTATGTGCAGACATGTATGCACTTTTGATAGCTTGCCCTCTGCAGTAACTGAATGGGCATAGTGTATTGTAAGGCTTCTAATCGATTGAAAAGCTGCAAAATTGGCATGTTACTAGCACATTTGTGTTGGATTAGCAAATTATTTATGTAGAGGAGTTGTATCGCGTGGAGAATGACACTGGTAGTTTGTTGGTGTGTGCAAGTGACACACAGCAGTGTAGTGTGATATTTCATGGATGTAACGCCCAGATCCTTAGAGGTTGGTCTGCTTCATAAAATTTAAGCTAGTGGCTTTAAATTTGATGAAGAGGCCATTTGGAATAATTGTTAGATTACCATAAGCACTTTGGTGATGAGTTGTAGAGTATGCTGTACTCAAGAGAGAAATAAATAGATTCTGAAGTTGAGCAAGTGCTCATCTTCATATATGTATAGGTCTACAGTGTGTCACAAAACTTTCTTTCTTGTTATTTTCCTGCTTCTGTGGGGGAAACAACTTTTTGCCACCAACCACCAGCAGAAAGTGGCACTGAGTAACTGGCCTGTTAGAAGAAAGATCTACTGTAATGAGAGTGTTGCCAGCTGATGCAAATAAAATGGATGTGAAAATAATCACACTGCAGAACTTCACTATCTCAGTAAAGCATTTAATGTACCTGGTGTATATGCGTAGCCCTGTGTCTTTGAAAGAAGAGCATGTAACACTGAAACCTAACATTTGTATTTAAGTTATTGTCTTAGATTTATTGTTTGAATTGCAATAAATCTCTTGAGATCAAGGTTTCCATTATTGTTCGTGATAGTTATTGTTAGTTGTTGCTAGCATCATTCATCATCATCACTTGAGTACTGTTGTTATCACATACCTGATGTAGCAACCAAGTGCCCAACATCTGCCAGTCTTTGGACTTGTCTTTTGCCTTTACAGACATACATGCATAAAGCTGCTAATACTGATGCAAATAGTGTGATGTTTGAATGTACTACGGGAGGATAATTAGACATGCCTGCTTGTCAAAGTGCAGTACTGTGGTGATTGTGGAACCATTTGGAGGTAATGCTCGGAAGTGTGTACCAGTAAGTTTCCCTTGCTTTTAAAGTAGGGGAAAGAGGATCATTAAAAATTTCAGTTGAACAAAGAAAGACATACTGGTTGAATTGTAGTATTGTGGTGGAATGTTTTTGTCACATTGGTTTTGAATTTGGCCTTAATATTGGTGTGAATATAGGACATTCACCTTGTGAACTGTGGGCAGATGTCGCTCAGTACAAGTCCTATGTCTTCTCCCCTTCTGTAACTCTGTTTGGCCAGAATTCCTCCAACCATGCTGTGTAACACATTCCTTCCATGTTACAGCAGTGTTGACCTGAAGTAGGTTCAGACATCCAGAAAATGGGGATAGTATGTTCTTCTAAAACATAGGAACAGACCTTTACTGTGTGGCTTATAACCCTGCTGAATACTTTATGTGTCAGCAACTGTTCTGTCCCTATCCCTTATTTGGAACATACCATTACACACAGAACTGTGCCAGGTTAGCAAAAATGGAAATTCTGGGAGTGGAAGTATGAGTATTGGACTTTGATGAAAGTATGGGCGATCACAGAAGGTTGAAATGATGAACTTTGAGGTTCATGAATTTTGAGACTGGACCATTTGGGACGTACAGGGAATTGTGTTATTACGTGATCATTTGTAGATGATACACCTGAATTACCAGTTATGGCACACACCTTGTGAAAAGTGTAACCTGGAACACACACAAAACATAATTTCATGTCACCAAGAGTACACAGGCTGATATTTGCTATGAATTCAACTGAAGAGAAATATAGTTTCTTGTAAAAAGGTGCTAGTGACGTAACATACTGTTCCATGTCAGTTGGAGTCTGAGTTGTAAGTGTGGATTTATGTTGCAAAAAAGAACTTTCTCATGTGACGGTCATGAAAAAGTCTTTAATGAAATATGACTCCACAAGACAAAGAGGGAGACACAGCAGATCTGACTAATGTCAGAGCTCTGAAGATGGAAGCTGAGAATTACACAACAGATATGAAATTTGTCAACAGTCGGATGGTGGAAGTTGAGAAACACAGGACGTTCAAAAGTTGGCAACAGTTTGGAGATGAAAGCTGAGACACACTGCAGGTCTGAAAGTTCTCAAAAGTCTCAAGGTGGAAGCTAGCAGTGAGAACAAAGCCTTGAAATTTTACATACCATGTAGTTGCTTGATTCTTCTTTGTCTGCCATTTGAGGATTCATTTGTAGATATATATTTGGTTGTTTGGTTTGTTGTTGCTCGTTTGTTGGTTGCTTGGTTGTTCACATATATCCTGCGAGAGTGCAGGGGATGGTGGAGCACCTGTTACTGATCTGCGAGCGTTGAAACCTCTGCTGTCACTAGAGTGGTTGTTAAGTCTGTATGAAAACTGGAAGTCACAACCAACATGCAGGTGCACTTGCAAGGTGATATGTCTGCTGGGCTAAATTGACTCTGCACTGAATTGACTCAGGAAAGCTATCAGTGAATCAATCCAGTGGCCTTTTGAAAGCTCAGAATATACACTGCTGTATTGTACCAGGAAATGATAAATCACTGGGTATTGTTGATGTTAGTGAAGCAGGGCAGTATCAGGGAATGGATATATCAGCTAGTACAGGGTGCAAACCGTGCCCTTGTCGTGTGTGTGGTTAGCAGTACAGAGTTGGCATGTGAGGGATGTATATGGCTGTAGCAAGAGGTATCCTTGTGACATTTCTGGGCCTGAATTTGCAAATGCAGCTGTATGAAATGATAACAGGAGGATCCACACAGAGGCGAGGCTGTGTGTTAGTCATTTCTTGGGAAAGGCCTTTGCGTACAAACTGTCTGTTTTTATTCACAGCAGTTCCCACCGCATGGACATTGTGCTCATGCATTTCCACCCTGTGACACATTTCTGGATAAAATTGCAATTGGAGATGGATATATTTATCCATACAGGTGAGAAACCCCATGTCTGTCTGGGAAGCAGTTTCAACTCATTTCCTCGACAAACCATGGTCTAACCCATAAAAAGATGTGGCTTTGTGAATGTGTGGTGTGTGAGAAAATTTGAACTAGATGACTAAGAATGATGGTTAAACTGCAAATTGTTGATACGTCATCTTTTTACATCTCACAACCATGTGTAGTATTCTCTTATTTTTTCAGTTGTAGTGGATTATGTAACCAACTTTGGAGATTATTGGCAGATTAGGATTGCTGTTGTCCAGGTTGTGACACCACATTGTGTTTGCTGGTTACCAACACTGAAGGAATGTGTTGACTCATGCTACTGAGAATGTATTGATGTCATGTCTGTCTTGAAGATGGAGACAGCAGATTCCTCCAGAATGTTGTAACCAACTGGCAAACATGCAACTGGAATGAAATTAAGAGGATAGAAATATCAAGAAGTTGTACTTGTTCTAGTGATGTTATTTGATGTGCTGATGGAAATGCAACTTTTTTGGCTGGTTCTGTGTGTTTCTAGAGCTTTGTCTTTTTTGTGAAGGGATGATTGTGATTATATTTGAACATAAAGATCTGGACAAAAAATCTTTGACCTAAGTGCAGAGTAGAGAATAAAACAAATCAAGAAACTTTGTGACTTCTGTTACCTGTAGTTATATTTTTCAGATTATAAGACATACTTTTTCCACAGAAAACACTTCATAAAATTCTCGGAGTCTTATGGTCCAAGGGTGTGTGTGACTGGTAGAAACTATATACTGTACTGCCATGTGTAATCAAGTATTTGTGAATTTGAGCTTCAAATATAGATACATTATTTTATCTCTAAATTTGTCTTCTGAAGTTTGGTGTGTCTTTATGGTCTGGAAAGTACAGTAGCAGTGGTGCAGTTGCTGTGATGTGAGTTGTAGTTGAGGTGAGGAGAGGTGCTGTATGCGTAGAGTGCTTTGGTGAGGAAATGTGTAATGGAGCTGTTTTGAGGACTGAAGTGTGGTTGTTAGGATGATACATGAGTGAATATTGCAGAAATAAATTGTTGTGGTGAAAATTGAACAGGACCTGGAAGATCTAGAGGTACCTTTTTGTGTTTATCAATGTGAAATCATGAAGTTATATTCCCTGAGTTATTCATTTTACTTAGAATTTAGACATTATTCTGCAGAGATCGGTGCTGTTCTGGGATATTATGTGACGTTATGTGGTAATTATTTATCTTTTCTTCTCGGACTCTTGACCCTTGAAGATGGAACTGCTATGTTGTCCCAAAATGTTGGTAAACAATTACCGCACAACACCACATAATATCCCAGAAGAGCGCAGATCTCATCAACATCACGGTGGAAGCCTGAAATAAAGATTATTCTGTAGTATTTACAAATTGAATAAGCATCAGTGTTAGTGTAATCCCCCCCTCCCCCCTTCCCGCAGCTAATATCATATAGAAGAAGGTGATTCAAGATCTTCATTCAACAGCCGTAATCACTCTGCCCACTTTGTCTTGCAGGTGTCGTCCATCTGCTCTGACATCATTCAGAGCTTTCCTTGACACATGGAGTACTCTGCACAGGAACCAGAATGTGTTTGACCTGTCACATGCCACATCTGTTCTCATACAAACTGAAGATCACACAATTGGCAGTGTGCTAGAATGCCGTTATTGTGGAGTATGTTTTAATAGTAACAGTGAATTGGCAGTACATTTATCTGTAGCACATTCATCTAAAGCCTTCCATTGTAATACTTGTGATGCAATATTTTATGATGATAAAGATCAGTTCATGGAACATCTGAAAAGCCACGATCAGCAGCATGACTCGTGGTCTGAATATGCAGACAGAAATATCTCAGTACCTACTTTGATGGGGCTTGCGTCAGCAGTTACAGAATCGACAAAATCTGCACGTGTCAAGAAACAATCAGTGAGGAAGAAGAAGAGCTATCCTTGTAGTGTTTGTGGCAGTATTTTGTCCAGAAGTTTTGACCTGAAAAGGCACATGAGGATTCATAAACCTCTTGAAAAGGAGAACAATTCTAAAAGAATGCAGTTTCATTGCACCTATTGCAGTAAAATTCTGACACGAAAGTCGGATTTGAAAAAACACATTTTGGCTGTTCACACTTTCAAACCATCAGAAGGAAACTTCAGTAATTTAAGATCTTGTTCATTAAGTAAAGGAGATTCTGAGTTACCCCTTGAGGTAGAGCTTTCATCTGAAGTGGGAAGTGAAACATCGAAACAGCCCAAACAATGTGAATTTTCCTGTGATGTGTGTCGAAAGACATATACAAGAAAGTATGACATGATGAAACACAGAAAACAACACATGTTGGAGGAATTAGGACAAATGGGAAATATTTATGAAAATGATGATACTGGTGACTATTTACTTCACCATACAAAAACACCACAGGAGATGTCCAAAAGGGACTCTAAGGAAACTGATGCTGTTGACAATACTAGCAAAAAGAAGCAGGATGATATATCTCGTGCAAAAGTTGAAGTGAATGGGCGTACAGTATATCATTGTGACCAATGTAATAAACATATTGTTACAAGGTATAGCTATGTTCGACATTTGCGCATACATACAGGTGAGAAACCATTTACATGTCATGTGTGCGGTAAACAGTTTCGAGTTCAGGCTCTTCTCAGTCGCCATGTGCGTGAGGTGCATGACCGCATTAAGAATCATGCATGTGATATCTGTGGGAGACGCTTTGCAAATAGTAATGCGCGGAATGATCACAGGAGAACACACACTGGAGAACGTCCATGTGTTTGTCATCTTTGTGGCAAGGCATTCAAAACAAAAGCCTCTCTATTTGTTCATAGCAAGTTTCATTCAGACATTTTTCCACATCCATGTTCTCAGTGTGATAAGCGGTTCCGTCGACGCCAGCAGTTGAACATCCATATGTTGCATCATACTGGGGAGAAGCCCCACACCTGTCGCTTCTGTGGCAAGAGCTTTCGTCTGAGTAAGACTCTGAAAGATCACACACTAATACACACAAACAAGGAAACTTTTGAATGTGTAGTATGTCGCAAGCATTTTGCACAAGAGCGTTATCTTAAAAACCACGCAAGGAACCATAGACTCCAGGTCACAAGTAGAAATCTTGTTGCAAACTGAGACGCATATTTACAGACTTACATTTTGTGTGGATTGTAGGTTAAAAACTCCTTCCCGATTTGGTACTACTGTTTTTTTTGCGTTAAATAAAACTGTGTATGAAACATTTTACTTCAAGTTGCTAATATGAATTTGATCAATTTAATTGAAAATAACAGATTTAATTGGGTAAGTGAGAAGTTCGCATGATCACTTGAGAGCAGGGAAACTAATATTGTATTTACTGAAATATAAGACAACCCTTCTTGATGGTCTTCAGTTCCCAGGAAAATACATTTACAGAACATGTTAATCTTTGTGGGTGATTATATGGCAACCACCTCGTTTTTCACATGCTGAGCTAGGGATAAATTCTTGTCTTACATTTGCATAAATATGTTATTTGATGGATTATTTTTCTATGTATTAAATTTCTTGGTTGGTTGTCATTTGACATATTTATTTTTAATAACAAATTAATATTCATGTAGTACGAATAAATGTATTGGGAAAGGAAGAAGGAAATGAAAATAAATAACTTGAGTACATAAAGTGTCCTGTGTAGGTAGTTCAGATTTAATTTACAATTAAGTAGGCATGAGGGAAATGTAAACACAGACTTTCTTGCTGTGGGTACTTTGCATACCAAAACTTAGTACATAACTTAGGTTGTAGCAGTCATACCATTTGAGTAACTGCACATACCAGATGTTGTGAAAGTTGCTGTACTGGCACTGTACATTTGAGGGGAACAATGCTGCTTTACAAGTGGGTACTTAGGTGATGGGAAAATATGCACTGAACGTGGTGGACAAAAATTTGAGCAATTTCTGTAGCTTGTCATGCCAGTTTCTACTTGTGATTTGTCTTGCATAAAGCACTCTTTACCTGGGTCGTAAGCATGGTCTTCGTAAAGTGACTATTAGAATGCATTGCATGTAGAAGTGATGTGGTGTGTCACAAATTATTTTTAGTTTTGTCTTCAAAAAGTCAACAGGTATGTGTGGAAGGTTAGCGTACATGTATGGAGGAGAAGAATGGAAGATTGTTGCTTCTTCTGCTTGTCATTGTGATTAGTGCTGAAGTCGTGTAGTCAGTATAGCAGCTAGGCTGCAAGCTAGGCAGTTAGGGTTTGAATCCTATTACAGGCAAGAGATTTTTCTGTCCTCCAATATGTTATAGACACTCTGGGGCCCACACGGCCTCCTATTCAGTGGGTACTGAGGGCTCTTTTCCAGGGGGTAAACCATTCACCTCTGTTTAGTGCAGAGGATAAGAATGAGTGGCGCTATACATCTTCTCCCATGTGCCTTTTTTTAGTTGTCCCATCATACTATACAGCATGTTCCACAATGATAAGGTGATGCGGTTTGCTCTGCTCAGTGCACTATTGCAGTCGCATGTTTAGAAACACTTAAGTGTACACTGTGTGGTATAAAGAGTTTCGTTCTGATACTTTGGAGGGACATGTTGACTTCATTTTCAGGGTGACAATTTGGTTCATTTTCATGTTAACAAAATTCAACCTTCCTGAAGTAGAGGCAGGGCTTTGCTCTGAAACATCAGAATGTAGTCACTATACTGTAAGGTTTAAAAATCCAGAACAAGACCTGTTGTGAAAACCCGAAGACTTACAAGTTTACGTTTGTTTGTTGTGTGTGCCACCATCAATGTTGTGGCAGTACAGAAATGCCGTCAATTGCTGTAGTAGTCACTCTTCACTTTGCTATGGACCTTTCCAGTGTCTGCTGTCCATTGCTGCAAGTCACATCTTGACTCAGCTAAGGATTCGGGCACTGACAGATACGTGTGGTCTTTGACAAACCCTATAAAAGAACCGTGATGGTTGAGGCATTCCCCCATGTTGCATTCAATTTCCAAGCTGCTTAATACAAAAATATGCTCCCATGGCCAAATAACTGTGGAGTGGTGTTCCATCTCACAGGAAGAGTAAACATCAGGAAGGTCGTCCAGGATGTGGTGCTGTGTCATTGGGTGAGTGGTTGATGTGTTTTGAATGCACTACAGGCCTTTGAAATGATGTGAACTACTTGTCCAACACCACAGCATCACATCCTAGAAGACTTGCATTTTCAGCAACACTGCTTTAAGTACCTATAATCTTGCACCAAGGAAGTTCTGCCTGACCTGAGGCAAAAGCCGCTGCTCAGGAGTGGTTAGGTACACCATACTGGAAGTCATGTTTTCTCATAAGTAAACAGATGGCATGCATTTGTCATGGAGAGTGCATTGCAGGCATTCACTTCGGGGGGAGTCATACTTTGGCATGATGACTCTTGTTACCATAGAAGTGCACACACTGTTTCTCACTGCAGACAGCGGTTATGTCAAGCACATGTCTTCGTCCAGTTGATGGGATGAAAGGCTTTACTCATGGCCACCCTCCTCACCTTGTCTGCTTCAGTAAAGGCCTGCAGCAGGTGGACCTTAAAGGCTTTAAATTAAGCTTGCTATGCTAAACTCTTCAAACATTTCTTCGTGTTTATCTCAGTGCTAGCTTGTCTGGTTGACTTCCTTGGACTTCAAGCAAACATATCTCTCACATGATCCACTGTTCACTTGCTGGTGACCTTGGCAAATGCAGCCTATCATACCAGCCTGTAACTGCCTCCTTCAAATGTGGCTGATTTCTCTGTGAACTTTTTTGGACATGCTATCACACTGATGATTCAGGTCTGCTGATGCTGTGTTGTTTGGCGTCATGCCCCAGAAAGCTTTAAGCTTGAGCAACACTGCTGTGAGAACACAAATCTCTTACTGTTGCTGAACTGTGCTCTCAGGTTTTGATTTGCAAAACTGAGGCAGGCATTGATTTTTTTTTGCAGTTTCATTGTATACACTGCAGGGTGTGGTAGTGCTGCAATTGCCAGGCAGTTAACTGCCCAGCATGGTGGTACTGCCAGGGAGTCAGGCAGTTAACTGTCCAACATGGTAGTAGATTTTTATTGTTCCTGCATGTGTATCAAGGTGTGTCATTGTTCTGATAGCTTCGATGCACTGGGTGTAACAAATACCAATCATCTTTGTCGCTCTTGGACACCCAGTGTACAATAGTACAAGAACCCAGTATCGTCTTTGTAGCAGTAGGCTCACCTCTGGGATCATCAGAATACTTAGGCTGTAATGAGAAGCATACTTCTAAGGGACACCTTTTAAACCTGCGTCATATTCTGTGAGCAGCTGAATTAATTAACCAGTTGGTAGACACTGATTATTATTATGCATTGTGTGTTGCTTATCAACATTATACAGAGCAGAGCAACTAACCTGCTCCTAGTCTGTGCATTTGTGTTGGTTGAGGCTATTTGGCATCCACCATACTATCCCTAAGTAGAAAACCTGTTTAAACACTTGCGTCTACCTGTGTAAAAGACAGTACCAGGGGTCTCAAACATGTGGTCCCACTAATTCATTTTGTTGGGTCATCTCTCTAATCTAATTCAAGTTGTGGGCTCAAAAAGGTGTCCTGTCTGTGGACAGTAACATGTACCTTAGCAGACACAATGATACAATAAAGTTTTAAGTTCAGTAATTGTAGTATGGTTCCTTTTCATTATTACAAGTATGAAACATGCCTTATGGTATGTTTAATTGTAATGAAAATACTTAATGCCCTTTTTTGCTTAAAGTGATGTGGGGCCTGCCTTAAATTCAAAAATTACCCATTTGGCCCAAAATCTGAGTCTGAGATGCCTGGACTCTGTTATACGCTGGAGTATGTGAACTAGAACTTCAGATTCCATCCCATGCCCTTCTTACGTTATTTGGAATTAACTTCGTATATTAGAATATGATAAACTGGAATATGTGAACCAGAACTTTACATACCATGCACTTGTTACATTATGTAAATAACTTTGTATGTTATAACTGTAGATGAATGACATTTGCAGAATTAATTTTTGTACTGCACATTGCCATTTTGTATGATTGCTTGTCAACTTCACATAATGAGATTTATATAAGACTTGCCAATTTATGTGTGCAATTCACACTTTGTGTATATAATGAAGTGCAATGTCATTCCAGATCTTCGTCTGACAAGTGCTGTTCTCTGATAATGTTCCCCATGTTAATAAAGGACCTAAATACTGAATGGAATTTAATAGTGCCTTTTAAACATCTCAGTATCTCACATCCCCATTTCCAATAAGCTGAAGTTCTTTGTCATCATGAAAGTACATTAATGTGTAAACTGGTATTTAATCTGTTGTATATCCCCCATCACTTTTTTTTTATTTTTTATGGGCTTGAATGTAGTGCCCTAATGTATCCTTATTATGGAATATTCCTATTTGCCAGTTCATGTACGTAAATGTAAGCAACTTAAGTGAGGGAAGCAAGAAGTGCATAGAAAATTCATGTGGTGGACTGTCTTTGAGAGCAGCAATTGAAGACTCAGAGTGAACGTATGTTTTATGAAAATAGGTTGTGAGAGATGTCATCTGGTTACAGCTGCCTGAGGATCGGGCCCAACACTTTGGCACTGTTGGAACTCATGTTGCACTATCTGAGATGTGGTGCATATTTAATATAGTGCTGTGCGTTTATTTTGTTGGCCTTCTGCATTATCAGTGTAGTACTGCTGGCATAATGTGTGTGTGCCTTCCGTGCCCCCAAATGACATGTAATCAGTCCTGTCTTTTCTGATCATTTGCGTTGTTTACTGATTGGGGAGAGCAGATAAGCCTTTATTGTTACAGGCTGGAATCAATATTCATTTTTGAGAATTTTGTGTGATTTAGACTCTTTCTTGAGGTAAGTTTTCATTAATGTTTTTTACTTCACTGATAAACATTCTGTTCCTTGTTTAACACAGCCTTTGTTATTGCCTGTCATTTTCTTTTGGTTAACTGCAAGAAAATTAGGGAGTGTTCACAGTGACTTTTCGAATGATTGCTTGTACAAAAGATGGCTTTGTAGTTACGTGCATTATAGCAGTCTGCTGTTTCGTCTGCTTGTGCAGCTCAGTGTCAAAATCCTGAGTCTAGATATTAAAAAGTAGTTGATATTCCTACGTCATATATAGTTTGTTTCTGAAGTTGTGAAGCATGTGGTAAATAGATTATACATAGAGAGAAATTAGTACAGGGTTTTGATAGGAAGGTCTGAAAGGATGGGACCACTTTGAAGATCTAGGTGTAGATGGGGGGTAATATTGAAATTGATGTTAAAGAAATGCAGCCAGAAAGCATGGACTTGAGTCATCTGACTCAGAATGGGGACAGTTTGTGGCCTGTTGTGAACATTGTCATGAACTTTTGTATTCCACAAAATGTGGGGCATGTCTTGAGTAGGAGAGGAGCTGTCACCTTTCGAAAAAAGGCTGTACTGTACTGCATGGAATTAATTAATTAATTAATTAGGTTACAGTTACATTTTGCATGTCAGTACCTGGTGGTATGAGCTGTAAAACAGTGATTGAACGCCTAGTGCCACAGGTCCGTAACTGTTTGGGTTTACCCTGTCCCTCTGTCACTTGTGTGAGAGCACTAGACCACATTCTGGTCCAGAGCCTACATACTATAGCTCCAATCTGCCTGTAATCATTCTCATCAACTCTTAGTAGTTGCCTACAACTGGGTAAATGAGGAGGGGTCGGTAGGTTGAAACAGATTGCAGATTGAGGGATAGTTTATGATGTCCATAATTAGACTACCTTCATTTTATGAATCTGTATTTAGTTTGTGAGTAACTGCCATGCTGAGTAACTGAGTCTGTGGAGGATAGTTATTATTGAGGAGGTAACAGTTTTTAGCCGGTTGAGAAATTTCCCACATTTTATGGAATGTGAAGGTTCTGTATCATGTTAAAAACAGCCCACCTCTTGTACTTATTCTGAGCCAGATGAATCCTGTCCATGCTCTTCATTATATTTAATATCTATTCTAATGTCATCCTTCCATCTTTGTCAGAATCTTCCAAGTGGTCTCCTTCCTTCAGGTTTTCTCACCACAACTGTGTGTGTATCTCCTCCCCCCCACTCTTCCCCATACAAGCCACATTCCCCACCCATCTCATCCTCCTTGAGTTGATCACCCAAGTAATTCTGGAGAGCGGTTCAAATTATGATGCTCCTTACAATGCAGTCTTCTCCATTCTTCTGTTACTGCCTGTGCGTGAGGCCTCACTATCTTCTTCAGCATCGTTTTTATTTTGGAGTACTGTGTAATAGGCATGCTGATAGTTTAAATAATAATTCTTGGTGTAGAGGAGACCATAGGGTAAATGCAGCAAGCAGTGCATAATATCAGTTGCTGTGTGTGTGTCACGGAAATGGTACCAGTCTTCTCAGTGAGTATTTGATGCAGAGTACTGTTAAGGACAGGAATGGTAAGGCTTTAGGAAATTAAGTGGTATAAATGCTATAAGTACTTCATAAGTCAAGCATGTAACATGTCCATAGGGTTGTTGGTCAGTGAGAGGGGCATTTTTGGGTAGCAGTTTTAGGACATAATGTTAGTTCTAAATTCTGTTTTTAATTTAGCTGCCCTGTGGATTTTTGTTTTTCTTCACTCCTTGCAGGCATATTTCAGCATAGTGCCATATCCTTCCCCCTTCATCACTCATAAACGTTCTACCTTACCACAACGCTTCGTAACCTGGCATTTGATAAAGCATTGTGAAAGAAGTAATGTAATCAAATGTGCTACTTCCTCCCACATCAAAGTTGCAGCTCATAGTAAAGTATTTATACCAAAACACGTTATTCTAGTATGAGTCCTGTGACATACCCATGTTGTTAGGGCGGCCTGTTACAGCTGTTAAACAAGGACAGTGGCACTTACTGTAGACTTTGTCTTGCAGGTGCCATCAGTCCCCACTGGCATCATTCAGACCTTTCCAGGCAGCAAAAAATGGTATCGGAGATGCTGTTAAGTTGAAGAGCGACATTGCCTATTCTTGTTATGCGTCAAATTCTGATTCTGTTTGCATCAAAGGAGAAGATAATATTTCTTCTGAAACTTGTGATTACTGTGAGTGTCTTCTCAGTCATAAGAGTGATTTATTAGCTCACACAGGCAGAGGGCATCCAGAGTGCATATTCCAGTGTGAAGTATGTTATATTGTGTTTGAAAGAAAAGAGTTACATGAAATCCATATGAAGTTACATGAATCTAGTGAAAAATGTTTCCAGAGAGTTACAGGCACTTGTCGTAAGAGCTGCAGCCATGGATCTGATCCACGTGATGATACTGGAATTTCTGATGGAAGTAATGCAAAGGTTTCAAGAAAGCTGAACATAAATGTGGCAGTTGAACTTGAGACTGATACAAAACCAGCAGCACAGAGCCCCCTTGAATGTAAAATATGTGGTAAATATTTTAAGAGGCCTCAGCAGCTCCAGAAACATACTGAAACCCATGAGAACATTTGGAAAGTTGAAGCAGGTGAAAGTGTGGCTGCAGTGAGTGAGTCTGATTCAGAAAGGGAGTCATTTAATGAAGAGGAAAGTAAAGTTGAAGGAAAGGCAGCCCCTTGCCAGAAAGAGAAAATGAAGAAAGCATATCAGTGTGAGATGTGTGGGAAAAACTTTGTGTTGAAGGACAGCTACAAATCTCATCAGCGGATCCATACTGGTGAGAAACCTTTCACGTGTCATATTTGTGGGAAGCAGTTCTCCCACACAGGTGGCTTATACTATCACTTGAAACATGTCCACGCTGGCATTAAGAACCACAGTTGTGATATATGTGGCCGCAGCTTTGCCTTGAAGGCAGCCATGGAAGATCACCGACGTATTCACACAGGTGAACGTCCATATGTTTGTCACACTTGTGGTAAACCATTTAAAACAAAGGCTTCTTTGTACATTCACAGCAAAATCCACACAGACTCCTTCCCCCACCCTTGTACGTACTGTGAACGTCGATTTCGATGGAGACAGCAGCTGTTAGCTCATATGACCACACACACTGGTGAGAAGCCTCACACTTGTGATGTCTGTGGTAAAGGTTTTGGTGTGAAGAATGACCTCACTAGGCACAGACTGATCCATTCAAGTGACAAACCATTTACCTGCTCTGTTTGTGGCCTCTCTTTTGGACAAAAAAGATATCTAAAGAACCACGAGAAGTCACGTCATGGGATGCAAAGATGAAACAGGCTGCTTGTGTAAACTGATAGTCATCTGTTATTCTTGTCTGTGCATTTCAGGGTCTCACAGTGTAGACTGCGTTTGAGTGATTGTGAGTTTATTGTTTTGTGTCACGCTGGCATACGTTTGATTGCGTGTGAATCATCCAAACTACAGATTTTGTAAAGTAATCAGTTAAAAGATGGATTTTAAAATGTATATACAGCAAGATAATGCATTATTTTAAGATTTTTAATGTCATGATAATATTGAAATGAAGTAATAAAATCCTTACAGCGTGTTTTGTGTACTAGAGTGGAGTAAGTTGTGCTTTTGCGTGTGGTACTGATACTTATTGAAGCTTTGTTTTAAAATTGTAATGTACAGGTGTTCTTGTTAACAAAGATAAAACTAGCTCAAACTGACACCTGGTTTTGCAGTGTTTATGCCTATTTTCCCTAAGTTTCTGCCATGTATTAGCTGCTCTTTGAATGTGATGTTTTGATATTTTCTTGAAAATTAATTTGGACCAACTGTTGGAGAACTCACAAAAAATAATGTGGAATGCAGAGGGTTAAGGACACAAGATTCATTACTGTGTGCACAAGAGCCCACTACTGACCCCAACCCAATCCATATGCATCCATTGCAAATCCTGACACCCTGTTTTTCTGAGATTCGCTGTAATGTCACCTTCTCATGCATGTTAATATATTTGTGTATTCATGATATATTGAATGACACATTGTAGCTCAGACTAGAGTGTTGAATGGTAGGTGGAGAGTGACTATTGAATATGAGATGTGGTAAGGGAAGTAGTCAGGGTCTGATTTGATACAGTGTCCTGGCAGTTGCATGGAGTGACCTTGGGGGGGGGGGGGGGTAATAACAGAACCCCCAGGATACCCAATCTGCGTTTAGTGATGAAGCCATTTTCCGTCTGTCCAGGCATGGTACCAACATAACATTAGATCCTGGGGAGCAACAGTCTGAGTGCAGTATACAAGGTACAATGGATAGTTTCACGTTCAGTGTTTTTTGTGTTCTATCCACACAGAAGTGTTCATGCCTTTTTTTGCTGCATGTGCTATGACTGGTCTGGTGTAACTAGATGTAGCGGAATTCCTCATTTGATTTCGGAAGAATGATGTGCTATTGCAGGAAGATGGTGTGCCACTGTATTACCACATTGCAGTTAAGGACATTATGGATTGAAAATTTCCGTAGAAACAGTGCCAGTGGTGGCCCTGTCACTTGGCCACTTGACCGTACATTGTTGGATTTCTTCTCTGGGGGCAGGGGCACTTTAAGAATGCTGCCTACATATCACCATCACTCACCACTTTGCCAAACTTGCTTCTGCAGCTACATTTACACCTGCCATTCTTGTGTATGTGTGGCCTGAATTTGAATACAGATATGTGTGCTGGTCCACTGACGGTGCTGTCAATGAACATCTGTGAACTGTTACGGCTAGGTCACTAAAACTTTATTGTACAACATATGAAAGTTGTTTGACTTTCATTTTCCTTCCTATTACATCTCCAAGCAATATATATATATATATATATATATATATATATATATAAATTATGTACATTTAGTGTGTTCACCATAACCATTAGCTGGTATAGGGGACTAGGCTATGGGCTGAAAGAGTCAGGAATTATCGTTGGTTCCTGGCAGGGACAAGAGATTTTTCTCCTTTCCAGACATCTAGACTGGGTCCAGGGCTTACTGGGTATATGTGGCTCTTTCCTGATGTGATTTGACCAGGGCATGAAGTTCAACATGCACCATGATCTCAAGTGCTTAGGTTAAGAATGCTTGCTACAATACCTGTACTCTCCCATATGTCTTCATTGCATGTGCAGGGATGAGTTTAAAACACACTTCTGATAGCGCACCATATGCATTTTTATTGGAGTTTAATACATTAATTGTTGACAAATTGTTAAACTTTTCCTTATAGAGTAAAATCTGTGAAATGTGACAGTGGATGGTCTGCAAGGCTGTATTAACCAGAACTTGACTAAGAGGTCCATTACAGCTCACTTTTCCATCAACTGTCAGCACCCAGCACCAATTTTGAGGGTTTGGCGACTTATTGTTGTGTTTCTTTAGATCATTTGTATGCTGTGTTGCATAAGTAGTGATGAAATGGAATAGAAAGTGTTGCAAGGAGAATGGAACAAGGTACCTAGTGGAAAATTAAACATTTGTGTTGCTAGGTACACTAGTGTGCACATTAGGTGTAACTCAGGATATCCAGCAACCCCTTGGTCCCAGGGATGCTGGATGTTGCCAGCTTTTACTGGGTGTGTTAATTGACCTCATACTCAAATCATGTAGATAGTTTTCAGGCTGTCATTGCTGTAGTAACAGGCTGCTAGATTATTACACATAGGATCGTTTGTTTGTTCTGATATTCTGGAGGAATGTCCTGCCTCCTCCTCAAGAGTGACGTAAGTAGGTTCAGGTGGACGCTGGAGTGATGCGGGGGGTTGTTTCAAGGTTGTGAGGATTGTGGCCAATTAGGGCTGCAGAAGCAGAGACGTGATTGAGCTTGTACTTCAGTGCTGGGAATTGCGCAGTTTTAGGTTGTGAGACAACCAGGGTGACTGACCCACCCTGTTCAGGTTCTCAGGTGTTTTTAAATGTGCAGGTAATGTGTGACATTTTGTATGTAAGGTTTATGTCTTGGGCTGTAGCCATTTAGAGGTGGGTTTAAATGTAATACCAATATATTTGTCCTTCATCCTGTTGTGCATTTGTACATAAACAATAACAACAACAGTTGAGCACAAATTGTATGTTTAAAACCCTCAGCTGAGATTTTTAAATATACAGGCTTTGCTTGACTTACTGTTTATATAACACCAGTGTTCCAAATGTCGTATCAAAGAGGAACATCTGTCAGTACTTACTCTGTGTGTGTGTGTGTGCGCGTGCGTGCGTGCAGACAATTATAGTAAGGAAGTCTTATCCTGCAATGTAATTTTTATTCGGAGTGACATAAATACAGCAGTCTGTGAAGTTGTGTAAGAGACTCTTTAATATGATAATTACATCTTCCAATTCTGAATACTTAACATGTGTGAGAAATGATCAGACTTGAGGACACATAATTAGTATAAAAATTTGTCTTTCAGGTGTGAGCATCAGATATCAGCAAATGGGAAACGTATGGTGCCATCAGCAAGCTCAGAAACTGACATTAGTTCACAGTCTCCTGATATTATGCCCAAAATAATTGCAAATGCAGGTCATACAATGCAGTCAGTAAACTCTAAAACTGACATTTGTTTGCAGTCTTCTGGTACTATGTCAGGAATATCAACACATGGGAATTCTGTGGTGCAATCAGCAAGCTCTGAAATTGACATTGATCCACAGTCTCCTGATATTGTGTCTGAAATTCCAGCAAATGGGAATAGTATGTTACCATTAGCAAGTTCTGTTGCAGACATGGGTTCACACTTTCCTAATATTGTGCTTGAAGTATCAGCAGATGGTAATAGTGTGGTGCCATCAGCAAGCTCTGAAATTATCATTGGTTCACAGTCTCCTGATATGCTTGAAATATCGACAAATGAGAATAGTATTGTGCCATTAGAAGGCCCAGAAACTGATACTTGTTTGCAGTCCCCTGATGTTTGGCTTGAAGTAGGCTGTAAAGTTGAACTGGAGGACTGTAAAATTTCATCATTAGAGGAAGTTTTACCTTGTCCAAATGAGGATCAGATTGAACTGAAAGTAGAGAAAATAATAGAGACAGGACCAAAAGTGGAAAGGGTTCAAACACAGCTTGATCAGCTGACTTGCTGTAGCTGTAATGTAGTGTTTGAAGCAGTTGCTGACTTAACAGAGCATGTTTTGGTCCACCACGGCAAAAATGTGTTTTACTGTCAGGTGTGCAGAAAACTTTTTTATGACTCAAAGACACAGTTTACAATTCACATTGCTACACACAAGCAAAGCAGCACACAAAGGAACACATCACCTTTCCATGAAACTGCTGCTGCTGTTGCAGAATTGGAAGATGAATTGATTTCTTTTGAGTTTCTGACAGATACTAAAAAAACTTGTTTTGCTGAGCCATTGGAGGAATCTGTCACACAGTTAGTTCTGAATGGATGTACAGAACAAAATGAAACAGCTGACAAAGCAGGTGATACAGGTGCATCAAAGCAGTTAATGGAGGGTAGGAAGTACTATACCTGCAGGTTATGTGATCAGAAGCATGGTTCGAAAAGTTCCCTAGAATCACACATGGGCCTTCATTCACAAGGCATGCAGAGTAAGTCATGTGATTTTTGTGGAGCGAAATTAAAAAGTAACACAGAATTGCTGCATCATATTTATTCAGTGCATGGTAAGAAGAACTTCTTGTGCTCATATTGCCAGAAAAGCTTTTTGGACAAAGTTTCAAAAGAAGAACATGAAAGATTACATGCAGGTGACAGCCTGTTCAAATGTAGTCGGTGTGATAACGTGTTCCAGGAAAAGTGTGCTCTTGACCAACATAAAAAAACTCACGGAAAATATGATGGCTCGTGTAATTATAAATGTGATCACTGCGAAGAGAAATTCCAGTTTCATTCCCTTCTTGTTTCTCATGTGAAGAAATGCACTAGTTTACAGCAGTATGACTGCTCAGTCCAGAGCAAGGGTTATTCACACAAGTTTGATCTCAGAAGACATGAATCACAATTTAATCATCAGCTTACAACACTTTCAAGGAAAAAGAAATCACAGTCTGTCAGTGTTGGGGCCTGTGAAACATCAGTAAGTAGCAAGAATACTGAAATGGGCCCACAGTTGAGTGTGGTGACAAATGATGCCACTGATTTGAGGAAGAATGCCAGCAGGGTTAAAAGTCACAATGTTGAAAGATCAGATGTAAAATTATATGACTCGTTCCGTTTTAAGTGCACACAGTGTCCAAAAAAATTCAGTTTCTATACTGTACTTGCTGCACACATGTTGAAACATAAAAAAGATATGTTCAAGTGTACGTACTGTGTTCAGAACTTCCACGACAAAGTTGAACTCCAGACACATGTGTTGGAAACTCACGCAAATATTGCACAAAATACACACATTGCTGATGAACAAGAATTTAAAGATGAGGCAGCAATAATGTTAGGTGATAATGGTGGTGAGTTAAATGAAGCAGCAGTAGTGTTAGATGATAATGGTGGCAAGCTAAATGAAGTATTAAACCGATATTCTGTTGAGTCTGCTAGTGCCCAGAATAGTAATACTTGCAGAGTACGTGATCATGCTTCACCAGGGAAAATTATGTTGATTGAAGATAATAATGTCTCTGATGATAAAAGCGGTGGTGATTCAAACATATCAGTAGAGTTCAATTCAGGGGGAGGTGAACCTAGCACCAGCAGAAACAGTATGTTTGATACAAAATGCAGTCTGCTAAAAGATAATAAGAAAATTGAAGGTGACAGGTATGCTCTCATTTGTCACATTTGTGGAAAGTATTTCCAACAGAGGTATGGATTAATTCGCCACGTTCAGAATGTGCATGAAAGAAGAAGGGATTTCAAATGTTCTTTCTGTAAGAAAGCGTTTTCTGAAAAAGCAGGAAGAGATGACCATGAGCGGATACATACAGGTGAAAAACCATATAGCTGCGACCTCTGTGACAAGGCATTTCGAGCAAAAGCTTTGCTTTACATTCACAAGAGGTATCATTCCAAAACCCATGAATCATATCGTTTCCAATGCATGCATTGTCCTAAGAAATTTCCATTTCAGTCTGATCTGACAAAACACATGAGGAAACATACAGGAGAGCGACAGTATATCTGTTCTCATTGTGGTAGAGGTTTCTATTGCAAGACTGATCTTGCAAAGCACATATTGCGTCGACATCCTCACACAACAGTAGACACAGCAGTTGAAAGCACTGCTCCACAACAAAATGAGAATGCTCTCCTAGCTGGAATAGATACTGAGCAGACACCATCAACAAATTCAGCTGTAAGAAATGCTCCAGTATTGAAAGCAGATGAAAATTGCAAGATTCATTTAGTCCGTAGTCAGAACACTGGCACTGTTTTGAAATCATACAAATGTGAAGAATGTGGAAAGATGTTTTATGAAAAGAGATCTCTGGAAGTGCATAAAAGGGTACACACAGGTGAGCGTCCACACACCTGCCAGAAGTGTGGAATGCAGTTCCGGCAGACTGGTGCCTTGTGTCGTCACCTTCGCAACGTCCATGAAGGGAGGAGAGATTATGTGTGTCATGTGTGTGGCAAGAGGTTTGGTGTAAAGGCTTCACGTGATGACCACGTCAGAATTCATACTGGTGAACGTCCTTATGCCTGTGACCTCTGTCCAAAATATTGTATATCCAAGACAGCATTGCTTGTGCATAAGAAAAGTCATTCAAGTGTTTTTCCTCATGAATGTATTGTATGTGGTAAATGTTTTCGATATTCAGGATCATTGGTGAGGCACATGAAGGGCCATACAGGGGAGGAAGTACAGAAACCCCACCAGTGCAAAGAATGTGAGAAGTGTTTTTCTACAAGGTCAGAGCTGAAATCACATGAACGTACACACACAAAAGAAAAGGCATTCACTTGTGAACACTGTGGTAAGCAGTTCAAGTTTTGTGGAGCCCTGCGCCGCCATGTTAACAGTCTGCATGAAGGCAGGAAGGATTTTTCATGCCACATTTGTGGAAAGTGCTTTTCTGAGAAAGTGGCTCGTGATAACCATGTTCGTGTACACACAGGAGAACGTCCATTTCGTTGCGAAATTTGCGGGAAGGACTTCAAAACAAATTCTTCTCTTTACATTCACAAGAAATTTCATAGTGAAGTCTATGCTGTATCATGTCCCACTTGTCATAAACGATTCCGATTTCAGTCCAATCTTTCCATTCACCTACGATATCATACAGGTGAGAGACCATACTCCTGTGACATTTGTGATAAAAGATTCGCTACCAATAGAGATATGTTGAAGCACAGAGCCATTCATTCAGATGCCAAACCCTTTGAATGTGCCATGTGTGGGATGGGATTCAGGTTGAAACGTTACTTGTTGAGCCACCTGTTGAAGTACCATGATGTAGAGGAAACAAAGTAATAAGATGAACATTGTGGGAGTTGTAGAGAAAGTAGTAAGTGACATGTGTAATCTTATACATAAGTAATGCAGGTAAACTGTTTTATTTTAAGTGCATTTCACGTTACTTTTTGAGTTGACAATGTGAATACGTTAGGTACCATCTTGAATGTATGTATACCATGTTTGTTTGAACCATGAGTACATTATTGTAATGATTACCTACACTAATAAAACAAGTGAAAAAAAGAGTACTTTGCGTGTTCTTTACACTAAGTGTGAACTCTTGATACAGTTTTACCCTGTGAAACATGTAACATACCAAACATAGCATTAAATCAGTTGAAATGGTAATCACACTTAAAATTTCCAATGTCTTTGGAACAAAATGTGTATGTCTTAAAGTAGTCAACATACATGTTTCAGGACTCACACCCAAGTGGCATCATCAGTGCCATCTATGCTAACATATCACAAACAAGTGATTGCATGCATGAAGAAACTGAGAACAGTTTGAATACAGGGAATTGTTGCTAGCATTGAGTCCAGAATCTTCCCTTTTGCTGTCTGAAACCATGAAGATTAAAATATACAGAACTGTAAGTCTACCTGTTGTTTTGTATGGGTGTGGAACTTCGTCTCATATTAAGGCAAAGAACATGGGCTGAGGGTGTTTAAGAATTGGGTGCCAAAGAATACTTTTTTGCTTAAGGGGAAGGAAGTAACAAGAGACTGGAGAAAATTGCATAATGAGGAACTTCATGGTTTGTACTGTTCACAAAATATTATTCCAGCTATTAGATGAAGGAGAATGAGATTGGTGGGGCATGTGGCATGTATGGAGGGCAGAAGAGAAGTACATGCAGGGATTTGGTGGAGAAACCTGAATTATGGAGACCATTTGCATTTGGAGGACAGAAAAAATGCATGCAGGTTTTTTGTGGGTATAAGGGTAAAGCTATCCCTATAAAGTCCTGGGCAGGCTCTGAGGGCTGCAGGAGGTGAGGCTTCCAGGATTTCTAGACCATCAGTACATGAAGGTGGTAAGGTTGTGAGCCCTACGCACCGGCCGCCTTTTGCCACAGGAAATGTTCCTGGCATTCATTTCTGTTAGAGGTTGGGTCAATCCCAGGGCCATATTGTGGCTGGAAGGATTAAGTCCATGAGAAATCCAGTGCCATATCGGGAATCGAACCCACAATCTTCTGGCTTGTAGCGCAGTGTCTGCACCACCGTATACCCCTTTGTGTGGGTAAATGTGAAGGAAAGAGACCTAGATGTAGATAGGAGGATAATATTAAAATGTGTCTTGAATGAATAGAATGGGAGGGCAGGGACTAGATAAATTTGGTTCTAGGTAGGGTCAGGTTTTGTGCTGTGGTGAGTGTGACAACCTTCAGGTTCCACAAATTGTGGGGAATTTCTTGACTAGCTGAGGAATTGTTAGCTTTTCAAAGACTGTGCTTTATGGGATCAATTATTATTGTTGTTGCACTTACAATATGCAGCATTTTCACATTTATGTGGCATTAAACCTTGTAGTAAGTGAGTTAAGGTAATGGAAATATGTTGACAGGGATGTCAGAGGGTAGAAGGATGTTATTCTGTGATTCCGTGTCCAAGGGGAAGCAATTGTAAAGTTATGTAATGTTCATGTTGAAATACTAGTGTGTTGTGTCAGGATACAGACTGTGTGGAGTTACTTCCTGACCACTCTGTACTACTGCAACTGAAATGTGGTTAAAACAGAAGCCTTTCTATATGGAATATACATGGGTGAGTCAAATGAAAACCTTGAACATTTTACGAGCTCATTCAATGCAGACAGTTTGGGTACAGCTTTATCATTTTTCAGCATTTTGCCAGATGTACCGCTTACATGAGAGTAGATTTGCCAGTAGTAATGATAGGAACACTTTATTTTCCAGGTATGAAAGATCATCGGAGGAACAATTACAATCACTTCGTCAAAGCATGGACGACTCATCTTTAGTACCATGTGGAAGTGATGACAAAGAGCGCGTTATATTAACACCTGAAATTGAATTTGATAGCCTTAGTACATGTGATAGTAAATCGGCATATGAAGTGTTTAACTTGTGTGCGTTTGAAGTACTCAGTTTATATAAAAACTTCCCAGACAGGCAGAGCACATTGCTGTCTGTTAGGGATGAAGATGTTAAGGATGAGAACAATCCTTATGATGCAGTTGAGTCTCCAGATGAACCAGCAGGTTATGTTTACCACCAAAATAGTGAGATGTTACTTGGTAAGTGTGACAATGATCGTAGCTACTGTGTTGACATTGAACGTTGTTACCATGTCAAAGGCCAGCAAATAGGAGACAAGAATATCCAGTCTCATGATCAGTGCAAGTGTCAGCATTGTGGTAGAACCTTTTTCTCTGCAGTATCATTTAGACGTGACTTAAAAATTGATCACACTGAACTTAATGAATTAAGATGTATATCTTGTAATGATACCTTTGAATCCATAAGTGATCTGCAGTTTCACAAGTCTGTTCACAGTCGAAACACAGGCAGTGATGGACCTTTTCTTTGTAGTATGTGTGGTAAAACATTTGGTACATTGAGCACTTTAAGGAGTCATGAAAGAAGGGTTCATCAGAGCCATGAGAACAGTACTCAAGACAGTGACATGAAACACACTTGTGAAGAATGTGGCAAGGAATTTCAGTTTCAAGAATATTTAAAGAGGCATATGCTGAAACATGGAGAGAAAAATTTTGTTTGTGAAACTTGTGGGAGAAGATCTGAAACTCTGTACACTTTGAAGCTCCACCAGGAGAGTCACTCAGAAGTGCGACCTTATGGTTGTAAGATTTGTGGCTCATCATACAAGAGGTACAGGAATTTGCTGTCTCACTGACAGGAGGTTCATGGGATCTATGCTGTTGGCCCAAGAAACCTGAAAGGCCCACTCACATGTCATGATAAGTCAAGGAAGGGACTTTTAGAACGGTTTCCTTGTGATGTATGTGATAAAGCATTTTCAACACGAGGGAAAGTGGTATCACATATGAGAACCCATACAGGGGAGCGCCCATTTTGCTGTGATATATGTGGCAACATGTACCCATATAGTAGCAGTCTGTATGTTCATCGTAAAGTTGTGCACGAAGGTAGGCAGCGAATAGAAAAGGGGTGCTTCCTGTGTGTTATATGCAATAAAGCCTTTTCAACATGAAATTACCTTGATGTCCATCGATGGACACACACTGGGGAGAAACCATTTATATGCACAGTCTGTAACCGTGCATTTTCTCAGCATACCAGTCTTATCAATCATGGTGCTTTGCATACAGATGCTAGGCCATATGATTGTACTTTTTGCAGCAAGGCATTCCGACGTCAAGAAACACTGTTAGTTCATATTCGAACACATACTGGTGAAAAGCCATATGTATGTGAGATCTGCGGTCGTGGCTTTGCTCAGCTAACTGACATGAAGAAACATCGTTTAAAGATTCATAAGGCACCTCCTCTGAAAAGGAGGCAATGGAGTTGAGACAAAGCACACCACACTGCATAACTGAAATCACAATGGGACGCCAAGTCATCACTTTAAGTGATCTATGTACACAACTTCTGACGGGTCTCCTGGGATGTGATAACTGAATTATTGAGTGAATGGTTTTCAGCATTTCAACAGAACATGTGCCTTCATCTTAAAGGGTCTCCTTCAAAACATCAGGAACCATTTACCCAATGACACAATGTCACATTTGAAAAGACTGGAATACTTGTAATCATGTATGTATGTGTTGTCATATAAGAGTGCACATTGTGGTTTTAAGTTCACATTTAGTTAGCTGTTTTTGTTACAGCAGTTGGTTGTTGGCAGATTCTTTAAATTGCATTTAAAGCCAGGTTGAGGCCATTTTTTTTGTGTTGTGTTCTGAGTATTATTGTGGAGTCCCACTTTATTCATACCATATGTTACCTTAATGTGAATGTAATTAGGCTTTCACAAGGTATTATTCTACTTTCTCTTGAAAAAGATCAGATTAAAATTGATTACGTACATAGTGATGTTACGTGTACGGGTAACTCGTTTTACGCGATTTTGTTTCGCGCGATTTCGCTTCAACGCGACTTGAAAATTAACGCCACTTTTCGAATTTACGCAATAATATTCGCCGCCATTTGGCATATATGATCCGTGGTCGCACTTACCGAATTTACTCGATAATTTTCAGTTTCACGCGATATGGCATGGACGATCTGTGGTCACAGTTATCTTCTGTAGGAGGCTGCAGGAAGTGACGTCAGGCACTCCATTAGTCACGTGTATGGATTGATTTTGTCCGCGTAATATCCACGTGGCTGACTTAGTTTTCTCTTCAACAGCCTTGGCTTTTCTTACCAGTGAGTGAGAAACATAAATCGGCATCGCCTAGTGCAATCCAAGTGAAAAATCAGCGAAAGAAATTGGTATTGAAGAGAAATTAAGCGTAATAACGCGACATGAAAAGGGTGAACGAATCGTTGATAGTTGCCGTAATGTTAGACTGGCTCATGGTGTCGTACATAAAATTCGTGATAATGTTGACAGAATTAAAGAAAGTGCTAAGTCAGGAACTAAAGTGTTTGTGTTGCAAGACTACTACAGTCCTAGCCGAATGAACTGCACCAAAAACTGTGGGTGTGAGTCTTCTGCATTTTTACTGCATTCGAAATAAATAAATATATTGTATAGAAATAAATGTATCCTGTATAGAAGTATGTATATACTGTATATACAGCACATGCATGCTCTAGAGGTGCGTATGTCCACTAATGGTACAGTCATACAGTATACAGGTTGAGGTTCTCAGTCCCCTAACCCCCAGGAAATACTTTATTTTAAATGGGAATTTTATATTGTAACTACCACAGTACACAAATACATGCATTACATACGACAGTTCTGTTTTTATTTACCCCTTCATGCTTCAGCCACTCTTGGCCATTTCAGGGGAATACAGTCAACCTCGGTTATAACGGATCCCAAGGGGAGTCCTTAAAATGTCCGTTATAACAGAAGTCCGTTATATCCGAGGTTCGATTAAGTTACTTTTTAGCATAACATTTAAATTTATACCACTGAAGTTACGCTTGTTTTCAGTTTTATTGCATATGGACACGAACAGCTACATTTTACACACGCAAAAACACACATTACTACATTCGTTAACCCTTGATGTAACAGATGGAAGCACCACACACCAAGATGCCTGAATGTTCCCCTCCTTTATGCACCTACTGCATTATAAAATATACTCAAAATTTTTAACCCCCCCCCCCCCCCAGTGGCGCAACAGCCACTCGTGGGCCAGGGCCCCCTCATTACAGTGGCTTCACGATCACACTCAGAGGCACCACACTCTTGTAGGACTGTTCTGGACGAGTGATCGGCCCGACACAAAGACCCCTATGTGACAACACACAACACTCACAAGAGACAGACATCCATGCCCCCGGCGGGATTCGAACTGAAGACTCCCAGCAAGTGAACGGCGGCACACCCACGCCTTACATCGCGCGGCCACTAGGATCGGCCAGAATTTTTAAATACTGTACCTGTGGCGCAGTTGGTTGAGGCACTGCGCTACAAACCGGAAGGCCTCAGGTTCGATTCCCGATGGTGTCATTGGAATTTTTCATTGACATTATCCTTCCGGCCACACTGTGGCCCTGGGGTCTATTCAGCCTCTAACAGAAACAGTACCAGGTTTATTTCCTGGGGGGTAAAGGCGGCCGGTCCGTAGGGCCGACAAGCTTGCCACCTTCATGTGCCGATTGCCTTCAAATCTGGGAGCCTCTGTCTCCTGGAACCCTCTGGCCCTGTCCAGGCCTGTAATGGAGTATCTTGACCTTTTTACATATTTGCACCTGGTTGGTTGGCCCATACTGACACATATCACTTTGCCGAAAAAAGAATTCTGTGTACGTACGGTAAGTAAAAGTCTTACACATCTGCAAGTAAATGCATCGAAGTCTAGCCGTAATTGATTTATGACAGGGCACTCTGCCCCAAGTGCCATAAACATGCTCCCGTATGACAATTACAGTACTTTCCCCCTGCTGCACGAATAACAGAAACAGGCTTATCCATTACAAACGCTAGTGGTTTGACCTTGTCCTTAGCAAAGCCAAACAAAGTGCAAAATTTACAAATCTCCACGGCGTCTCCGGGTACAAAATGCTATCAAATTACATTTGCAGTCTTCATGTCGCTCTGATGAGTGAGCACCCTGCGCTTGAACGCACTGTAACCGTGGTGAAATTGCCATTATTTTGCCAAAAAAATGGTATAGCTGAGGAAAATCAACTGTTGGGGAATGTCGGAGAAATCTGATGGGACCGAAAATCCGATATATAAGAAACCGTTGTAACCGAGGCAGTTACAACGATAAAGCATAGGGAAACGGCCGGGAATGGAAAATCGATCCGTTATAACCGAAGTGCGTTATAACCGAGGCCGGTATAACCGAGGTTGACTGTACTGTATATGTGTAGGAAGGTTCCAAAGACTACACTGTAAGGAAATGTGTGTAGTACATGCTACTGTTGCTTGAAATTGGTGAAATGTTAACAGTCCTTCTTTGTGTGGGTAAGAATTACCCCTTCTAGTCAGTGTGTTGACTTAAAATATTTCTTTGCTGTAATCAATAATGTAATGCCTTCAGAACCTTCCCAGATGTATACACTGTTCCCCGTGAAGGTGGCCAAAAGTGGCTGAAACCTGTAGGGGTAAATAAAAACGTCATTGCTTTATATATTTGTTGCTGTCTTTGTTAGTCTATTCGATCAAACAGTCAACATGTATTACACAGATTGCTGAAGGATGTTTAGGTGGCTTGGTATCTCATTATGAAGACCAAGTTTGTGTCTGTTCATCTACTGAGTGTTGATGTTCACAGCTGTATTTAATTCTGCAGATTTCACATCCAGTTACAGAGACTGTTTAGTGACATGGATGAAATATGTACAAGGCATTACAAATAAATTTATGCAAGAATGTTCCATATGGTTGTGCCATGCAATTACTTTATGTAGAGGAAAAACTGTGTTAAGAGAAACAAGTTGGCATCTACCAGGATTGCACTCGTTGTTACCTTCATGAGTAAGATGAATGGGGAAAAAATTTTTTTAGCTGTGGGCAACGAAATACATGAGTCTGCCTCAGTTATTACCTGATCTTGTGCCTATTTTGGACAAACTGTGTGATGGTCAATTTGTAAGTTTTGAAGTTTTCACAGTGGTGTTTCTGAAGATTCAAGTGTTGTGATATGTGATGCTGTGACACTGGGTGTGTAGTCCTCAACATTTCAAAGGATCAATTGGTTTTACAAACTCACACCACACAGTTTCTTTGGATGATGAATTGTAATTCTCTGAGCATATGATTTTTGAATCTCAGTGAAGCTAAGATTTGAGTGTTGAGCAAAGTTATGTGAGTAACATTGTGCTATGTTACGTTGTATATTTAATTAGGATTTAGACTGACTAAAACCAATTAGGTTTATACCAGGCATCTGTGATTCCATAAATGTTAATAGAAGAGAATGGATGTGAATGAAAAAAGGGATTCCTGAAGCTTTCATCCTAAACATCCCTGAGTGTGAGAGACTCTGGGATATTTATATGCATATATGTGCCCTTATTGTGGTAAGTACTTTGATTCTCGTCCTCTTCCATTTGTTCTATGAATTTTAGGCCCCTCTATGCTCTTCGTGTTTTGTTGTGCCACTTATTAATAGTATACGAATATTACTGATCACAAGCAGAGGTGTGTTAGAGAAACTGCAGAGATTATGTTTGCTACATCCATTAGCAGTAGATGTTCCTAAGGCTCTGCATAGTTATTTTTTTTATCATCCTGCTGTTTCTGATCATTACTCCCTACATTACATTATTACACCCTTTGCCAGTGGTAATCATGAGGCACAATTTGTTTTACAGGTTTGAAGAATCTACAAAGAATCAAATAAAAGCATTTCAGCACAGTACAGAAGACTCTTCATGTCAGATCTCCAGTGGTGAAGATTGGCATCATGTAATGGCACAAGCATATTTCAGTGAGCAAGGATCATGTGATAACCTGTCTGCTTGTGAAGTGTTTGGTTTGCAGGTTGTGCACAATGAATCAGTACCATTTGACACTCACAGTCAGGGAAACACTGACTGCACTAAGCTTTATGAGGATTCAGACATACAGATAAGCATTTCAGACAAGCAGTCTTTGCAGTGCCAGTACTCTAGCAAGGAATTTGCCTCACTCTCAGCTTGTAAACAGCATCTGGAAGGTGATCGTGTTCATATTAAGGACTTCCATTGTGCAGTATGTGGAGAAGTATTTCCCTCAGAAGACAAACTGCTATCCCATAAGACAGTTCACAATCCAGGTGTGTGTAGAAATTATGAAGAAGACACCCATCTCTGCCACACGTGTGGTAAAACTTTTAATGCTCTCAGTAAGTTGCGGAGTCACGAGAAGAGGGCACATCAAGACACACCCAGCAAACAAGTAACTGACAAGAAACAAGTCTGTGGAGTCTGCGGTAAGGAATTTCAGTTTGCCAAGTACTTGAAGAAGCATATGTTGAAGCATGGGGAGAAAAACTTTGTCTGTGAAGCATGTGGGAAACGGTTTGAAACTAAATACATGTTAAAGATGCATCAGGAGTGTCATTCTGAAGTTCGTCCGTATATTTGCAACATCTGCAAATCTTCATACAAGAGGTACAGGAATCTTCTCGCTCATGAACAGGAAGTACATGGAATTTTTTCTTTAGGACCAGGAAAAGAGAAAGAGTCTTTAAGTTTCTCTTGTGATGTGTGTAAAAAGGAATTTACTACACAGAAAAGGTTGGTCATTCATATGAGAACACACACAGGCGAACGACCATTCCATTGTAAACAGTGTGGCAATCAATACACATCACGGAGCAGCTTGTATGTTCATCGCAGAGTGGTCCATGAAGGTAGGAAGTGTGTTCCGAAGGGAGTTTTCTTATGTAATGTGTGTAGTAAAAGTTTTGCAACCAAGCAGTGCCTTGATGTGCACCTCCGGACACATACAGGTGAAAAACCGCATGTTTGCAAAATCTGTAACCGTGCTTTTACTCAACGAGCAAGTCTTGTTCATCACACAGCATCCCACACAGATTCTAGACCCTACCAATGCACTCATTGTGACAAAGCATTTAGACGTAGAGAGACACTCATCGTCCACATTCGCATGCACACAGGGGAGAAGCCCCACATTTGTGATGTGTGTGGGCGTGGATTTGCCAAATTGACTCACATGAAGAAACACAGGCTGAAGCTTCACACTTCTCTGCTGTCAAGGAAACAGTAAGTGGTTCTGTGACACGTCAGCCCCTGAAGATGAGGGTGGTATATCCCTTTGAAGTGTGGGGATTACTAGCCCTTATGATGAGTGCATCAAACCAGAAGACCTGAATGACCAAAGTGTAACTGCTTAGGAGGTATGTCTAATTGAGTGGCAGTGGCTAAATACTGTTGAAATTGAAAACTGTAAAACGTCTTGTGTTTCACAAGTACATGATGTCATGTATACAGAGGCTTGGTGTTCTGTAAAATATTGTCTGTGAAATTAAAGAAAACATTTGCTTGAAACACTGATACAGTTTGAGAATATTGAATGTTAATTTTCTGTTTTATGCATATGCAGTTGACTGTTTTGAATGGATATTGCTTTTAAATAACAGTGATAGAATTCTACATATTTTCTATATATATGTGCAGTTTTATTTATTCATGTAGTATGCATGTGTGTGTACTATTAATCCCATATCTGTGTGTCAAGATACAAAGCAACATGTAACTGCATTAAAGCCTTAAAACTAATTGTGGGTAGGGTACAAAAAGTCATTAGAAAAATTGTGGCTTTTTAGTCACATTCTAGTTATTTTTTGCTTCTGTACTTTGTAAGGTAGGATACCGGTGTTTGTGTCACAATGTTTGTGTTAGTGTGTGTATTATGTCTCTGTAGTGTTGGAAGTTTACATTCTGAGAACAACATAATAATGTGTTTACTCATGTTGAATTTTTGTGTATGTGGTTTATGAAACAGCATAGCTAGGGATATGAGTCCTGGTTTACTTAATTGGAATGGGGGAGTGCCTTCTTCACATGCTGTAAAACAAAAGTGCTTGCCAAGTAACTTTGCTCCAAGAGTAACATTTTCTATTCCTCCACTGAGTGTCAGTAGCATTCCTTCATGAGACTTACATACCTGTCCCATTAGTGTTGAAGGTACAAATTGAGGGTTGCTGCATCTGGATTAACTGTTAATCACAAGCACTATTCATGTTGATGGAAGCAGTGGATGTGTATAGTTTTTCCATATCTTTCACCTTTGCATAAGCAGTGTGTAAAACGTCTTGTTACTTTGTAATGGGTACAGCTTTGGCTGAGACAGCATGTGTGGTTGTTGCTTGTCTCCATGCGGACCTGCTACGCTTGTGGAGAAAACACATAGGGTCTCTCAAAAACATGGTCTTTACCTATGAAAATGTAATTTTTTAACATGACGGTGGTTCAGCCTAATGTGTTCTTAACTGGAACACACAAAATTCAAACATTCTGACTTCTGTCCGTACGGCCATGAAAAAGGTTATGGCTCCCCTTATGAGTAAACATCTGTACATTTTTTGTTTTTAATGTTCTGAAGGAATACGGCTTCCATCTCCAGAGGTTTATTAGCTGCTTGTCTATGAGGCCTCTAATTCAAATACAGGCATCAGTGTTCTGTATGGTGCTTGATCAGTTTTCATGAATCTTTTAATCAACAGAATGTTACGGGAGACACTTCCTTCTTAAGAGCTTAGACATGACAGCACAAAAGATGCGTGCATGTGCACGTGTGTGTGTGCATGCGTGTGTGTGTGTGTGTGAGAGAGAGAGAGAGAGAGAGACAGCAACACCTGCCACCATTCAGTGTGCATTCATGAAGTTGTTTGTGGTGACTGATCATTGAGAAGTATGTAGCTTTCAGTAACACTGTGTTTAGGAAAGTGCGAGATTGTGGTATACTAATGGCATGAATTATTTTGTATTGACAAAGACAGCAGTTAAATTATATGTTTTGCCTGTGAATTTTATAGGGGATATGTTCCAAACATGTGTAATATCAGTGCATGTACTAGAACATAGAGTGCACTGTATCAGAATCTCAAATTATACAGTGGCAGTGACGTGTTCTTTTTGTTGGTTTTAACTTCTTTCAGATTTCAGTATATTATTGTTCTTGCTACTAATATTGGCGGTGCAGGTGACAAGAATTGCCAAATCTCCCAGTGATTTTAGTAATGTTTGCTTCGTGGTTGAGATAAAAACTGAAAGATTAGAAAATTGTTTTGCAGTTTCTTTGTGTATGAAAGTATTTGCATCATGTATAGTAGAAGGCCATCCTCAAAGCATCAACTAGATATCGCGGTGACAGGCCCTGAGAAACCTCAAATATTACTGTCTTCTGAGATACAATGGCATACACTCCAGTAGAAAGGTAGCCTGCCATTCATTTTACGGTACCCTGCACAGTGTGAGGGCGATCTTAATAGTTACCATTACCAGAACCTCATTTCTGATGTACAGAAACCTTCCTAATTGCCTATCATTTCGACGACGGGGGAGGAATTTGGAAATGTATTCGTGTACAGGAAATGTGAATTAGTGGAATCCAGTAATCTGGTAATGTAATGTGATATGTTTGATTTGGAAAGGTATTTATATACTGGAGATCTGAATTAGTGCAGTCCGGTAACTTGATTACATAATTTGATTTTCCTGTAGTAGATCATGGATTTTGAGGTACCATTATTAGTTGAGAATCAGGTACCATTATTAGTTGAGAATCATGTACAAAGTACCCTCTAAATCCCATAAAACAGGATGGTCAACAGTGTGAGGCATTGATTCACAGACCTCATTAAAATGAAGATGATGTAGCTGCAGTAGGAAAGTTAATATTTTAATGATTGCTAGTATTACATAATCTGTTCAGGTTTGTTTTTCAGTGTTTCCACCAACCTGTCTCTAGGTAAATCAAAAACACTGGAGTAGATGTTGTCCTGCTGAAGTGCTAACTGCAGTTGAGATTATACTATGACCAGTTAACGATTGTACCAGTTCCTCAAAATGCCACAAGTATTAGCAGGGGACGATAAATTGTTAAAGGAAAAAATTTTTGACTTTTTCTTCACACATCATTGAAGCAAAAGGTCTGTGATTTATGGTTCTACTTATGTCCCTTATTTTGAGATGTACCCAGACTTTGTTTCCATTTACATCGCAAATTTGCAGTCTGTCCCTGCACTTCACTGTTTGATGTTTTATTAATGGAGTGTTAAGGCTACTATGCAGAAACTGACGTGCATTAGTACAACTGAAGAGAGGACATTTTGCTACATCCGGTGACAGCAAGTGTTTCAAAGTACGGGTATCATTTTGGATAATTATTACTTTCCTCTCCAAGCTTTCATTGATTCCTAATTGAATATTACTGTCTTTGTTTGAGACTGGAAAATTAATTTAACCATTTTGGAAACACAGCTTTGCCAATAGTAATCACTAGGCACAATTTATTTTACAGGTTTGAAGAATCTACAAAGAATCAAATAAAAACATTTCAACACAGTAGGGAAGATCCTTCTTGTCGGATCTCCAATGGTGAAGATGGGCATCATGTAAAGCCACAAGTGCAAGTCAGTGGGCAAGGATCATGCGATAACCTGTCTGCATGTGAAGTGTTCGGTATGCAGGCTATGCAGAATGAATCAATACCATTTGACGCTGACAATCTGGGAAACCCTACATTTGAAGTATCAGTAAACCATACTGCCAGCAGTCACTTTTACCCTGATTTCAAAGATAACAAAAGTACAAGGCATTCAAAAAAACAGTATTTACAGTGTCAGTTCTGTGGTAAAGAATTTGTCACATTATCATCTTATAAGCAGCATATGAGGACTGATCATGCTAATTTTAAACAGTTTAGGTGTCAGATATGTAAAGAGGTGTTTTTATCAAAAAACAAATTGGTCTCCCACAAAACAGTTCATTTTAATGCAAGTGCATACGAAGTTTTTACCCACCTGTGCCACACATGTGGGAAAACGTTTACTACTTCAAGTAAGTTGAGAAGCCATGAGAAGAGGGCACATCAAGACTCTCCAAGTAAACAGATTGCTGATAAGAAACAAATCTGTGAAGTCTGTGGTAAGGAATTTCAGTTTACCAAGTACCTGAAGAAACATATGTTGAAGCACGGTGAGAAAAATTTTGTCTGTGAAGCATGTGGGAAACGCTTTGAAACTAAATACATGCTGAAGATGCATCAGGAGTGTCATTCTGAAGTTCGTCCATATATCTGCAAAATCTGCAGATCATCTTACAAGAGGCACAGAAATCTTCTCTCTCATGAACAGGAAGTGCATGGAATTTTTTCTTTAGGGCCAGGAAAAGAGAAAGAGTCTCTGAGTTTCCCCTGTGATGTGTGCAAAAAGGAATTTACTACAAGGAAGAAAGTGGCCATTCATATGAGAACTCACACAGGTGAACGTCCATTTCACTGTGAAGAATGTGGTAATCGATACACATCACGAAGCAGCTTATATATTCATCGTAGAGTGGTCCATGAAGGCAGGAAGTGTGTTGAAAAGGGAATTTTCTTATGTGACGTGTGTAGTAAAAGTTTTGCAACCAAACATTATCTTGATGTGCACCTCCGGATACATACAGGTGAAAAACCTTACGTCTGCAAAATCTGTAACCGTGCTTTCACTCAACGAACAAGTCTTGTTAATCACACAGCATCCCACACAGATTCTAGACCATATCCATGCACTCATTGTGACAAAGCATTTAGACGTAGAGAGACACTCGTCGTCCACATTCGCACACACACAGGGGAGAAGCCCCACATTTGTGATGTATGTGGACGTGGATTTGCTCAACTGACTGACATGAAGAAACACCGGCTGAAGATTCACTATTCTGTACAGTCACGGAAACAGTGACTTCTTCAGAAATATGTGTAATTGAGATAACAGTGGCTAATCACATCACTGAAGTTTGTAACTTTAAAGTTTTGCGTTTTTCCATTACATAATGTCGTGTATACAGTTTTTGGTGGTCAGTAATAGGGTGTTTATCAACTTAATGAAAGACATTTACTTGAAATATTAATGTAATGTGAGTATGATTTTCAATATATGGTCCATTTTATGCAAATGGTATCATCATTTTTGGTATTATGCAGTCTTCCTCCTTCATAAAAAAAGTTCATTCCATGCAGATCTGAGAAGTAGCTAGTCACTGTTGTGTGGCTGAGAGATGCGCATGTGTGTTTAGATCTGCCTGTTCAGGAGAAGGTAAATGAGTAGTCCCGTTGTGTGACCAGGCTGTGCCTCTGTGTTTGTGTACATTGTGTGAGTATTAATTGGCATGTGTGCCCTGATGTGGTTTAATTCTGATACTCTTAGAGCCATACTACACGAGCGTTGAAAACGCGGCAGTAGCTGGCGGTAAAAACGCTCCGATAAGGACCATACTACACGAGCGTTGAAAACGCGCCAGTAGAAACGCCGTTGACTGCTTCGAGCCTTACTACACGAGCGTTCAAAACGCGGCAGCTGTGTGGCGTTTCTGCTGCCTGCTTTTAGTACCAAAATGGATGTCGTCCAAATTGGTTGTGTAGCTCATCTGTGTTTAGAACTTACACGTAGCCAAAAATGGAGGAGGAGACGCTGGTGGACTCATCCTGCAATTTCAAACAGACTTTCAACAGGAATTCCATATTATGTTTGGAACTCATCGGAAGTTTCGTGACAAATTCTTTTTATATTACAGAATGTCAACGAGAAGTTTTGATGAACTTTTAAATTTAATCTATGATTAAACTGTGAAAACTGTCGCTAATATGAGGAAGTCAATTGGCCCTGTGGAGAGACTGGCTGTAACATTAAGGTAAATACAAACATTCTTAATAATATTATTAACCTTATTTTCGTTTATTTATCACAATTTCATAGCGCAATAGTTCGTATTGTCGAAATCAGGAAAACTATAATTGATAAACGTCCAGGATGTTAAAATTGTCGTCTGATGTATCTGAAACATTCGTAATCACACTTAACGGTGAAGTAGCGGATGCTGATGCAGGCGAGATCGCAGATGAGGAGGCTTGCCTGGCTGCAGAGGTGTTTCTGAACACTTCTGTAATCTTCTGTTTTGTGAAATTTACATTTTTAGAGTTATTGTAATGTTACTTATCGCTACAAAGAAATAAAAATACGTGTTACTTACAGACCTTTCTCGTTTTTGACCTCATTTGCCATTTCATTCCAGTTGGGGTACATCTCTGCACGTATCTCTGTTCAACACTTGGTTTTTAATTCTCGATTGCTGTAACTTTCAGAGTGATATTGTAAAGTGGCGGCTTTTTACTGCTTCACATATCAGCTTTCCAACATCAAACATTTCTGTACACGCATCAGCAACAGTATTAAGAGAAATATGCTGAAACGCTTCCTTCCGATATGACGTCTTTGTTAACAATGTGGACAGCGTAGGCTACCGTGGGTAGCAACCGCTGCGTTTTCAGCGCTCGTGTAGTATGGCTGGCGTTTCTGCCGCTAGCGGTTACGACGACTCATGTTGCGTTGAAAACGCCGACCGCGTTGCTAACGCCGGCAAACGCGGCAGCAGAAACGCTTGTGTAGTCTGCTCCATTACATTATACATGTTCTGTAAAACGAAGAAGTCGGCGGCGTTAGAACTGCCGCGTTTTTAACGCTCGTGTAGTATGGCCCTTACTTAACTTTCACATTTCACAGCCCTGTGGTGAGTATGATATCAGCTGTTGATTTCAAGTTTTAAATTATGCCTGATCTATATTCTGAAGCTTTGAAGCCAGGATATGTACTTGGTATGGTAACCAAGCTGTGGACTACGTGATATGGGGTGTGGTTCCTAGCGGGGACATTTTTCTCCTCCCTGAAATGCGCGGACTGGTTCCGAGGCCCACCCAGCCTCCTATTCAGTGGGTATACTGCAGTTAAGATTAGATGGCACACACGCAGAAACGTGATTTCGTCTTTTGGCGAAACGGACGAATCCATGTCTCTCGGTGGGGGAGACAGTTCAGTCGACTACTGGCAGCCGAGGTGTGCGGGTCAGCTGGTAGCGTTTGTACTGTGCTGGATAGGCCACGTTCCACAGTCGTGCTAGGCTTGCTGGGTACCCACTCCATTCTTCTGTTGCCCCTTCACTTCCGCTCCCATGCGTCGCCGTGTGCCATGTCATCTTAATCGTGCTCTACTGGGGGCTCTTTCCCAAGGGGTAAAGCAGCTGGGGCCTGAAGTTGACTACACCATCTAGTGTTCATGTTAAGAATGAGTGGAGGTGTACCTCTGCTCCCCATGTGCGTCTTCATGGCATGCACAGCACCAACATTACCGTTTTTATTTTGATGTCTTTTGTATGCTTTAATAAAGGCTGGCTGTTGTGCCAATGGCTTTCCATACAGTTCATTTCAGTAATACTGAAACTCATTCTCTGAGATTCAGGCATGTACAGATCATCAATAAGGGACATCAAACTTGGATTTTGAGGGGATGGGAGCATGGTGTTAGCCCTGGGACTGACACCAGTATTTCCACACCATAACACCTGATACTACGTGCTGGTTACTGTTCTTTGGTATCCTGAATGCATGTAGGCCATCAGGTGCACTGGGGACCTGATGTGTTAATACAGCCTGATCATAATTTTAGCTACTTGTGTGTTTCAATGTCTGCTTCCTGTTCCATAGTCTATCAAACGTTTTCAGAAGATACAAGCCACAAGAGACAAATCCAGTGCATTTGTAAGGAGCTTATGTTACATGAATGCAATTGTGCCACTATATTCTGAATGTAAGACTTTTTAGTGTCAGTATTTGGAAATAACATACAGTTGTGTTGCAGTTTCTGCCAGTAGTAGTTAGCAGGCTGCTTTGTTTTCCAGGTGCAGCAAGTATTCAATGAAACAAATGAATGCATTGATTTCGGCTAGTGAAGAGTCTTCGTCCCATGAGGAAGTGACCACCGAAGGGCATACTTCAATAACCAAGGATACTTCGCAGCCTGCTGTCCAGGAGCTATGTGATGACCTGTGTGCTTATGAAGTATTTGACTTACGTGGATCATATGCCAATAATAAAGAATCAAATCAATTGGAATATCTGGATGTAAACTGTGATGTGTTTGTAAGTGATCACAGCTATTTTGTAAGTGACGATTACACGGGGGAGCTTGTGGACATGAGTCTTGAGAGTAAACAGAAGTCACAGCTCTGTCATTGCCAGCATTGTAACAAAGTCTGTACTTCTGTCACATCTTTGAAAAAACATTTGAAACAGGAACACAAATACCTCAAGGAGTTTTTGTGTAGAATCTGTAATGCATCTTTCGTATCTAAACAGTTGTTACATGTTCATAAAGCGGCACATAATTCAAATGTTTGTAGCGATAATGAAGAAGATGTTCACTTGTGTCATACTTGTGGGAAAATGTTTAACACATCAAGTAAGTTGAAATGTCATGAGAAAAGGGCTCACCAAGAAATTCCAGCTGTGCAAGAGTGTGACAAGAAACATATTTGTGAAGTGTGTGGTTTGGCCTTTCAGTTCAAAAAATATTTGAAGAAGCATATGTTAAAACATGGAGAAAAAAACTTTGTGTGTGAAACATGTGGGAAGAGATTTGAAACGAATTATAAATTAAAAATGCATCAAGAGTGTCATTCAGAGCAGCGACCATATGTTTGTAAGATCTGTGGGTCAGCATACAAAAGGCACAGGAATCTTCTGTCCCATGAGCAGGAAGTGCATGGAATATTTTCATTAGGACCTGGTAAAGAAAAGGAGTCTTTGAGTTTCCCATGTGATGTGTGCAAAAAAGAATTCACAACGCCAAAAAGAGCAGCTGCTCACATGCGGATTCATACAGGAGAACGTCCATTTCATTGTGAACAATGTGGGAACAAGTTCAGGATCTACCAGTCACTCATGGTTCATCGCCGAGTAGTTCATGAAGGCAGAAAAGTGTATGGTAACAAGGGCCTCTTTCCATGTCACATATGTAGGAAGATTTTCTCTACAAAGCATTATCGGGATGAGCACATTCGTATCCACACTGGAGAGCGGCCATATGTTTGTAAGACATGTGGCAAAGCATTCACACACGGAACTAGCCTTGTTCAGCATACAGCACTGCACTCAGATGTTAGACCATATCCTTGCAAATTGTGTGAAAAGGCATTCCGACGCCGTGAGACACTAATAATACACGTCCGCACCCACACAGGTGAAAAACCATATGTGTGCAATGTTTGTGGTCGAGGGTTTGCTCAGTTGACTGACATGAAGAAACACAGGCTGAAAATACACAACATTCCCCATCAAAGAAAAGTATAAATGTTGATTAAAAATGTTAATTGGCTTAAGTGAATTTGTAACAGACTTTGATTACCAGGTTGCAGTGATTGATGTGAATGAATTTAACGTGTAACAAACACAGTTCAGACTGGGAGTTTGGATTAATTTTGGTGTCATGACTATGTGATACTCATTTAAACAGTTTGGAGACATGTTTTTAGTTACGATATGAAAAGACGGAAATGTGGCTTGATAAGTATGTAACTGTTGTAGTTTTGGCAGCAAAATTTATGTACAGTGTGCATGCCTGCAGTTGTCTTTACTGCAAATAGATTTTACTTAAAATGGTATTTTCATTAATAATTGTGAAGTATAATTTCATGGTAAGTTTGATAATGTTTTTTTATTCAGGTTATAGGCAATAAGGTAATTCTCAGTAAAACTGAATTCATGTTCATCATCCATATATTGTTTTTCATCACCTGAAATTTTCCTGCCCATAGATATAATGACAATATTGTGTGTGTGTATTCTTTGTGGATAGGAAGCAGAGAATGGCCTGTTTTATTATAGTTTATTGGTCTGTAACTGCTGTTTGATGAATTCCCTTCTGTATTTTTTGGTAAGGCAATGGTTTTCTTTGTCTGATATTGTTAAGATGATTAAATCAAAGAATTTGAGATTGGTGGGGAAGGTAGAATGCAAAGAGACAGCAAATGTGGGGACAGAACTCTCCTTTGAAAACCCTAAGAGTCCACAGTGATCCTGGATGTGAGCAGGAATGAAGGTTTCAATGGGATTAAACCAACTCAAGTTGGTGTCGCGTGTGAGTGAGTGAGTGAGTGAGTGAGTGAATCCTCAGGTTTTTAACATCAAGGAATTATTGACTGGCTAAGTCACCATCAACTTTTCAAGGTGAATTGTGTACCTTGTGCTTAGTTGTCCTTTGTCACATATTCCCAATGGACTTGTTGCATAGTATGTGAAAATCACATTTGTATTCGAGGAGTTACTTAAGCTAGTATTAGATACAAAGATTTTAAAATAAGCAGAACAATGTTTGTCATTTCTGCCATTAACCTTGCATGCAGTTCACCCACATTGGTTCCAGTTTTCTTGAGAGACAAGATTACCTTGCCAGTAAAGGGACATGTGACACACATCTCACTGTATGTTAAACAGAATGTTCAGACAACCCTGTAAGTGACTGACAGGCAGAAATTTATTGTAATATGGAACTTTTACCTTCTTTTCACAGCAGTGAAGTTTTCAGATGTGCAACAACCTGTTGTATGTATAGCTCTTTAAGATTCTAATGATTGTATGTCACACTTGGAAACTTCTGCTTCATAGATGTTACCTATGTTGAAGGATAATAAAAATAATAGAAAGACAATAAAACATTGTGTTTTGGGAATAGCACAGCTTTGCCTGTGAAGCCCAGCTGAGTAGGTCTTAGTGTTCTTAGCCTGAGAACAGAGACCGATCCTAACCCCGAAACATGGTGTTTTATTAATTTTGTATTATCTTTATTATCTTTTAACTCAGGACATTGGACAAAGTCCATGAAGTAGATAATTAGAACCACTATTGTGCTAGTCTGGGAGAGAAGTAAAATGCTCTAAATTCTCTACATTATCTGATCATTCTTTTTGACGTTATGGTTACAGAGTTACAAATTGTTTTTTTTAACACCCTCCTTACATTTCTCGGTGAACTTATTTTCTTATTTTATGTGTGTTTAACAATTCACAGATCTGAAGAAGAAACACTGTAGTTCTTGCCATATTATGGATATTGTATATTTGTTTGTTATGCTACTGGGTCCAAATCTCCCACATTCTGCAGGGTTTTTGTTTATTTTCAAATTAGTAAACAAAGGACATTCATAACATAATTCCATAGGCACAGTAAACCTTCACAGTGTACACAGCATTAAACAACCCACACAGTCAATCCTTATGATTAGTTAAGGTAATAATAGCTTTATTTTGTATTTACTGTAATGCAAAATTTATGTGTGTACTGTTTATCTTGTGTATACTTACATTAGTCCCCTATTGTGAATGGCTGTCTGAACATAATGTTTTTCTGAAAGATGTGACATTCTCACAGAGGTTTTGCTGAGGATTCAAGGTTTCTGTGATGTGACACTGTGTCACTGGGTGGGTGGTTCCTGATGCTGGAAGGGTTGTGGTGCAATTCTGTGCAGTGTGTGGAGCGACACACCCAACAGCGCAGTGTTGCGTACCAGAACACATGAGTTCACATTCTTTTCTTGTTTGTGATATTAATGTATATATTTTTTTCACATTGGCTGGCAGACATTTTCATACTGAAGTGAAAACCGCACTTGCATTTTTTGTTTAAAGCCGGTATGAACTCTGCCATTATTTAGTGGTTGGTTGACATGCTAAGGATTTCACTGTGTAAGGTCCAGCAGTAATGCCTATGACATTTTCAAGTACTTTTGATAATGAGTGTTTGCTTTGGTTGGGTATGTGCCAAGAAGTGTCAGAGTTGCAAACTGACCTACAGTAAGAAAAATCTGAAAGTACTATATTTTGCCAAAATTAATAAGCAAGTACAATTCTTTTCCAGGTGCAGCAGGTTATCAAAAAAGCAAATCAAACTAGTCCACCATGCAAAGGATGACACAAACTTGGCTACAGGAGGGCCCAGTAAAGGTGGCATTATTCAGACCAAAGACGTGCCACAACTGGCTGGACAAGGGCCTCTAGATGACCTTTCTGCTCATGAAGTGTTTGGAGATGGAATTGTTTCACAAAATGAACAAAGTAGAAGTGATTGTGATGTGGTTGATAAAAATTTGGAATTTGGTTACAGTTGTGACAAAAATATTATTTCCCATGAAAGTTGTGTGAAAGACAATGAAGCCATGAATAAGGAGCTAGAAAATTTTGAAACACGAAACACAGGAGTACAACTTTATAACTGCCAGCACTGTGGGTGGGAATTTGGTTGCACATCTTCATTGAAACAACACCTAAAAACAGATCATAAAAAACTTACTGAATACAGATGTAGAGTTTGTAATGAAGTGTTTACATCCAGAAATAGATTGCAGGCTCATCGAACCACTCATGATCCTAGTGTTTGGAATGATTTAGAGACATCACACCTCTGTCATACGTGTGGGAAGACATTCAACACCTCAAGTAAATTGAGGTGTCATGAAAAGAGAGTACATCAGCGCATTCCTATTGTCGTCAGTGAGAAGAAACATATCTGTGAGGTTTGCGGATTGTCTTTCCAGTTTAACAAATACCTCAGGAAACACACATTAAAGCATGGAGAAAAGAACTTTGTATGTGAAACATGTGGCAAAAGATTTGAAACTAATTATAAGTTAAAAATGCATCAAGAATGTCATTCAGAGCAGCGACCTTATATTTGTAAGATCTGTGGGTCAGCTTATAAGAGACATAGGAATCTTCTATCTCACGAGCAGGAGGTGCATGGCATATTTTCATTAGGACCTGGCAGAGTGAAAGAATCTTTGAGTTTTCCATGTGGTGTATGTAAGAAAGAATTCACTACACCAAAGAGAGTGGCGGCACACATGCGTACACACACAGGTGAACGTCCATTCAGTTGTGAACATTGTGGCCACGCCTTCAGGATATACAGCTCTCTGTTATTTCATCGGAGGGTGGTTCATGAAGGTCGCAAGGTCTATGGCAATAAAGGAGTCTTCCCGTGTGAAGTTTGTGGCAAAGTCTTTTCAACTAAACAGTATAGGGATATCCACCTCCGAATACACAAAGGGGAGAAACCATATGTCTGTAAGATTTGTAATCGAGCATTCACTCAAAGGACTAGCCTTGTGAACCACTCTGCACTTCATTCAGACCATCGACCCTATCCATGTCATCTCTGTGAGAAAGCATTCCGTCGGCGGGAAACACTTGTCATTCATATCCGAACACACACAGGAGAAAAACCTCATATTTGTGAAATTTGTGGTCGTGGGTTTGCTCAGCTGACAGATATGAAGAAACATAGGTTGAAGATTCATAATATTATTTTACCGAAGAAGAATTGAGATCCTGCATTGTTTACTTGTTGGTGATGTGTGTCAGTCAAATGACGAGTCAGGATTCTGATTGATTTATGTGTTGTTTAACATGAATTGTGTTCACTTCCATTGAATGCAATGTTTAATACTTGCAAATTCCACCTTCCAGTGTCCTCAGGTAGCATGTATATGTACATAGTTTACAGTTATGTAAGAAAGGAAATGACAGCGCTTCTTATGTAATTTTAAGTAAGTTATAATGAGAGGGTAACAGACTTACAAATAATACGTACTCAGTCTGCACTGTGAACTTTGTTAAACTGTAATTGACCATGCAGCAAAGTTTTGTCTTGTATGAAATATGAACACCAGATATAAAATATTAGCTGAAAGTTTTGACATTTTGCTTATTACTTAGGTAACTTTTTATATTTGTTGAAGATTTCAGTGACAGAACTCAAGTGTGACCTGTTATAGCAGCAATACAGCTTGTTCAGCAGAATGTGAGCTGTGTCGCTGCCCATTGGAGTGATCTGGATACACATAAATGTAACACTTCTTAAAAACAACTTTCCTGTGTTAAGTTTTATGTGACGTGCATAGAATACAAATTTATAACCAACTGAAGTGCCATAAAGGTAGGACGCCTTGAGAAAAGCCTGTGACTTCAATGTTTTAGATATCTGTGGTACAGGATCCATCCTTGCAATGTTACTGTATTGTAAGTATAATGGGCAAAATCCATCAAAATAGCTACAGCTAGTGAAGCTTACATCATCAGTAAGTACAAGAATTTAAAACACAGGGTTGCATTGCATTGTTGAGTACAATAAATTGTTGTCTTTGACGGTAAATACAAATCACCATTGATTTATTATAAATACTATGGGATGAATTCCATCAAGATAGCTCCTTGAAAGTGCACGCTGACTGCATAAATGGTCTTGTGTACCTCACCCCATACTATGTGGATTAAGCTGCTTGATTTTAAGAATGTCAGATGTTACTGGTTTGTCATTTTGCGTTGTCACAGGCCTTTCTTCTGCTTTTAGTAGTAATGCAGGACACACACTTTTAAAGCTCAGAAACCGACCTTCTTTCAAAGATACTAAATTTTCACATGCAGTCTCCAGTTTTTGTTCTATAAACAGAATAATAAAGATGTTACTTTTGAAATATGTGTCATACGTACTTTACTTGTCCCCTACCCTGAGACATATGATTCCTATCCACTGCTCTCTGCCCTGTGTCTTTAAAGTCCATTTTACTATCATTTTAGAACCTGTACTTGAGACTTTAAAATGGTCTGTTCTTCCCTTTGGGCTTTCTGAACGAAAGCACTACTTCACTTATTATGACAGAACAGATGACTACACTTCACGTGCTGCGTCTGGTGCAGTGGACTTTGGAAACATCGAATTTCATCTGTCATGCAAGGAACTGAATGTATACACATTAACTGGTCTCTTTTATGTGCCATTATGGAGGGTTAAACAGCCATCTTTATGGTACATGTCTTCCTTAAGCAGTGGCACTTATCCAACTGACCAAGAAGTATTCAGATCTATGAAGCCAAAGGATTTGTCTTCACAATCATTAAAGTACCCCAACCTCACTGGATCATATCCTGAGCCAGCCTGATCCACTCTGTATCCACAGAAACTTTTTCTGGAATATTGAGTTTGATGTGATCCAGCCATATCAATGGTGGTGGTGGTGGTGGTGGTGGTGGTGGTGGTGGTGGTGGTGGTGGTGAAGATATCTCTCACAATTTTTGCATTTCCCGCATTATGAGCTCATCAACTAAGAAGTACTGGATACTACTCCCTTTCACAGATTCTGAGAACAGTTTGAAGTGTTTATTCTCACGAACCATAATTAAATTCACCCTCCTACTAGAATGTTGTAGGTACAGTACTGAAAATTTATGTTGATAGTTGGGATCCTTTTTGTGTTGTTCACACTGGAATCAACAACAGAATACTGTGAAGGTATGATTACAGCAGAGCCCATAATTATGTTAAAAATGTGTTCGTTGATCAGAATTACCTCTTGTCTTGTGTGCTGTGTTGTCAAAACATAACGGAAGTGAAGTACCTGTTGAATGTTTCAAAATTTAGTATCTCACAAGGTTCGGATAATTGTTTATGGCATGACAGTAATGCCTTATTTTAGGTAGCTTACAAATTGTGTTAATCACTTTATTCTGAAATTGTTCCAAATCTTAAATTTGCCACATGAAGGGATTAGTGAATGGATTCTAGGTGGAAGTACTATTACTAATTGACAAAAACATCTATGACCCTTGCAGCATGGATGGGGTTCTCTTATCTCTGGTCTAACCATGTGGACAAAATATATTTGTCATTTCAAAAATGTAAAACTCTGACTTTTTTAATGTCATGTCACTTCAGCCCAATTATTCATAACTGTAGTACAACAGGTATTGATGTAATTGTTTGGCTGTTTTGTACCACCGCTGCCAAGGCCAGAGTTGTTCTCCTGAGTAAACATCTGTAAGATTTGTTTAATTTGCCTGTTTCCTTCATTTACTTTGATTCGTACTATGACATGATATTTTATTTGGCACAGAAATGCCAAGGCCCAGTGTGTGCTAACTTTTCTCCCACAGATTGTATGTTTCCCTCTGTTTTGATTATTTGCCATGCAAGAGAAATCAGTATAATGGTATTGTAGTAATGGTCATTCACAATTTATCTTGCAGGTATCATCAGAATGTTGAAACAACTTCAGCAACGTCAGCAGCTGAGGATGTATCATATCAGCCAAATGACAGTCCTACATCACCAGATCAGGGACCATTAAATGATCCTAATATCAACCAGAAAGCAGTACCTATTATAATTACTCAAACGCTGAGGACATCGAGATCTGACACTGCTAAACATATTTGTTCCTTATGTGGAAGAAGGTATATGACGAAGAAATCACTTAGAGAACATACAAAAAAGCATTTTCTGGAAAGGGTAAAGTGTGATATTTGTGACCGAACCTATAAGAATGAAAACATGCTCAAAATACATGTTGAACGCCATAAAGGACCCAGAAAATACACTTGTCAACACTGCAACAAAGAATTTATTTTTTTGGCACATCTGAAATATCACCTAAGAATAGTACACAAGAGAAAACTTCCGGAGTCTATGGAGCCAAGAAACAGTGGTAATAAAAAGGTTCCTACAACTTCTCACATCTGTCATCAGTGTGGGAAATCATTTAAAACAACGCAAGTCTTAAAGGCTCATGAGAGATTTGTTCATCAGCTTGTTCCTAAGAAACAGATTTGTGAAGTCTGTGGGAAGATGTTCCATCTAGCAAGTAAACTGAAACGTCATATGGTTCAACACACTGGGGAGAAACCATTTGAGTGTGAAAAATGTGGCATGCGATTTGGACATAAACAAACCTTGAGAAATCATCAGATTTGTCATTCAGATGTTAGGCCTTTCAAATGCAAGTTCTGTGGAAAAGCTTTCAAAAGAGAGAGAAACATGAGAGGCCATGAGGAAAAGAACCATGGTTTGGTTGTCTCACATTCAGACCAAATCTTGAGGCAAGAAGAAGGTGAGAATGGCGCTACATATACATGTACAGTATGTGAAAAAGAATTCTGTCTTAAGCAGAGACTGGATGCACATATGGCATATCACAAACGCCAGTTCATGAGTTTCCCATGTAACTTGTGTGGTAAGGTATTAACATCGAAACATGGGCGGGATAATCACATTCGAACACATACTGGGGAACGTCCATATGCTTGTAAGGTCTGTGGCTTAGCACTCAAGACACAGGCCCAGCTTCGTACCCACAATGAGACCCACACAGATACAAAACCATTTGTATGTACTACTTGTAATAAGCGTTTTCGTCGTCGACCACATCTTGAAACCCATTTTCGCACCCACACAGGTGAGAAGCCTTTTGCTTGTGATGTTTGTGGTCGGTGCTTTGCTCAAAATGGTGACATGAGAAAGCACAGACTTAAACTCCATGGTCCTATTGAACCAAAGTAAATAAAAGACTGTTAAACGTGTGAACTCTGAATCCTGATGACAGAACTATTTAAAGTTTGAATCGGTTGTTAAATGAAGAAGACATTTTATTTTAATAAGGAATGATGGTGAAGAGAAAGTGCATTTTTGCACTCTCATTTTGGATTTTTGTTCTTGAATGTTCATTTTACTTTTTATGGGATTTAATGTTATTCATTCGTGCTTTTGTACAAATGCCATTCTTCATCTAAAGAATGGCTACCTTGAAAGGGACCAAACTAAGAACTGTGGCAGAATTTACTTCAGATTTATGTAAATATTGTGTAACTTAAATGAACAGTGGTCTGTAATGTGGCATTAGAAGCACATCAGTTTTGGACTGTACATTGAGTTGTTGAACACTGATATTCAAAGTGTGTTATGTTGCATAAAGCATCTTATTAAGGCATGCTATTATAATGACAAATATTAATATTACTGTATGTTTTTATTTAACATGTTAGAATATAATGTGACTAATGAAAACGAGAAGTGGAAATAAAGTGTTTATTATAATATCCTTCAAGAAATAATTTAGTGACCAGTGCCAAGAACCGTTCCCTCTTGTATTTCCATTTTCGACATTCAAGCTTTAATAAAGCCATACATATTACCTACATGTGTGCTAATGTGTGTGTGTGTGTGTGTGTGTGAGAGTGAGTGAGTGAGTGAGTGAGTGAGTGAGTGAGTGAGTGAGTGAGGGAGATTTAATATATATTCAATCAGTAGTCATAAGTGGACTGACTGTAGTCTTTCAAGGACTTGTATTTAGCATGAAAGATTATGGATATTTCATGAAGTGCACAAAATACACCATGCGTCTTTATTGTTTAATCCTATTTCAGTCTCTTAATAGGATTAGCATGCTAGACAGGAAGAGGTACACTATTTAACAACTATTCAAAATTTTCAGAAATGGAAACATAACACAGAAACTCTTTGTGTTATAGATGACACAACATGGTGTATGTTCTTTGTTTTTAACCCATTGGAAATATTTTTAAGACTTCATCTGTCCTACAGACTGTAGTAGCTGTGTTACATAGATCACTTGATAATGAGTAGAATTTCTGATCCTTTAATTAAAATAATTGAAATATTGTTGGAAAGTTTATGTGTGCGTATAATGGTTATGGTGTTACAATTGTTGCAGTGTTTCTTACATTCAGCCATGTGAAGCTATGTTTCATCCATTTAGAGTGATGTGTGTGTTTAACACTATTATAACATCCCGTAAATACAGGAGCTTGCATTTAATTGCTACTGGCAGCCATGTTGTTGTGTTATATATGTAAGTTAATGTACTCTGATCATAGATTGACAGTGACAAAGAGTCACAATAGTACAGGGTAACTACAAATCTGTTTATTAATTATCCTTATGTTGCTGTTGCTGAAAGTATTGAGAAGCATCATGGTAACAGATTACACTCCAAAAATTTAAAGCATTCAGAGGAGCTGTAAGTATTGTATGATGAGTTAATTACCATAGTCAAGAGGAACACAGAAATAGTTGTATAAGTAGTGTTAAATTGTACATCTGTGCATAACAAACTGCATTTTATAAACTAGTATAATTTTGTGTATCTCAGTGCTAACAAACTGTATTTTATAGACCAGTATAATTTGGTACATTTCATAGGTAATGAGTTCATTGATTATCTTTCAGGTGAACGGGATTTTTTCGTACTTATTTATGACAATCCACCATAGGGAATTACTTGCTAAGTTTTAGGCACTGTATTTACTGGTGGAAATATAAGATTTGAGTGTGCGCTTGATAAGATATCAGTTTAACTGACTGCATAAGGGCGTCTTTAAGTGTATGATCCATTTTATGTGCTTATTTCTGGAAGATTACTTTGTAAAACATTGTGCCCTGAACTCACTGATTTTGTTTGTACTTATATAACAACAGCATGGTATGGAAACACACAAAGAGTACTGATAACATTGAAAGTCCCATTTATGCATGATTTGTGGTGCCTGCAAGTAAGGGCATTAGCGAAATATATACAATGCTCTTAAGTTTGCCAGCATATTGAGCAGGAAGTATACCAAGCATAGCACTTGAAGGTCGTACCTGTCAGTGTCACCAACTGGCTCTTCTGATAAAAGAGATTAACACTGTTGAGACATTTGTTTCCCTTCAGTCTTATTAGTTCTGTTGAATAATTGTGAGAATTGTCCAGATATCATTTGCAGTTGAAGTTGTTTGATTCTTCCTTGGAACCCAAGTGTGATAATTGCTGTTTGCAATTTGTCTTACAGGTATTTTCTGAAACTGGAGAGAACTTTGAAACCTCCACCATCAGCAGTACCCATGAGAGACAGAGGTCTGTTCCTGTCCAAGCCACCCCCATCTCCAGCAATGCAGTCTGATTCTTCAGTGACAGGCTTCAACAAATCCACAGGCTCACAACAGGAGTCCAGTGTTGTTGTGAAGGAACTCAAAAACACTTACAAAAAATCTGTGGAAAACACAAATATCATGGAGAAATCTGACACATCTGTGTCTGGAAAAATTGAACTTGTGAGGCATACATGTAGCATATGTGGGAGGAAGTACTTGACTAAGAAATCACTGCGAGAGCATACAAAGAAACACTTTCAAAAGAGAGCAAAGTGTGACATTTGTGGGAAGACATACAGGAATGAAAATGTACTGAAAACACATGTAAGCCTTCATACAGGCCCTCAACCGTACACGTGTCAACCCTGTGGAAAGGGTTTTATCTTTTTGTCATCTCTGAAACAGCACTTGAAAATAGATCATAAGGAAAAATTTGAACATAAGTGTGATGATTGTGGAAAGACGTTGACTTCAGAGCAGCGCTTCAAAAACCATCAACTTACACATACTAAGTCCAAAATTGATGGAAAGGAGGTTCCTGCGACATCCCACATTTGTCAGAAGTGTGGGAAATCTTTCAAAAGGACGGCTAGTTTAAGAGTTCATGAGCAGCATATCCATCAGGGTATTCCAAAACAACATATATGTGAAGTTTGTGGAATGATGTTTCATGTTGGTGCCAAATTGAGGCGCCATATGGTGAAGCATACGGGCGAGAGACCATTTGTGTGTGAAACTTGTGGGATGCGTTTTGGTACGAAGCATCTTTTGAAAAATCATCAAGTTTGCCACTCTGATCTGCGCCCACACAAGTGCAAGGTGTGTGGTAAAGCATTCAAAAGACAGAGGAACATGAGGGGACATGAACAAAATATGCATGGTTTAGTCAATGCGCGTTCAGAACAAGACAAGGATGGTATTAGTTACCCATGTTCTGTTTGTGAGAAGGAGTTCTCCACGAAGCAGAAGGTAGCAATGCATATGAGGTGCCATACAGGACAGTTTGTAGGATTCCCTTGTGATATATGTGGTAAGGTTCTGTCCTCGAAGCACGGTCGCGATAACCATATTAGAACTCATACTGGTGAGAGGCCATATGTCTGTAAGGTCTGTGGCTTAGCCCTGAAGACTCCAGCACAACTGCATGCTCATAGTGAGACGCATACAGACAAGAAGCCTTTTCCATGTACTATCTGTAACAAACGGTTCCGACGTCGCCCACATCTTGAGGGACACCTGCGCACACATACAGGAGAGAAACCTTATGTTTGTGACATTTGTGGCCGGGGATTTTCCCAAAATGGTGATATGAAGAAACATAGGATTAAACTTCATAATGCAGGTGATCTGAAACAGTGACTGAAGACATGTTCTTTTAGTTGTTTAGCAGCCACACTACTTTAGGCCTTTAGCTGAGACTTCAAAATAAATACTGACTCCACACATTGTGTTTCATTGAGAAATAAACAGTGTTCGTATTGTGAGATTTGAGGTTCTCACAGCTGTGTTGGTGAGGATTCAAGTCTCCTTGGATGTGACTCTGTGACATTTTGTGAGTGGTTCCTGATATTTTGAAGGATTGTAGTGCCTTCATCTTCAGGGTCAGGCAGTCCTTATACTTGAAGGCACTACAGTCCTTAAAATGCCAGGATCCACTCACCAAATGACACAGTGTCACATTCCAGGGGACTGGAATCCTCAGCCCTGCTATTTCTAATGAAGGACTTCAACAGCTTAATGTGAATCTTCATGCTTTAGTAGTAGGGTTGATATTAAACTTGTACCTTAAATGAGATGTGTGGACCATTGTGCATGTTAGTTCCCTTCCCAGTTTCTTCAACTGAGATGTCATTTTTCCTAGATTGAAAGTACAGCAGTGTACAGGGGAAAATGAATTTGTGCCCTAATGAGACATGAGGTTACTGTATAATTTTAAACACAGACTTTGACAGCAGCATTTAAACTGTCTGAATACATTTTGAAAGTAATACAGCACAACCTTCATCTTTTGAATGATGGTTCTCTCCCTACCACCACTACCCACATTGGGTACGTCTCACAAGAAATGCAGTGTGTCTACATAGACTATTGTCTCTGTATAAAGATTGCTTGGATGGTTCCTCTGTGTAGTGTAACATCTAGGCAGTACCAGATTTGAGGTTGTCACAGTGGTGTTGCTGAGGATTCAGGTCTTCTGGGTTGTGACACTGGGTCATTGGGTATGTAGTCCTCAGTGTTTTGAAGGCACTGTGATCTGAGAAACATCAGGAGTTACACACCTAGCAACGGAGCATCACGTCCCAGAAGACTTACATTCTCATCCAGACAGTGTATGGCAGTTTATCCCATGATCTTGGTTGTATGTACAGTACTCTACATACATATATACTGAAGTAACGTCATCATTTCCCCATCTCCAAGAACAGCAGCTCTCAGCCCTGCTGTGGTTAGCAGTGAATAAAAATGCAGTTTGAAGGTGACCTTGAACTTCACAAAGAGTTATGAGCAGTTGCCATGAGAGGCTCAGAAGGACTGTGAAAATTCTCGCCAGGCTGTCATCAGCTGGACTCTGAACCACACAGCTTCCAGTCACATTAAATGTTAATGTAAAGAATGTGACATAGCCAAACAGTCTGTGCCAAGCTGTGAACTAGTAAGGTGGCTGGGACATGTGGCATGTATGGGAGTAAGAGGACTAGATACAAAGTTTCAACAGAAGAGATAGTTTGAGTGACCTAGTTATTGATGGCAAGGTAATATGAAAATTGATCTTGAAGAACTAAAATGGGAAGGCGTGGCTAGTTTCATCATTAATAGTCATTATTGTGAATTCAGTATTTGGAGTGTAGTAATCTCTGTACCAGTGAATGTTTTCAGAGATGTTGTGCTCTAATGTTTGGTTCAGAACTGTAGTAGACATTTCTTCAGTATTTATGACTTTTCCAATTTGTAAACATGACAAGACTGCACCTGAGGAATAGGAACTGGGATCTTATTCCATCCACATACTCAATGAATTTGTAATCATATTATGTACTCAAATATCCCATTTGTTTGTGTATATTTAAAAGAAGGAGTCTTGCTGATGAAATGCTATTGACATTTATGCTTCTTTGTGTCTTTGCTAGTGTGTGTACTTTTGTGTGCATTGAGTAGATACTTCAGCAAATGTATGCAGCCATGCTAGAAGGTATTGAATGTAATCTTACATTTATTTTACATAATTAAATACTGTTTCAGGGCTGATAATGTGTTTTATAGGCTGCACCTTGATATTAAAAACACTTTTACAAATTATTAATGTCTGGTAAAAATCAGGGTAGCTGTAGCTGGATGGTTATAACATTTGTGACAAGAATCTGGAAGTGATGACTGTTACTCTTATTGACTCACAAGAACAGCTTTGACCTTGGCAGTGGTGACAGAGTGAAGTCAGACTGTTAGATATTTATGACCAGGAACTGATGCGTTCCATTTAAAAATACAGTAGACTGGAGTGCAGTTGTGTGTTGTGCATGTGAATTGATAGTGTTATTTACTTTGTGTTGTAACTGGTTAGAGCTGAGCATAAGTTTGACTTTAGGCTTAAAATGCAGTCAGTAAACAACCAAGAACAAGTCAGTCACAGCTGACACATTATATATACTCTGAAACATTTGACACACTCTTTTGTTTTTGACAGTTCATGCTACCCAGCAGCATTCTGTGGCTTTGAAATGTCATTCTGTTTTTACACATCTTATAGTCCATAACTGTGTGTACCAAGATTACACACTCATTATAAACCTACGTAAAGTAAAAGCCTGAGTGTCTGGAACTTCATTTGGCAGCATATCTGTAATTGCATTTTTTTCATCGAATCCATTGCTGTTTACGTCTCTCTGTTTGTCCAGTTACTTCATTTCATGAGCAAGTAGTTAACACCTTTCTTTCTCTATGTAGGTAACAATGTGCTGTATGTTTTGTTGTTTATGGTGTTCTGTGAATGTGTTAATTTTTGTCATAGCCCACATTAAAGTCACTTCTTGTAAGTCACCCTATTCACCCTTCATTCCTGATAAATGAATTTTTACTGTATCTCATCCTTGCAACTAGTTCTTCCTGTATTGGTACTCATATTGTTAATGTCATCTGAGCAGACAGATGTAGTGGTAGAGTGCAGTTAAGATTAGATGGCACACACATAGAAACCAGCTTTTGTCTTTTGGCAAAACGGATGAGTCCATGTGACTTGGCGGGGGCGACAGTTCAGTCGACTACTGGCAGCCGAGGTGTGTGGGTCAGCTGGTAGCATTTGTACTGTGCTGGAGATGCTATGCTCTGTGGTCACGAGGCATGCTGGATACCCACTCCATTCTCTTGTTGCCCCTTCATTTCCCCTCCCATGCGTTGCCATGTGCCATGTCATCTTAATCGCACTCTGACATCCCTAGACATATATTTGTTACATGTTAAGCTCGAATCTCAACCATAACACTGGGTGTCCTCAGGGTTTAAGTAGTTTCCCTCTGTCTTTTCCAGTAAATCCTGTGATGGTCCCACAATCAGACCATTACTCCTTCCTTCCAGTCCATTTTATTTCATCAGTCATCACACCATTGGTGCTGTATAACCAGATGTGCAGGTTTTTCTTCAATTATTATGGTAGTTGCTTTCCAAAAGCATTTTGCATGGGATTAAATCACATAAATTGAAACAAATTTCCCTGTGAGCATCAGTTATTCTTGTTTTGTTCAACTGCCAAATATTCAGATACATGTTCCTCCCTTTTTTGCAGTCACATTATTAACAAAGATATAACAATCCCTTCTAGTCTTGTCTTCTTAAATCCGTGCTGAATGAAGCATGAAAGGTTACTTCTAACATAGCTGTTATGGGAAAATATGATTTGATGTCCAGAATGACCCTAGTCCTTTTCCTCCCTTCTTTTAGATTAGTTGACTACATACATATATACATATGCAGTAGAATTTCTTTACTCTAGCTGCTAATACTTCAGAAATCCTGATACTTCAGCAGTTGAAGAAAATAGTCCTAAGCCTTCAAGTCTCACCTGGACAACATACAGTACATGTACTGATTGCATGACTTTATCTTGTGTTATCTGGACCGTACTCAGCCCACTGAGCATTATAATGGCTTCAAAAGATCCAAAAGTGTGTAAACAAGGTACTGCAGGCAAGAGGAAGCACATATCATTAAAGATTCCTCATATACTTGAAATATTTAGGAGGCTTGAAAGTGGTGAAAGCTGAAGTGTAGTTCTGGAGGCTTACAGCATTTGGTTGTCAACTGTCTTATGATATAAAGAAAGAGAAGAACCAATTTCAATCCTTTATGGTATCAAGTGAAAGAGGGAGCGGCCTTTTAAAGTGACAGGCATTGAAATGGCCTAAATTGGCACAGTTGGACCAGGTGCTGTATAAACAGTTTACAGCACTGCATTCCAAAAGGAAGCCCATGACAGGGCCTATGATAATCGGAAAAAGTGAGTCTTTTTGTGATGAAATGAAACCAAGTGACAAATGCACATTCTGTGAGGACTAGGTACAAAATTTTAAAGAATGCCGTGGTATTAGTAAGCTGGGCATTAGTGGTGAGGTGCTGTCTGCTGATGTTCAAGATACAGAATGGTATAGTGAATTATTCCAAACCTTTTGGAGCAGCATAAATTGTTGCAAACCAAGATATACCATACATATGAAACTGGACTCTTTTCGCAGTGTAGAGTGATAGAGAAGCAGTAACAAGAAGTTTCCTGTAAGAACTTAAGTCAGTATAGGTCCTGTTTAATAATCTGAAATATTTGATGATTTGGTAGCTGTCCAGTGTCGTGGCTGCTGCATTAATGGACTTCAACTGTATAGGTTAACTAACATGTAGTGATGAGTACTTGTGTTTACAGAGTCATAAAATAAACCACAAAAGATTGTTAACTGTCAGATCAGAAATTAAAATTTACATCATATCTAAATATTGACTTTTCATTAAATAATCACTGCACACTATTGCTTCCCAGAAACTCCCGAGTGATGGTGCACTGATCTGAATGTGTGAATGAGACTGCCTTCATTAAATATTATTGGTTCGTGTGTGACACTGTTGTAAAGATGGACTGAAGTCCCTTTGTCAGCGTAGTACTTAAGGATGATTTTTGTCATAAAAATTTGTAATACAAATAGTCAGAGCATGATGTGTATCTCATTAAGAATGTATTAAATAAAGGTAAATACGTATTACAACTTTGATTTTAAATTTCACAACAATTTCCTGCAAACTGTGACTGTAATGCTTGTGTAACATGCCTCAGAACAATAATATAGCTAGCTAATTTTGTGAACAAGACAAGGCTATAACTATGATAACCACAGGAAGGCTTCAAGTTGGATTTTCATACTGAATGATAATGAAATTGCATGTACATATCGGAAATATCAGCATGGCATATCATGTTACAACCCAAGTGGTAAGTCGTACAATTTATTTCAAAATATATGTGAAGGAATTGTTAATTTTTCCAGCTCAGATTTAATAATTTTCAGTTGTTTGCTCCGGTAGATTCTGCAATCATTTCTACCCCACCACATCAATACTGAATAGGGAAGAAGAAAGTATTTGAACTGATCCAAGGCTTCACAGTAGGGAGAAAAACATATTGTATGACTACTTCACGAACCCTTCTGTTGTGCAGTTAAATTTCAGGCTGATGCCTGGGAAGTTAGTTCACCAAAAAAACAAAATGGTTTTTTCTTTTGCAAACAATTTTCCAGCATCTTCAATAGCTGTATTTTCCATATGTGATATAAATATTCCCAGGTACTTATTGTGTGGACAGAAAGTGATGAAATATATAAAGACAATAGAGAGGAGGTGAGAAAAAGCATTTTGAAAATGGTATGTAATAGATTTCAAGTAAGTGTACAAAGGACTGACTGCTTTAATCATTTATTAATTTTAACGTGACCCACCCTGTTGTGTTTCAAGTCAAGAAGAACTGAGATAAAATATTAAGCCCTGTACGTTGTTCTGTGTGTGATTACACCTGAAGATGGTCTTTTTAGACTGAAACGTGTAGTGTAACACTGATGAGGATTATTATTAATAAACTCTTAGGTTGTATTAGCTGGACTTTATATTTTATCTCAGTTCTTCTCTAGTCATTTATTACAAAAGCCGATGTTGATGTTAAAAAACATAGTGTTAGTTACTTAATGAAGTTCTCTTACATCTTCTCTCTTTGTATTTGTTATAGCTTTTATATCATTAGTTTCACCATTGCTGACAGATGGCACAACCTACTGAATTTTGAAGGTTGTGGGGATGCTTCTATCACATTTAAAGGATAAGTCTTTCTGAAGCTGTGGGGTTAATCCATCTGTTGCAGATAACAATAGTAAAGTGTAGGGTGGATATCTTCATTTATTGTGCCAAAGGGTTTAAATTCATGTACTATTGATTAATTAATTAATTAATTTATTTATTTATTTTATTATATTCTGTTGGATCCAGTACAGGTTTAACCATTTCTGCAGCCTCATTTGCTGCCATTGCAATACCAGTTAAATGAGGCAACAGCATTCTTTGCCTCTGTTCACTTTACAGGAGGTTAATGTATGGAGGTGGTAAATTGTGTTATGTGGTGCCTACAGAACAGTATGTTGTGGGTGCTCATAGTGGTTTCTAGAATGCCATTTCTTTGGACTTTCTGGGGCCTGAACAGTTCAGCAGATTTCATAAATATTCCTGTACAGGAACTGTGTATGATAATTAAGAACATGAACATCTGAATATGTGGAGCTTGCAATTTTGCCAAAATAAAATCAATGTTTTTTATAAAATTTCACATAGAGCAATGGTAAAGGGGACAGCATGTGCAAAAGAGATACTATGAATTTTTTTTACTGTAGTTTGCACAGTATATTAATTGAGTGCAGAATATCCCCTCTCACCTTCGCAAATTAATGTCTCTGATGTTATAGCAGGTTATTTTTGCGGTACTTGGTTATTGATGCATTGACAGTGTTCTTTAACATGAGAGTAATTCTGATACCCCGCATTATTTTATTTCCAGGTGCGGTTGGTCATCGTGGATGTGCATGGACTCATTTTCATGTGAAGTACTAGATGAAAACAAAAGTAATAAAGAAAAAGAATTTCATCAGATCATGTCTGATCACTGCTATTATATTCAGCAGAATGTTACTGTGGCTGTTGGCTCAGGAACCTGTAGAGAAAGAGCCATAAATAATGATGAGGGAACTGTGGAAGCAAGATGTGAGGAACATGATGAAACAGAAGAAACTGCCCATGACATAAGTGTCTATTCAGAGAGTGTCCCAGAGAGCAAGATGACTGAAGAAGAAGCTGAGGCATCCAAAAGACAGGCAGTACATACTGTCTGTGTGAAAGCTAGATGTGATTGTACTGAGATTCCTCAGAATCTGACTTCTTATGTTTATGCATGCAAGGTGTGTGGCAAAACCTATAACAATAACCATGATTATGAATTACATCTTGTTAATCATTCCACAGAAAGAAGGTACCTATGTCAAATGTGTGGAAAGAATTTCAGGTTTAAAAGTTCTTTTATGTCACATCTTAAAACTCACTGTGATACAGAGGAAATAAAGAAATATATCTGTGACATGTGCAGTAAGAGATTTAAGAGTGTCACCTTGCTTCAGACACATATGATCACTCACACGGGGGAGAAAAAGTTCATGTGTGGAACTTGTGGGAAGAGTTTTTCATCAAGATCAAACCTGAAGTATCATGCTGTATCTCATTCTGAGCAGCGTCCCCATGGGTGCAATGTCTGTGGAAAGCTGTTTAAAAGGAAGAGTAATTTAAAAGAACACCAGGCAAGGCATCTACCCAACAAAGATAATCCATGTCACATTTGCAACACTTCTTTTCCATCAGTAATGGATTTGGTAAAGCATGTGGCTTCTCATGCAGGAGAAGAGATATTAGAGAATGAAACATTACTGAAGACTGTTCAGTGTGATATATGTCGTTCTAGCTTTTCAACTATGTCATCTCTAGCACTTCACATGAAAAGCCATTATGGGGAGGCTTTGTATTCATGTCACATGTGTAAGAAATACTTCATGTCTCAGAAACAGTTGGACACTCATGCTAAAATGCATGTGGTAAAAAAATTTGTCTGTAAAATGTGTGGAAAGGAATTGGCCTTGAGGAAGACATTGGTCGAACATGAACGTATTCACACAGGTGAACGACCATTTTGTTGTGCAACATGCGGCAGACGTTTTCGTTACCTGAGTGGATTGCACGCACATCGTGCATTACACTCTGAACAGCGTCCCTATGCATGTACACATTGTGATGCCCAGTTTCGACGCCGTACATACTTGGTTGGTCATCTTCGTACACACACTGGGGAGAAGCCCCATGTTTGTGACATATGTAAACGCTCATTTGCTCAGCGTAGTGATATGGTAAAGCACAGAGCTCGTCATAACAAATAAAGATTTCTTGTTGGAAGGGAATTTTAAAAAAGAGGGATCACAGTCACATATAAAAGTTCTATAGAATTTGAAATTTTATTTGTGAGGTATTGTACATGCAGAAGGTTACACTTGTATGAAATGACAATGACTGCATTGGTTTCTGATCTTCAAAGTTAGACCTTTAATGTTATTTTGTTAAGTGAATGCTGCTGAATGAAGTAAAACTGCACATGGCACTTCTCCTGGCAAGTCAGTGTGTTCAGTCTGTTGTTTTAGTGTACTATCATACTTTTCAGTACCCTGACTCCTTTCTGCCATCTTCCTCTCCATATGCTTAAACCATAAGATTTATAATTTGAAGGATTTATTTCCTCATGCTTGTAATTACATTTTTATCATAATTAGAATCAGAGCATGAGTTTGCACGCGTTACCTTTTATATGAATGTGTAACAGTACTGTAAATAAATGTAAGCTAATTTTTTATTTATGTGATGCTTTTCTTGGGCATGAAATTTGTAGTACTGACATTCCTGGATATTTTCCAACTTCTCTGTTTTCTAAAAACAACTTTTAATCTTATCTGTTTTTCCCCATAGTCGTAACCATTTAAAGTTTCATTTAAATCTGAGAAACAAACCTTTTGAATGAGAGGCCTTAAGAAACCAGTGGTCACTGAGATAGTCAAGAAATTTCTGCTTTTATGGTACTCTAAGTTTCATTCCTGTTTTTATGGTACGCTAATGTTTATTTCTGTTTTTATGGTCCTGTTAGATTAATTACTGTTTTATGGTACTCTAAGGTTCAGTCCTGTTTTCACAAGAGCTGCTACTCATCCCTGTTGGTCATGAAAGCTCTCTGTACACCCTGAAGGAATGGTAGAAGTCTCATCCAGGGATATACAGTCATGAATATTTTATGTAAGATTTTGTTATTCTGACAGCAGTATTGCTAAGGCACTGTATTCCTTTGAAATACTGAGCACCACTTGCCCCAAACATGTGACAAGCAGAAGAGTTGCATCTTCAACATTTTACCTTTTTGGCACCAGTAACTGACTGCCTCTCAAATTACTGGGTGTTCTGAATTCCACCCTTGTCCTTTCTGCCCACATGTTCCACATCCTTTGGCCTAACTTACCTCCTATTAAACCTCTTAATTCAAGATTCTTGTGTCACTGCACCTTATTTCAGCATTATGGCCCTTTTCAGAGCCACCAACTGACTGCTGTGAAAAGGTAGGTCATTCCTCCCTTATTATATCAGCTTTATTCGTACTCCCCTTTTTGCCACTTCATCCCAGTTTTCTGTCACATCCTTCCATCTCCCAGCCACCCCAAAAAAACATTGCGCTGCCTTTTTGATTTTTCCTGCATGTTTCATCTATGGCCAGTGCACAGCACCATTACCAACATTGGCCCACTACACTTGGTGTGTCCTGGCCTTTGCCTCATTTTCTCCACACAGCTTACCCTTGTTGGACTACATTGAAGATGGAAGCAGCAAGGTCCTCCTAAACATTGGTATCTACATACCAGCTTACACGGTGTCATAACACAGGAGATGGAAATACCTATATTGAGCTGTTGTTTAGCAGCTAATACAAGTGCTTTGATCAAATTTTATATATAGGCCATACAATGTTAGAAATCGCGACATTATTATGTTTAAAGCAATGTGTGTGATGAATTTTGTGTTAGTTTTTTCAAATCAGTGATGAGTCACATAAAAAGATGGGTTCAAAAACATGTATATCTGCTGTAGGGTGTCGTGATACTTTTCAAGGTTTCGAGTTTTTTAATAAGCATCTTTAGGACTTCTAACACAAGCAAATCACTTCAAAATTATGCAAACAAAATACAACATCAATACTGTTACAAGAAGTGTAAAGATACAAGATATTTACGTAGTCTTTATGGATGGGAAGAAACATGTTGAGATGTCATCCGCCACTGCCTTAGTGTCAGTGACTAACCCACCTGTCAGATTTTCATGAAATTTGGTAAGGAGACTTTTACAAAAAGTTGTCGAATGTGCATGAGTTTCGTGAAAATCGGTTCAGCGACAATCATACTTTGCTTAAGGACGTATGTGAATTTTTACCCGATCTTTCCATATTTTTTTACTGATATGGGTGACATTCGGTACAGGAGTTTAGTGAAAATTGGTGCAGTGAAAGGCATACTCTACTTACGGGTGTGAATTAAGTCCTGCCCATATTTTCTACATTTTTCATCGAATTTGAAAACAGAATGTTTCAGATGTCCACGAATATTTGTTGAATGTTACGTGAGTTTGTAAATGAAATTAGGTTACATGAGTACCGTTAAACCGTACGACATTTTGAAAGTAAAGAACGCGTTGGCAAAGTGTGTGCATTGTGTCACGGGGTAGACCACCTGAAGTCTTGTTTAGTTTAGTTTAGTTAATCACTTTGAATACAGAAGCGGCAACAGTTTTGACATTTGGTCTTAACGTGAGACCTGCTCGCAGTAACACTCGAAACTCCCGGCTGTGAGACGGGTGGCACTGATTAATAACGATTGGAAAACTGCTTGTCGTCGTCTGTACTGTGAAATATCGACATTGTAAAGTGACAAGTTGACCAATCGGTTTTCCGACGTTCCCAAATTAGAGCGTGTTTTTTATCTATGCATTTATAGACCTTGTAAAGTTTGAAGACTAATGGAGACGTTTCCGCCTAGTGCCGATGATCGTGTGGGCGATATCTTGATTTTCGTCTGCAGACAACTAAACTTGCCGTTTCTGCTTTGTTGGAAGAAGGCGTGTAAAGTAATATTTGACTGCCTGTAATCTGAGCAAGGCATTACCGTAAGTCATGACAGAATTACAGTTCCTGCCTTTAAGAAAGTCGATACATCACTGATGCTGCACGCAGAATGAGAAAAGAAGAGCAACGTTGCCAATGATAACTACTGAGATGAAAGCTTCAAACAGTCTGAATTCCTCGAGTTCGGTTCGCTGAAAACAGTCGTCCCATGGAACTGAGTCCAATCCATAATGGAAAGAACGGGTAAGTTCAGTATTGCTATCAATTTTTTCTTAGTTTGTTTGGTCTTCGTGCATCGTTTCTTGGCGTTATTGTTTGCAAAAATTTGTGTACCTGTCTTGTAGGATGTGTATGCTCAATGGCCAACATTTTGACAAGCGGGGGGGGGGGGGGGGGGGGGGGGGCGGGTCGTCGTGTGGAGGGGGGGAGAGGGGGGGG